>JARFIW010001267.1:600000-1103534 GCA_036346225.1 Platerodrilus igneus
CACATATTTTCTGCCAAAAGCCACAATCCAAATCGCTCATTTGTTGGTTTCACTTTATTACCAAGAAGTTGAGGAACTTTAATCACCTTGGAGACGCTCATGTTTACTGTTCTAGCTACTGCCGAATACTAAATTGGATACGAAAAATTACCCCTTATATATCCTACAGAGTGGGGGCGCATATTGCCAAAGATAGCCGAATATGTCGGACACAACCATATCGCCTACATTCTCTTGATTAGGAACAGTTTTGCTATCCGATCTAGGTCGGATTAAAATCCGATCTAGGTCGGATTAAAATCCGATCTAGGTCGGATTAAATCCGACCTAGGTCGGAGGGAGACACTCTCACCCTATGGGGCAATTTCACCCTATTCTGATGGAGGTAAATTCGAGGAACTTTGCCATTAATACACCCCCACAACCAAACCTAGATCCGATTATGCACAAAAAGAAATAGTTTAATATTATTGCAATATCACAAAAGTTATACGCAACAACCACTTTTATTAGTTTTAATGAATAAAAATATATTTCTATGTGTAGTGTACTAGTTCCATCCATCCTAGGTTGGATGTGGAGCTGTCAGGGGATAGGTTAGCTAGTGATGTCCGGAGTTAGGTTAGGTTAGCTGGGCTTGCGTGGACTCAGGTTAGATAAAAGTAAAAATTGATAGGTTAGGCTGTTTTTAATGAGTTTTCTCATTAAAAAGCAATTAGCGCTAATGAGGTTTTAATGAGTTAATGAGTTTTTCCATTAAAAACCAAGTATGGACCTAGGTTAGATAAAAAGAAAAATTAATAGATTAGGTCAGCGCCGCGGCGCTGACCTTACCTAACTCCTTCTAGGTTAAGAATAAAAAATTGTGAATATGTATTTAGAAATGTGGTTTACAAATTTAAACTGTATTAGTAAAAATTGTTTGTAATAAAAAGTTTTAAGAATTGTTTTTAGATTTTCTTTTAGGTATGAGCTGCAGGAAAGTTATAATTTAGAGGGTGTGTGTAAAATGGTAAGGGGTGGTTCGATTTTAAATCTATTTAGAGATTCGGATTGTGCATAAAATTCTAGACTAACAAGATGTGCTACATGTATAAAAAATTTATAAGGACAGTCAGAAATCGCTACCAGCAAAAAATCTTAAAATTGGAGTAGCTCTCTGGGGGATGGTGCTATATAAAAAATTTAAATAGATTTGGGTAGCTGAGAAAATTCTAATATTAATTGATACCAAACAAAGTACATTTATCTCGAAAGATGAGCTAAACAAGAAGAAAGTATGGTGTAACATTAAAAGCGAGTAGTTTTACGGTCGCGGTATGCTCGCTAGAAGGTATGTGTGTAACTTTGTAAGGAGTAGTCCGATTTTAAATCTGTTTGCAGATTCGAATTCTGCGTAAAATTTTAGACTAATTTAATGTATCGTATGTATAAAACAATGTTTAAGGACGGTCGGAAATCGCAACAGGTAAAAAATTTTAAAATCAGGGTAGCTCCCTTGGGGATGATGCAATCTAAAAAATTCCTAGAGATTCGGGTAGCTGAGAAAAATCTAATATTAACTGATACCAAACAAAATAGGTTTATTTCGAAAGATACATTGGTTAGACGAAGAAAACTATTTTGGTTCAGAACGTTAGCGGTAAAAAATCTTAAAATAAGGGTAGCTTCCTGGGGCGGGGGGTGATGCAATCTAAAAAATTCTTAGAGATTCGGGTAGCTGAAAAAAATCTAATATTAATTGATACCAAACAATGTACATTTATCTCGTGGGTGGAAGTGTGGAAAAAGATTTATCTCGCGGGTGGAAAGAATGCGGGTGTGACGTAATCAAAATGGTTGGGGGGGTGTCCGAGCAAGGCGGAGAGCAAAGCGGAGCAAGGCGGAGCAAGGCGAAGATTTCTTTAAAATAAGACTTTATAGTGGGGTTTTACATGTAAATTTGGTCCAGAGGAGGCGGCGGCGGAGGCGGAGGAGGTGCCAAATACGCTCAAAACCACCTACTGATTCTCCATACCAATGTTATGTAATTTTGAGTTAATTTGTAATAACCCCAGGGCATATGTTAACTCGATTAGAAATTTTTTAAAAAAATGCCGAATTGGGCACCCGCAAAGCTGATAAACATAATGAATCATATGAGTCATGGGATCGTTAAAAAAAATTTCTAGATCGCAAAATGCCGAATGGGGCACCCGCAAGGCTAATAAAGGTAATGAAGAATTCAAATGAGTCATGAGGATCGTTTTAAGGCCCCCCTCAACAACCGTTAACTAGTAGGCAGGGTGGGGGATCGATCGAGTGAGGATCGAAGTATGCTAGAAGGAGCAGGGTGGAGGGATCGATCAAGCGAGGATCGAAGTGTGCTAGAAGGAAAAGCTAATAAACGTAATGAAGAATTCAAATGTCATGAGGATCGTCATAAGGCCCCCTCCACCTCAACAACCGACAACTAGTAGGCCTGGAGGAGGGTGTAGGATGGCGGGGGGCTCGCGGCGGCGATCCAGTGAGAAACGAAGTGCGCCAGAAGCGTCATGAGGATTGTCAAAATTTACAATGCACGCCCCCCCCACCTCAACAACGGCCAACTATGCGTGGACCACACCCGGAAGTCGGCAAACATCAAAGGACCACGCTCCTTGAAAGAATTTTTCCACGGTATTGAAATTTTCATAAGTATGTTCCACACGGAAGTCGGCTACCCCACCCCCAAAATTCTCCAAAAAATTTGATGTATGACCCGCCTCAAAAAAAAAACTTTGGGGTATACCCCACTCAAAAAGTTTGGGGAATGGCCCACCCTAACCCCCAAATATTACTAAAAAAAATTTAGTGTATGGCATGCCTCCAAAAAAAAATTTGGGGTATACCCCACCCCCAAAATTTAGGAGTATGGCTCACTCTAATCCCCAAAAATTACTAAGACCCCCTAAAAAAAATTGGTGTATAGCCCACCTCCAAAAAAATTTGGTGTATACCCCACCCCCAAAATTTGGGTGTATGGCCCTCCCTAACTCCCAAAAATTACTAAAACCGCCAAAAAAAATTTGGGAGTATGGCCCACGCGAAAGTGGCAAACATCAAAGGACCACGCCCTTCAAAAGAGTGGGGGATCGATCTGTGAGGATCGACGTGTGCCAGAACATAGGTATTTACTCTACTCCCCTAGTTTCCGTTGCCTTAACACCTACGTATACGCACACTATGTAATTCATAATTATTTCTCATTGATTAATGATACAGTTCTTTTCTCTAGATACATTCATTTTCTGGATGGTTTGATAATCCAGTGATTTATCTATATTGAACTTTTTACAATATTGAAAATAGCTAACAAACTTCTATGGTTCAGCTTTTAAATTGTACGTAACAGGCATTAATGTCTTATTCGGTAAACGTCCTGTCATTACATAACAAATCTTTAATTGTTAAAACATATTCAAACTGAAATTGATTTACAAATTTTTCAAGAGTATTACTTAACTCCTCAAAATTTTTAAAACGCGTAGTGTACCACACAATTTTGATATTTGTTTTTACATCCAAAAGGTTCTGAATACGCTAACTACAAATTCTATTTTATGTACATGCAAACCATAACAATTAAAAATACGTATACAATGCAAACTTATCAACTAGTTTAGCCTGGTCTATGGCCGGTATACGTTGTTAAATGCAATGCAGTTTCAAAAGCTTTATAAATTTATAAACGTGGAATAGTTGTTGTTAATTTATAAACCAAAATACCTGAAACAAGATACCCTAACAAAACCAAATGTACCCCCATTCTAGCAAGTCGTTTCGAAGCCCTATTTAAAATATTTTATAAGCCCACCACCTTCTTGACAGTATAATATATTGACGTAATTGTCGGGGTCACGAAAGGTCATTGAAACCCAAATTCTACAAATAAGTCCCACCACGATTTAAAAGAATCCGGAAAAAATAGAAATTTCAAAATAAACGCAAATTGACTTTTGGATTACATAAATTCATTTTGACTAAATAATTTTCTATAATATCAAGAATAGAGAATGGATGAGTCATCTGCACTTAGAACTACGTAAATACCAAATTAATAAATATAGGTAAGAATTATTTATGATTTTTCGTAAACACTGTAGGATAGAAGACTGTAAGGGTAAAAAAAATCGTGGTAAATTTTTTATAGAGTTTTACTAAACCTATCCAGAATTCTTATATAATTGTAACAAGCCCAGGGTAAGGTTGGATGTCAAGCGGCTTTTAGAAAAAGAAAACTCTTAAGACTTTTAGCTAACTGAGCCTTTGACCCACGGTCGCATGAGATTGGGTCAGTGGGTTTATTAGAGTTGGAAGAAATAAGATAATGGACGCCACCTAAATTTTTTATAAAGCAACTGACTAAATCAACTTGCTTAAAGGAAAAATTTGGAAACCTAAAAGTTATCTAACTTCTTTAGGAATTAAGTTTAATACCACCTATACGTTACTTACTTTTTTTACTGCTCTGACGAAGTTCTAGGATGGCTCTGAAACATAATTACAACTAACAAAGATATCATCCATCTAATAATTCTGTGACTACACGAAGTTCTTATTTTCGTTTCAAATGGTTATCACTGAATTGTTATATGTAATTCTAGTGAATGAATTCCCTCAACGGTCATAAAATCTTTGGGAGAAATTAAATATTCATAAAATAATGATCTGAAGAAAAAATTGATTCTATATTCTCATTTTAAACAATTATGTACATTATATATGCAACTCAACAAAAGTTAAATTCTTATGAATATAATTACTACTTTACTCAGGAGATGTAAAGCTAAATTTTAAGTTTTAATTCTACTAAATTTTAATTGAAGTCTGTATTTTATTAACAATATTTATTTATACTTAATAGTCCGAAGTAGTGCTGCGAAAGACTGTACAAGTGATTCAAATTTTTGTACATGCAAAAATTTATTTGTTAGTTAATCTTAATTTAGAATTTCATTTTCTGGAATGAAGGCACATAAACTGAACATCTTGAAATAAGGTTTGCGGTAAACAAGATAAGAAATAACATTTAGTTTAACCTTTAAATGCTGCAAACAACATGTTACCATGATTTATCTATACTTATTATCTTTTTATACATAGTTTGACAAGGAATAATTTCTAAATTTGAACACGTGATTAATGAAATAAAATCATTCTATATATTTTAAATATTATGCCCTTAAAAAGGTTAAGCCTCTTTCTTTTAGCAAGTATGCTACTAAATTATTTGTAGCCGGTTGGCTAAGTGCTTGCATATAACAGAGCATAAAGTAATTTACAACTGAACAATTAAATACTACGTAAATTCATATATCTATATACGGAATAAAATACAGCACATGCAGCAAAAATTTCAAGAAATTAAATGGGCTTACTCATTGGCGTCAACGACCTGTTAACTTCTAAGCACATGATCCGATGTAACCATTCGGCCATGTGTCGGCACGGTTCCAACAAATCTGCTTACAATTTAAGTACAAAATGAATTTCCATGTTGATAAATTTTATTTAAACATCAACCAAGTAAAACAACCTTATTATTTCATTAAAATTTTTGTAGATAGTAAAAGTTGCACGTCGCAAAGATCAAATTACTTCATGACTAAAACTGTTGGATTTAATTCGGCGTCTACGCCAGGAAAACTTGGTTTCCTGTTTCATCTCGCCTGTTTAATTTAACAGCGCAAGTGACCTTTCGGCTTGACAAGAAGACAAAAGTGACCATCTAACACAAGTCGACGAACAACTTGAATATCTTAGATATCGTAACATACGAGTAAGGAACACGCGCAATGGTTTTAATTCTGTGATCAGCTGTAGTAGTAGAATGCTTTAAATTTTATTGAATTACTAAATATACTAGAGTACTAGAATCCATATTGGGTAAAACATTAAATATATAAATACTAAATTAACGGGTTTGTAGCAGTAATGTCGACAAATAACTTAGCTTGGAATTTTTACATGTTACAAGACCGCAAGCATTAACTTTAGGTATTAAAGAAAGATGGACAGCACACGTCACTGTGCACATAAATCACGTGAATGAAGTAATAAAACGTGGCGATTTTAAACACTAATGGGTTTTTCTTGGAAACCTTGCGTTATTACGGTGTAAAATATTTTATAAAGTACTAGTACAATCTAAAAATAGAGATAATTTTTGTATATAAACAGAAACTTTTGTTGAAGAGATTTATTCATAAATTCGATGGCGAAAATATTAATTTGAAGAGATCGTTTTAAAGTATGCAATGCGCATACTGTAATTAATAATTATCATGTAACAGTGAATACAGAAGTTAGTTTTAAACGTAACCTGCATATAAATATAGAAGTTATTAAATGTAATGAACATGAAAAATTCTTCAAGATAAAAAGCTATTTAAATTTTAACTTAAATAATTAAGTCGAGGATGCATATTGGTTTCTAAATGGAGATGTAAATAGTATGATAATCTTGTAAACTGATTTGGACGTCAATTTAAAGTAAAAGTAGAAGATATTTAATTACGAATTGGAGAAAAGCTTTGTGGATCTTTGCAAGTATTAATTTTTTAAAATATTGTTTGCAACTGATATTTGAGTATTTGTCATTTTAGTTTAAGATGAATAAGTTTTAATTATATAATCTTTTTTTTGAAAGAATCTTTACCAGGAAAGTTTATGATCAGAATTCAAAACACTCTGATCTTATTTATAGACTATCTGTCAAGAATTTTTTTGGCCGAAACAAACCTTACAAGCGTGGGAATAAAAAAAATGCATGTAAACTATCTATGAGAGTAGAAATTTTAGTTCAGTAAATTTAAACTTACCTAAGGTGAGAGACACTTTGATAATTAAGAAAATAAGTATTTGTTAAGAATTATTTTATGCTCGAAAAAGATTTTGCTGTAAATGTTCTATATTCTTTTGAATGAGCGAGAGTATATTATACTGTAAAATTGCTTAGTGAGATTTCTGTGTTTGATTTCGTTTTGTAAACTCCATCAATTCCATGCAGCTAGTCAGGCAAAGTAAAGTTAGAAAAAAAGGTAAGGTAACAAATTCAAATTTTACAATTTGTAATATTTGTATCACAGCACCTTTTTAGCGGCGCACTAACGCGGCAGTTATCACAGCTATAATTAAGCGGCGCCTCAACACGAGTCCATTGTCATAGCAATGTATATTTATATATATATATATATATATATATATATATATATACATATAATACTGAATTCTTGAACGTAAATAAATAGCTAAACCAAAGGTTGGTGGACTCCTGGGATACACTCCTTCAAAAATGACTAGATTACTGTGTCAGATCATAATTTTATTCGACGTTTCGGCAACAAATTCCGTGCCCTCTTCAAAGAGTAAAAAACATAATGAGGTTAGTCACACATATAATATTCAATTAGCATTAAAATATAATAAAACACACTACTCTATACCCAAAAGAGGTTATAAAAAATGATTCCAAGAACAATCGCTTGTGGTAATTTTCTTCGAAATCCAAAATTTTTGATCCATCTAGATCCGCTATATGTTTGGTGGCAAAAGGATGAGAAGACAAGACGCAAAATGATTTCCCGATCCTAGCATCGCTCTTATGCAGTATTACGCGGTTCTTGACTTACTGCTTTGTCTGGCCCACGTAACTTTTTTCACACTGCAATGTACTTGGTAAATAACATTGTTACTCAACAATTTCTCCGTCCAATCCTTTAATTTTGTAAATAACCTACCAATCGTATTGTCATACGTACATGCTATAAAAATATCGGGTTGTTTAAGTATTCTAGTAATTCCAGAAATTAACTGCTGAATATAGGGAAGATCCTTAAATTTAATGGTATCCGAAACAACTCGAGAAGGGTTCTGCAAAATATTTGAAAAAAGAACTCTCTTTATCAGACCCATGGAATTATTTAACTACGTACACTCCAATTGTTTAAAATTTTTATTACGAAATTCCGGTTCACATATGTTGAGAATACATTGTTTTAGACAGATGATTGTATTTAATTTATGACGGAATGAATGATTGGAAAAAAAATTTATATACCTACCCGAATCTGTAGGTTTTTTATAAGTATCAAACTTCAATTGGTTAGTCAAGGACCTTGTTGACTATATCACCGCACCCGAGCTGAACACAGAATTGACTAAAGAATTGCAGTTGAGTATATCAAAGTTCACGAGCTGGAAATAGAACAAACTAAGAATCGCGAGAAATTTCCAACTTATTTTTTGTGGTGCCCAAAAATCAGCACGCTCATTGGTCAAACTAAATTTGGATATTCTTTTACATTTCAAAATCGAAATACACAATTTCATTGGTTAAAGACATCGTTAACGTTTTTCAACACAGGAAGCATAGGAAATGAAAGTGTATAAATATAATTTCAAATTCTCCGAAAGACATTCGTTAGTGCTCACCATAGCCTAAGGAATCACCTGGCAGTACTCCCCATAGTCTGCAAAACCTTCAGCGAGCAGCGCCCCCCATAGCTTGCTATACTTCGACACGCAGTGCTCTCCATAGCCTGCGTATTCTCCGACGGCACGTCACTATTATTCATCAATCAATAGTTAACAAACTACGTATGGACGTTAAGCTCCGTTCCATACTTCACCGTCAAATCGTTATTGTGATTGCGTCTGTCAATTCTACCACTGGGACGACAATTCTGTAGAGTTCCACGACGACGCACTCGACAAAGCCTAAGCCACCACTATCACGATGCCTTCCGAAGTATACCGAAGATCACCGGAGACGTCTGGGCCTCTTAATACTGTAAATAATTTCTTACCCTCACTGTTCAAGTTCTTACTGGGCCGCACAAATAAATTCCGAAGCTTTCCGAAGACGACCAAAGACTTCTGAACCCTCTATACTTGCATATATTATAAATTAGTAGTTTGTAATTTCATATCATAATTCTTTGTAACTTTAAGTTGTCCTACAAGTACAACACGAAGCCTTCCGAAGAGTCACGAAGACCGCCGAAGACATCTGGGCCTCTTCAAACTGTAAATATTCTATATCTATCATTGTTCAAGTTCTCACTGGGCCTCATAAGCAAATTCCAAAGTTTTCCGAAAAGATTCGAAAACTACAGGAGGCTTTCACACCGCCTTTAACTATATATACATTCGTTCGATAAGTGTTTAAGTTTGTTTTGGTTCCACAAGCAACCATGAAGACTTCCAAAGAGTTCCGATGATTACGGAAGACTTCCGAACTGCTTCAAACTATTAAACTTATTTAAATTCAACTATTTCACTTTTATTTTTATGTATTTATGAAACTTATAATTATATTTTGTTTATACTATTAAACAAATAATCAAGCCAAGCCTACATGCTTTCAGACGCCGCTCACCCGAACGATAACTACCTAAGAACCAACGTATCCAGAAAGGGGAATACGAAAGTCTACTTTTTTCTCACATGTAAAAACCAAATTAGAATTAAAGCTATTAAAAATATATAACGTATACTCTACTAAATGAACAGGGACAGAATATAGAATATCATCCACGTACTTAACCATAAATGGAACATCAAATGGGAGAGAATTGATGACATAGTCCACAAGTGAATCCATCACTATCTGGGCAATAACCGGGGACAAAGGCGACCCCATAGGGGTGCCAAAAACCTAAAAATAAAACCCAGAATCGAAAGTAAAATAAGTGTTATTGAAGACCAGTTTTATAGTGGCAATAAAGGAATCTTAATCAAAGTTACAATGAGGAACGATACAACCCCATTTCTTTGTAATAATGTCTACGACTAAACCAATAGGAATATTGGTAAACAAGAAGCAAACGTCCAAAGAAATGGGAATATGGCTTCCGGCAAGTGAAAATCCCTGTACCTATCCACAAAAGAAAAAGAATCCTTGACATTGCAACTTTTTAAGGGAGCCTTACTCAGGATACGAGATAAAAAAGATGCTACATTATACGTAGTCGCATTAGTACACAAAACGATAGGTCGTAAAGGAACCCCAAATTCTGGACTTTGGTCAACACATAAAACTTACTCGGAATGCAAATATTTTTTATCAAACTCTTCAGGTCATCTTTAGAGATCATGAGACGATTACACAGCGATTTCAAGTGATCATTAACCTTTTTTTGCGTCAGGAAGGTTGGATCTTGAGCAACTTTATTATAAATATTCCTATCTTCCAATAACTAATAAGATTTAGAAACAATCCTGTGTATCCATAATCACGGTAACTGCTCCTTTGTCAGCCGTGGTAACCAAGACGTTGGGATTGTTCTTAAAAAATTTTTTAGTAGCATAAAATATTCTACTGTATTTATCCGAAGAGGTGTTATGTATGGGGTTAGTATAGAAATTAGTAGTGAGATTAGTAACAGTAGACCATAACCGTAATTTACCCTCTTTTGGTTTATCCACAACCTCGATAATAGATTCAACATAAGGCAAGCCTAACTTTAATTTTACTTCAGTAGCATCAATATTGGTATACTTTTGTCAGTTCAGGCAAATGCTAATTAGTAACAAGCAAGAGTCCTACGAATGCAAAGAACCGGCATCCTTATAGTATTTAACATGGGAAATTCTAAGATCCATTTTGGTCATTCTTGTCAGATACAAAGGTCATTCACCCCTTCACATTCCCCCATTTCTACTTCCACTTCTATCGCTATCTTTTCCTCCACTTTCACCTACACCTCTACCTCTGCCTCCACCTCCGTCTTTGTCTACGCCTCCTACCCCAACCTCCGCCTTCGCCACGGTCTCCGAATCCGTAACCATCTCCGCCTCCGCATCTGCCTCCAAATCCTCCTCCGCATCTGCCTCCAAATCCGCATCCGCCTCAGCCTTCGCTTCCGTCTCCGCTTTAGTCTCCACTTCCGCCACCTCGTCAGCCTCCTCTCCGGCCACCGATTTCGATACTACCCTGCCTTCGCCTCTGCCTCCACAACCGCATCCGTCACCGCTTTCGTCTCAGCTTCCGCCTCCGCTTTCGCCACCGTTTCCGCCCCTGCCTTCGTCTCCGACTCCGACACCGCCCTGCTACCACCTACGCCTCCGCATTCGCCTCAGCATCCGCATACGCCTCTGCTTCCGTTTTCGCCTCCACCTTCGCCTTCGTTTACACCTCCGCATCCGCCTCCGCCTCCGTGTTCGGACGCGCCTCGGTATCCGAGCCCGCATCCGCCTTCGCCCTCGGCAGACCCCTCCCCCTTTGTCAGGATCAGTTTGAAATGAATTAGAGCCAATTATAAAACCTAGGAACTTTAAGAATTTCTTTAAAAAATCAGACTTTTCCACATTTATTGTAAGATCTACACCCAATAGACGTGCTTTTACTTCACTCAGTAATTTTAAATGTTTTTCAAACGGCGTAAAAACCAGAATTATGTCGTTCAAATAACAAAAAACGTTCGGTTCAAACTGAGGAACAAAAATGGCATCTACTAGACGTTCTTGTGTCTGCGACGCATTACGAATTCCAAACGGCACAGTCACAAACCTGAACTACCTACGAGAAATGACACTAAACGCAGTCTTATCTTTCGAAAACTCTGAGAGAAAGATTTTCCAGAAGCTTTTTCTAAGATCGAGGGTACTGATATAGTTAGCTCTTATCAGTAAACTTGACACCCTATCTACACTTTGGAGCGGATATGTGTTGTGTTCGGTGACGTCATTTCACATTCTTCTGTCAAAACATAAACGGCACCTTCCGCTATTTTCTTTTCTTTACCAAAAGCACGAGACTAATCCACGGGCTTGAGTATGGTTCAATCACTCCTAATTTCAGCATATCGTCTATCTCTTTATTTAAAATTTAATTCATATATGGCGACATCACATACGGTTTTTACGAAGTGGCTTGGCATTACCTGTATTAATATCTATTGTGCTCTTATAAGTACGACCTATTCTATCTACACTATCTATTTACGACTCCGATGGTCCGAACTGACAAGGCAATATCCGTTGAGCATTCTTCCTTGACGACTGGGATATCCGGCTGCCGATGGTCCTGGTCCTATAGGGGGAGCGTAACACGGATATCAACATCACACACATAACTCACATACACACAACCCTCACACATACATACACACACACGCACATACACACACATAACACATGCCTTCAAGCGCGCGCGTGCATACACACACACACACACCTTACTGACGGTTACTTTCTGGTAGGAAGCCAGGTTTGCTTAAATTTTAGGTACCTGACTACTGAAACGTTAGAACAAATAAATAAATAAATAAATGCACTACCTATCTCATGAAAAGAATCAATGATAGCTTGGGCCTATGCTCTTTGAACTGCAGTAAGACTATCGAAACTAAACAGACTTCTTGCACAATTCATGGACATTGACAAAGAACCCAAATACGGAAGATTATTTCCAACATCTCCTTAAACAAACCATGAATTATTTCTAAAATCTACTACTAATCCAAATAATTCAGCAATGTCGCTTCCGAACATAAAAGCATGAGACAACGACGGAACTACCATAGCATTCAATATCCGGCATTCCCTTCCAACAAAAATCGGTAAGTCTACTAAACACTGACTTTGAAGACCCATCAGCTGTCGATACTCTTTGCTTATCTAAATTAAACATTTTTATCTTTAAATCCTCTACCAATGGTTTGGCCAAAGATCCAACATCTGAAGTCGTATATCCAGAATCAAAAGGGGCAGTGACGTCTCTATCTAATAATTTTACTATTACGGTTATCGTAAAATTTCTTTACAAACAACGAATCAGTTTTTATTACACTAGAAAATCGATAATATTTATTGACAATTATAAGCCAGTCTGGCCATTCTTCTTTACAAAAAAATTTTTTTTGTTCACCCAACATAATTGTAGCCTCTTGAGAAAAGACAGTATGCCGACTACAGGGCATCTGCTTCTTTATTCGTTTTTTGAACAGTTTGGACATGTAATAAATTTTGGGAATACTCACATATATAATGAATTTAGGCACCTTTTGTAGGATTTAAATAGCCATACTTGGTTAAATCAAAATAGACTTCAATATTATGCAGATGTACGTGAATCAAGACGAGAATATTTATTTCAATAAGCAAATTTATTTTCTAGGTAACTGCCGCCCAAGGTGTAACAGTAGCCAACTGTTCGGGTTTCATCGATGGCACAGCCAGGTCCATTAGCCATCCTTCAGTTCAACAAGAAAATTATTATTTGGGTCACAAACGAGTACACTGTGTAAAGAACCAATCCGTAGTTACACCAGATGGTATCACTTTAAGTGAGTTTGGGGCTTTTAAAGGAAGTAGGCATGATGCAGGAATTTTTAGAGAATCTGGCTTTTATCAGCAATTAGAAGCTAAAGCCAGATTTCCTGATGGACGTAATTATGTAATTTATGTTGACCGGGCATATGGCATCAGAGAATTACTCTTGTTTCCATATTCTGACCATGGCATTAATTAAGATAAGCAAACTTTTAATGCTTCAATGTCCGTAGTAAGAGAAGCTGTAGAATGGAGTTTCAGTAAAATAATTGCTGAATTTGCATTTTTAGACTTTAAAAAGACCCAACAAATTTTACTACAAGATATTGAAGTTATATACAAGACTGCCACAATCCTAACAAACTGCCAGAGCTGCTTGTATGAAAATCAGACTTCTATGTATTTTAATATAGAGCCTGTTTACCTCGAAGTATATCTTAATACGTAATCACTTACGAGTGTTAATGGACACATATTATATAAGTACAAAGAATTGAATCCACTTCAAAATCTCGGCTTTTGTTGTTTAGAAATAAGGAAATAAAAAATATGTTTGAAAATCAATTTTACAAATTTTGAAATAATTTAACGCTTACATTTTAGAAATAAAAAGTTATAACAATATAGCATTTACCCACATGTTTTGATATATAAGCTATTAGTTCTCTAAAACTTAATATACGTTTGTGGCATGTTCATAAGTTTAGTGTTATAATGGAAAAAAAACATTAGAAATGAATAAAATTTATTTTAAATTAGCAATGTTTACTTTTTACTCATAATAAAATTAATTAGCATGTCTTGCCTGTCGATAATTTTTACTAAGTCTCTATTTTGTTCAATTTCAATATTGTTTTTTTTTCGTGTAATTCAAATAAGCTTTTGAATTCCAACTCGGCAATTTTTGTTTGCTTTTCTGCAAGAACTATTTTTCTCTCCTCTACGGACAATCTTCTTTCTTCCAATTCTAGTTCCTTTTTTTAATTTGCTTTTTGTTCATAGTCATATGCCTCTAAATAGGCCAGTGCTTGCCTTTGTGCATTAATTTTTTCTTTTTCTGGATCTTGTTGGACCTAGAGGATAGGAGCCATGGTTAGATTATACTATATTTAAATGAAGCTAGAAAAAGTAACATAGAAAACTTCAAAACTGTATTTTGTTCAGTAAGGCAAAAAAGCGAAACTTGAATTATATAACTAACCTACCCGTGTTTGTTGACACAAGATTAGCTTTCAGGATCAGTGATCAGTGTTACCCTGCTGTTCAGGTAGGGTAAAAAGTAATCAGTTTACTTTTGACCTTGCCTGAATAGCCGGTTAACACTGATCACTGATTCTGGTAGCTAACCTTGCGTCAACGAACACGGGTAGGTTAGTAATTCTTAGTTACGGAACGTCACGGTTACTAGTTTAAGTGATCCGAGTAAGTTTCCGAAAACGCTTCTAGCTATATCATTTATTTGAGTAAAGGAAAATTAATCAATGGCTTCATTTCACTTGTCAATAACTTTAAGCCAGTGCTTTGCTTGTTCTTTACCTATCAGAAGAATTCTTATTAGTCATTACCTAGCACTCTGGATGATTTAGAAGTATGAGACGTACTTGCTGCAACTTTGGGTTCTGGATCTGGTGTTTTCTGAATTTGGAACTAAAACATAAACCACTATAATATGCAAAACATTATTTTACAATTTAATTAAGGAAAATTGTTTAATTCTAAATCAACCGAATCTAAAATGATGTAGGCGAGATCAAACATTTTTTTCGATTTAATAAAAAACACCTTATTACCCTTATCTGCAACTTGTTCAAGTTTGTCATTTTAATGACAATTGTGATCTTCCAATAAAATGTTCTCTTCGCGTCTCAAATGTAGAGGATTCTCGGTTGGTGCTAAAAATACAGATTTAAAACTGATCATGCGGTTATTTATACTTACAATCGCAACTAAACGTGCGTTTATACTTTTCTTAAGAACCATTTGAAGTAGAAGCACATTGGTCACGAACCTCTATACCTAACATTCCTGCAAGATTACAATTTTTTGGCTTGTTTTTCTTTATCCTGGTTGCACATCAGCTCATGAATAGATTAGCATGGAGAATCTTTCTCCAAGTATGCCACTTCTATTCCCTACCTATAAAAAGCATAAAAAATTACAGCTTACTTCTTTCTTACCCTGGGTATATTTGCTTAAATATTATCTTACTCAACCCAATAGAAGCAATTTTGCAGATATTACGAACATGGCGCGCTAATTTTTGATAATTTAATTATGCCAAAAATTTAAAGACCTACACATATTCATTATACTTACAGGTTTCGCAAATTTTTATATTCCTTCAACCATATTTATATTATCAATTCTAAATGTATTTTAAGAGTTCTTATAGAAAAATTCTTTTTTGTCACAGACTGCATGTTTTCTTGAATAACGGCCCACAGAACTGGATTTTGAATGAGATTTTGCCCAAAAACCTCCCGTAAAAGGGTAATATCATCATGGTCAGTAAATCGTAACCGTTTTCTAGCACTGTGGTCCATAGTGTCTTGTTTAGCGAAATCAAAATAGACCAAAATAACAACTAAATTATTGTATTTTAAGGATATAAGTACAATGCACCTATATTCATATTCATTAAATACGTATTATTGAAGAAAAATATGGTTAGACTTGTTACGTTCAAAACCCAGCAAGTACCTTTTTCTGCTTTTATTTTTATAACGCCCTAAAATGTCTCAACAAGCTCGATTTTCCGCCATTTGAATTAGTGTTATTTTATAAAATATCTCAAGTAATTACTCTATACAGAAGTTTGCCTTATAAAATCAAACAGCTGCTTAGGAAACATTACGTTACAAAATAGTTGCAATATTTTCTAACACCTGCAGTGATTACATTTTAATTAAAAGGTGCATGTAAATGCACAGCTTTCTTCTGAACGATAAGAGCACTTACCGCCTGTCTACATATGCTTACAATGGACTTGTTATCTGGTACTCTGCAGCTGTTTAGATGTTACAAAGTAATAAGATTGTTTTCCTTTTTCTAAAAATCTTTTGATAATTGCGTTATCTGCTTGTTGGCAAGCTGTTACAGTTTGTATTTTGGCAGCTGTTGTCTGGGAATTCTGCAGACTTGATTTTTCTATTATTGACTCTCCTATAAACGATACTAGAAGCGAAATGTTTCTTCTCATGACTCCTACTGACTTTCCTAAATCACTACTACCTCCACCCTTGCCACCACTTACTCAACCTCGTACTCCAACTATTACACCTGTTAATCCTGTTTTGCGGAGAAGCGCCCAACCAATACTAAACCTTGCTCCGGTATCTCAACCAACGAAACCGGTTAACATAAGAAATAAGAGGAAAAGGATGTTCTATATTGATTCTGAATCCGAAGATATATATCGGCAAAACCCTAATGTCCTTGATCTTGCTTCATTTTCCTTCTGGCGACGCAAACGTCTTAAGCCCCATTACTAGCTCTCTACATCCCCAAATTTTATGCTGACTCCACCTTTCCTTAAGACTTGATTTTTTGGACTATACGAATTCTTATTTTTAATAACTTTATTGTTCTGATTGGTTTTATTTCTCTTCTTTTGTATTTGCTCATCGTATTTACCCGACCCCGTGTGGGTACGGGATTAGAATATTCCCACGATACGACCTGCCTATCGTAACAGGCGACTACACCGGTCTAACACATACACACACACTTCATTCACACACACATACACACACACACACACATATACATACACACACATACTCACCCTCACACATACATATTTTAGGTTGTTTCTTTCTTTAGTTTTGGTACTACTTACTTTTAGTTTAGTTTTTAGATTAGTTTTTTCATTTTTAGTTTTACTTTTCCATTCCTTTTGATACACCTTTCTTTCCTTATCCTTCTGTTTGTTTTCTTACTCCTAGTTCTCTTACAAACTTAGTTAAATTTTCGATCTGCTTCCTGTGGTAGATGCTTTCTAGATCTTTTTCTTTTCTTTGGAAACCACGACTTAGTCGACTTTTAGGCCTAGTTAGCTATTATTTCTTTCGGTTGTTCGTTTAATACGATTCTTTGTTACCACAGTTTGAAGTACCTCAACTTTTCTATCCAGCATTCTTATTGTTCCCTTGCATACTTTGAGGCTTGGCATTTATTGTCTCATATTGGCTTGTACTGTTCATTTTTCTCCTTGCTCCTTTTTTTACTTTGGGTTTTTTCGCGAGAAACCTATTTATTTTTCTTGAGGTGGAAAACGTTACTATCTCTTTACTAGAGATATCCGTTCTTCGACTTTTTGCAGTGTTAGGCCATTCCATCTTTGTCCTCAATGATTGCTACCTTATACCTTTTTTTTTTCTATATCATATACATTTCTTGACTTGGTCCGGTGTACTGGTCTTCAAGCCGGATAAAAACTTTTGTGTTAGTTCTCGAGTTTTTCGTGTAGTTTTGTAAGATTTTTTATTTTTTTTTGTTTTTCTTGTAGTAAGATTTTTTAAATTTATTTATCCTATTAGTATGTACTGGTCCTTCAAGCCGGATAAAAATTCTTTTATTGGTATTTAAGTTTTTCTTGTAACAAATTTTTTTTTCATTTGTTTTATTGGTATACTACCCGCTCCGTTGCTTCAGCTTCCTACCCCGATCTTATAATTTTGTTAGGGAAAAATTTGTTACGTTCAAAACCCAGCAAGTACTTTTTCTGCTTTCATTTTTATAACGCCCTTAAATGTCTTAACAAGCTCGATTTCCCGCCAATTGAATTAGTGTTATTTTATAAAATTTGTCAAGTAATTACTCTATACAGAAGTTTGCCTTATAAAATCAAACAGCTGCTTAGGAAACATTACGTTACAAACTAGTTGCAATATTTTCTAGCACCTGAATGATTACATTTTAATTAAAAAGTGCATGTAAATGCACAGCTTTCTTCTAAAAGATAAGACCACTTACCACCTGTCTACATCTGCTTACAATGGACTTCTTATCTGGTACTCTGCAGCTGTTAAGATGTTACAAAGTAATAAGATTGCTTTCCTTTGTTTAAAAATCTTTTGATAGTTGCGTTATCTGCTTGTTGGCAAGCTGTTACAGTTTGTATTGCGGCAGCTGTTGTCTGGGAATTCTGCAGACTTGATTTTTCGGCGATATCTTTGAAAGCCAAATATTCTATTCCCATACACGATTCGGTCCTTATAAAATAGAGACCGTGCTTTAAAAGACGCCATTAAAGATTGAAAACAACATTCTCTTATCAAAGATACATGTTGTAAAGTCGCGCTACTAAAAGTGCTTTCTCAGTATAAGTGAAGTTGGTGGTTCCAACATGCAGCCAATAAAGAAATGTAGTCGCATTTTTCCATCCACAACATGATACAAAGACAACTAGTTCAAGGTACAATTTTCTATTTTCGTAATTCTTTTATGCTGCTGTGGAGGCTAGACATTTTATTTGCTGTTACTCATGAATATCCAATAAATTACCAACACCACGCTACCAAACACATTCACAATGCACAAGCGACGATGTAATGATCATTCTTTAAATTAAAAATTTAATTATTCAAAGTTTGTGTTAGAGTCAGTTTTACTGTTTCTTCTGTTTTTCTGTATAAACATTAACTAAAAGAACTTATGCCTCAATTTAAAAGTATTTAATATTTGATTAATTTAAGTTAGGGTGTCTAATTTTAATATTATATTATTTCTGACGAGGTGCACTTCACAAAGCAGCATGTATAAATAACTTAAGTATATCTCTTTTCCTGAAGTACTGTATAGTTTATGTCTTATTTTCTTTTGTATGTATTTAAGGTGAACCATTGTAAGTATTTAGACTATAAGATGTTATATATTTTGCTTACCCATTTTTATATGCTTATGTTATGACGCTTTGTTTACTAGCACGTAACAAACGATCACGCAACTTATTTGTTGTATTGTTTTGTAAATAGTCTTTCAAGATTCGATGTTAACAATATAGTTTTACAGAGGTTTCCAATGTATTCTTTCTATTTCACCCACGCCCCTCTACGACGTTTTTGAGCTAGCCCAGAATCTACCATTCTGTCCCCGTTTAGTTGCGGTGCTCGGCGTAAACGATTTCTTTACTTACTTTTACTGTTTTCTTTCGTGTTTGCGCGGAATACCGTTACATATATTTTTGGCAAACCCAACGTGAGGCTGGATTTCAAAACCTTTCTTTATTTACTTAAATTTTGCTATATTTCTGAAACCGTTTTCCTTTACTTAAAAATTCGTCCCAGCTTTTTAGAAACCTCTTTCCTATTCTACGTTTCGTCTAGAATTTTCTGTACATATACCTGAATTACTCGGGGTTTATGTAATTGAAACAACATAAAGTCAGACAGTCGCTGGTTATCTTTCAATAATAATTATAAACCTCCTTGATATATAAGCAAGTAATTTGTAACTAAATATTTAAACACTTACTGAAATATTTCTTATTCCTTCTGCACAGATGATACTTTGACTGGCGCAATTCTCAACCAAGTTTCTAACAATTACACTACAATTAATTACATTTCTTTCATTGTCGAAATTATAACGGCACTGAAAACACCATCGCGGTTTATCTGCACCACACTTTCAACTAAAAAATATACACAAAACTTATTCAGTTTAACGCCTCACTGTTATTCAATACTTTGTAGGTTGCTATCTCACGTAATTCGACTCATACATTAAGCTTTCTGAAGATGCAAAATAATTATTCTTTAAAAAAAGAACTCATCACAAACGTTTACACCTCTAAAAGCTCATTTGACTAATTATACTATTGCTTGTTAAGCGTGATATTATCCGTAGACTTTTTTGTGATTAAAAATCTTGTACGCTGCACTTTCAACTAAAAATATTCAAAGCTCAAACCCGACATCGTATTTCAATACTTTGAAATGCTACTTCAAGTTTACCGACTTATACATAATGCTTGCTGAAGGTGTAAAACAGTGATACTTTGTAATTACTAATTAACAATAAGCGTTACACTTTTAAAGGATCTGAGTAATTATCTTTTGCTTATTCGGCAGTTTTTTGCAGCTGTCTTTAAGCACACATACAAATTAATGATCACGCATGCTTGCATGTTAATTTATAGTGTGATGAAAGCTAACTATCTTCCTTGAAGAAATTATGTTACTACTGAAATTACTTTAGACTTTCGATTTGCTGAGTTACCAGAATTGTGTTTTCGCTGGAGACTCAAGTTCTTTTGTAAAAACTCTGGCGCCCAATTTCTATTACTAGATTCTATTTGTTTTAATTGGGCGCGTTAAGACTGCAATTTCCTCCTTCGCGTATATTCTAACGTATTCTTTTGACTGTAATATTTTTTGATCGTATTTAAATGGCAAACTTTAAAATGGACATAAATCGGTTACGCAAAGATGAACTTACCTTTGAACTTTTGATTAGGACAACACCTGTTTTGGCCACAGACACCGTGGAACACCTAAGAGCACGTCTTCGCGTTCTGATCAAGATCGAATCAGTCGATAAATCCTTTATTGATCCCCTTTATGAGATAAACCCAGAGATCGAATTAACAACAGTAGGTATTTAGGGCCGGTCCTAATTCAAAACGCGACAGACGTATTTTCTATGTGTAAAATACGTCTGTCACGTTTTGAATTAGGATCGGCCCTATATAATTTCAATGTAAAATAGTTGTGAAAACATTTCAATGTAAAATAGTTGTGAAAACATGAATTCTTATATACTTTCAATGTAAAATACTTGTGGGCACGTTTTGAATTAGGATCGGCTTTATATTACTTTCAATGAAACACACGTATGTTGACAAATGTAAGTGCAGAGAAAAAATGTGTGTAGCTGTTTTGAATTCGGTTTTCTAGCGAGAAGTTACACGTGCACCGTTTTGAATTAGGATCGGCGTTATATACTTTTAATGTAAAATGTGAAAACCTGAATTCATTTCAAATGTAAAATACTTGTGGGCACGTTTTGAATTAGGATTGGCTTTATATTACTTTCAATGGAACATACATACTTCAAAACACACGTTTTCTAGCGAGAAGTATGACAGATGCAAAATATCGCATTCAAGTCAATTGTGTTTAATTAAAGTGGATTCTGATTTATGTTTAGAGGCTGCAAATACACATGGGCCGGTTTCAATTCAAAATGTGTTCACTCTTGTGATAGGTTGAAAAGTGGGGTGGCAAAGTACGCAGATGGTGGTAATCTGCTATATAAGGAGATTGCTCCTAATATTAATTTAATTAGTCAAAGAAAAGCAATATAGATTTTAATACTCTTAATAAAACCACATATCGCAAACCTTATGTAAATTCAAAAGATCTTGTAGTGAATAAGAGGTTTGAAGTTTTAAAAGTGGAAACAATCAAGACAAAATATGGAGAAAGAGTATTAGTGGAAACAGAAGAGTTCAAGAGTATATTGCCATTGAGATATTTTGAATACCTTCAAGCACATGGAGTGAAACAATTAAATGAAAGTATTGGCTCGAACAAACACGTATACATAACTAGTAAGGGATCGATCGGTCTAACTGTCAACATAGAATTTTCAGAATAATATGTCACTAATTTAAGAAATTAGTTTATTATTATAACACATCTAAGTCGATTGTATAAAGAATGATGTATTAAATTAAAGTGGGTTCTGATTTATGTGTGTTTTACTTTGAGTTTACTACCTTGTTTAGAGAAAGTCTTGTTTCAAAAGAGAAACTTTTATAAAATACTTTTTTATTTTACAAATTGTTGAATATTTTGATCTAACTATTTATAAATGAAAAAGTATTTATTAACTCCCGTTCTTGAAGTATCTGCTGCTCCCTCGCCTCTAGTTCCTCTCTTTTTTGCTTTATTATTTCTAGCTCCAAATATATACACGACGCAGTAGCTTCTCTCCACGCTTTTTAAATGCGTTAAGCAACTCTACTGTGTCATCTTCGTAGGATTTGTCATCTTCACAGCAAACAGTCATATTAGATTCTGTACATAACTTTTTCATAGCCGACATGTTTTTGCCTGATCTGTGAGCATAACATAAAAGATTATTGTAGGTTCACCTTTTCTTTTGTATACTACCTGATGTTTCTGAGAGGATCAGAGTGTGTCAACGATCCGATGATAGCCTCAGAATTTCCAGAATGGTTTTTTGATCTAATGTAACTTATAAATTAGTACTGTTTTAAAAACACATGTATAAATGTGAAAAAAAGCACTTACCGTTATATATCTATTACGTCACTATCAAAAATAGCAGCAGTGTCGAGTTGTGACAAAGAAGAACCAAAAACTTCTTTAATCAAGTCTTTGTCAGAATGTAATATAAATTGCTCTAGAACTTTTACGTTGGTACTATTACAATTTTTGATTGATGATAAGTTACTCATTTTTTTAAAAGTTGCTAGTAATAGTAACTAATAATTATACAAGAGATCTGATTGAATACTGTTGGTAAAATCTACGTGAAGTATTTATATTAAATAATAAACTGATCTGTTAGAAAAAATTAAAAATTTGCATCGTTTTCTGAAAAAATTTAGCTCTGTAATCTATTCTAATGAACAAAACAGTATGTAAGCGAATATAATTATACCTCAGCAGAAATAATGAATTAGTTCCATTGTCTGAAAAAGAAATTGAAATGAATGCACATAATAAAACCCTAAATTAGATTAATTTCGTTTTAGATTACCGCTGACGTAATTTATATGCAAATATAGGTAATTGCGTGTTTAAGCGATTTTATGCTGTATAAGAAATTTTTTTTAAAGGTACTGCTCAGCAGAAATAATGAATTACATTCATTATATGAAAAAGAAATTGCAATGAATGCACATAATAAAAAAACCTAAATTAGATTAATTTCGTTTAGATTACCGCTGACATAATTTATATGCAAATATAGGTAATTGTGTGTTTATGCCATTTTATGCTGTATAAGAAATTTTTTTTAAAGGTACTGCTCAGCAGAAATAATGAATTACAATCATTGACTGAAACAGAAATTGCAAGAAGGCGCATAATAAAACCTAAATTAGATTAATTTCGTTTTATATTACTGCTAGCATAATTTATTTTCCATAAAAAATTAACAAAAATTGACTTTATATGCATATATAGGGATATAGTAATTTGTGCGGGTGTATGTTTACGCTAATCATGCTGAATAAGAAAAATTCTTTAGTACTATCAACGTACTGGAAAATGTTTTTTCTTAATAACGGGTTTTTAAAAAAACCATGAGTGCGTGTAAATTATGATATTTTTCTTCAGATTAATTTTTCGTTTAAAAATAATGCAATGCAAATAAATCCCTTAAGTAGTAATATTTATAGAGCAAGTTTTTTTAGATTACCGCTGACACAATTTACATGCATATATATAGGTAATTTGTGTGAAAATTCTTTAAAGGTACTGTTATATAATAAAACTGCAGAATGTTTTTTTAATACTGGGTTTTTTAAAAACCATGAGTGCGTGTAAATTATTAAAACAAAGACGGTTTAATCTGAGGCATTTTTTTTTTCAAATTTGCTTTGTTTTTATTTAAAAATATTTTAATGTAATCATAAAAAAATAGCGCTGTAATGATAATGTATTTTCTGTACACATAATAAATCAAAGGTCGTATAAAAACATTTTTTGTAGTAAACGCATACGGAATGAAAAATGATGTTGAATGCTAATTCCTTTTGCAGTTGTTTTGCTCAGAGTTGCATTCAGTATGTAAATATTGGAAATGCTTGCATAGCGAATTGTTTGTCATAGTCACGTACTGAAGGCAACTCTGCAATTTTTTAGATCGCATGCACGATTCAAGCTTGAAAATCGTCTTGAATAAAAACGTAAATAAAGGCGATTTTTTTTAACAATTGCATTCAAAGCAATTCGCTATGCAATTATTTCGATTTGTATGCTATTTTCTTTTACAGTTGTTTTGCTTACGCGTTTTCCGTAAACTCAGATGAATGAACCTTTTTGCAGTTGTTTTACTTACGTCAGATGATATTTTGTATAAATAGTAAATAGAGAAAATACGTATATTATTAAGTAGTGTATTTTGATTTTCTATAGAATCATGAATGCTGAAACCGTATCCGAGATTAGTAGCGCAATTAGGAGATTAACTGTAAAATGCGTGAATCTAATTAAATCAGTGAATGAAATAACGAAACACATTTTAATTATCAAAGCAAATATTAGTATATTGAAGCTTGCTATTAGAAATAAGGTATACGAAGACAATCATCAAGAAAATCCTAGTAGGCTGGAATCTAATTTGGCATATCTTAAAAGCTACCTTGTACGATTGAGGCACTTGAAACGCTCTTTGGAATATCGTGGTAAAGGTGTTGATGCAACGCTTTCTAGAGGTCATACTCGAAAAAATTTGATATGGCATGATGTACAATCATGTTTTGGAAGTCGAATAATTACGGGACTTATTACCAATTTAAATTATAGAGATCCTCTAGTGTTCTTAGACAAGGCGTTCGCTAGTTTTAAACGCAAGATTGTTGCTTGCTTAAAAAAGACAATGTTGAAAGTTAATGTAATATTTGCCGCTAACTTTGTTAAGCCTACAACTGGCGAAATAGATTTGAAAACGTTTCCTACTGCAAATCGTCACATCGATATAAATACCAATCTCAAGCTGTGGTATAAGGAGAACGTATTGAACAAGATTTCGAAGCGATTAGAAGAATTTAGCGAGAAAGATTCTGGTTGGGCAATCCAAGAAGTTTTACACTTGAAGGTAAATATAAACAATCATGATCCACTTAAAAGAGGGTGTTCAACGTTTGTACCGGTTCCGGACTTTATAAAAAAAAAAAAAGCTGTGGTAAATGTGATAAATAACGATCAACATTGCATTCTTTGGAGCTTGGTTTCCGCTTTATATCCTGCTAAACAAAATAGTCAGAGAATATCTAGCTATCCACATTTTGATACAGTATTACGCTACAATTCAATTCAGTTTCCAATCGCATTAAAAGACATAAAAAAAATTGAGAAGCTTAACAATCTCGCAATTAACCTATATTGTATAGAAAATACTAAAATACTGCCATTTTGCTTAAGTGAAAATTTTAAAAAAATTGAACCTATTAATCTGTTAGTTTTAAATAATGATTTCTTACAATATTCTCGTCCGACAAATGCTAATGAGAATCACTTTCATTTTACTTGGATTAAGGATATGTCAAAATTATTTGCAAAACAGTTGTCTTCACATGAACATAGAAAATTTTTTTGTTATAGATGTTTAAATAATTTTAGTACAGCAGCATTACTTAAGCGTCATTCGAATTATTGCGAAAAACAGAATACTTGCTCAATAAGATTACCCGAAGAATCCGAAAAGTATCTAACATTTAAACATTTCCACTATCAAGAAAAAGTATCATTTGTAGTTTATGCAGATTTCGAATGTATATTAGAACCATGCAATGAGTCGGAGGTAATACTAAACACAGTCTCTTACCAAAGGCATATACCCTTTAGTGTAGCGTATTATTTGAAATGCTCGTATGATAATAAATATTCCAAATTTCAATTGTATCGCGGAAAGGATTGTATAGAATGGTTTGTTGCTTAATTGAAACTGATTTCAGAAACGACTAATAAAATTTTCTGTAACCCAAAACCTATGAATCCTTTAACAGAAAAACAAAAGTTAGCATTTAAATTTGCCCTTCACTGTCACATTTGCAATAAACCTTTTAGTATAGATGATATTAGAGTTCGCGATCACTGCCACTTTACAGGTGAATTTCGAGAAGCGGCTCATCAAGATTGCAACATCAATTATCATAATTTTTATATGATACCGGTAGTTTTTCATAACCTATCAGGCTACGATTCGCATTTCATTATTAAAAAAATTGCGTTAGGGTTTTCAGGTTTGGTAAGAATTCTACCAATAAATAAGGAAAAATACATATCTTTTACAAAATATGTAAATGGTACGAAAGTTACTTTTAGATTTATCGATTCATTCAGGTTTATGGCATCTAGTATCGAAAAATTAGTTTCATACTTAGATGATAATAAAAAATCCATCACCAGGGAAAATTGTAACACCGATAATGAGTTTCAGTTACTTACGCGTAAAGGCATATTTCCTTATGATTACATTAACTCTTGGGATAGGCTCAATGAAACCGATTTACCCTGTAAAACAGCATTCTTTAATCGTTTGCGCAATGAAGAAATCTCAGATGAAGACTACAATCATGCTAAACACGTTTGGCAAACATTTAATATAAAACACTAGGGACTATTCAGACCTATATTTAAAAACAGATGTACTGCTCTTGACTGATATATTTGAAAACTTTAGAAAAACTTGTATGTTCACGTATAAGTTAGTTCCGCTTCACTACTTTACGGCTCCTGGTTTAGCTCTAGATGCAATGTTAAAACGACGAACGTTAAACTCGAGCTGCTTACTGATATTGAAAAATAATGTTTTAGAACGGGGAATTCGTGGTGGTGTTTCTCAATGTTCGAATAGATATGCTAAAGCAAATAACAAATATATGAATGCAGATTATGATCCAAATTTCGATTCTAAATATTTAATGTATTTTGATGTTAATAATTTATACGGGGCTGCAATGTCTGAATATCTTCCATATGGAGAATTTGAATTTTTAGATGGTACCAGTCCAGATATAGTACGTATAGACATACTTAATATTCCCGATCATTCTGATGTAGGATATATTTTTGAATGCGATTTACACCATCCAGTATCTTTACATGAAATTCACAGTGACTTACCTTTGGCGCCTGAACATATGATACCACCATTACCTTCTAATAAATCAAACTTAAAGAAATTACTTACAACTTTATATCCAAAACTCAACTATATTATTCACTACAAGAATTTAAAAATGTATTTAAGCTACGGTTTAGAACTGAAAAAGATTCATAAGGTTCTTCGGTTTAAACAAGCTCCTTGGTTAAAAGAATACATTGATTTGAATACGAAATTAAGACAACAGTCAAAAACAGTTTCGATATATGCTTTTATAAAAATATGATAAATTCGGTTTATGGAAAGATGATGGAAAACGTACGGAAAAGGAAAGATGTGAAATTAGTGGCCAAATGGGAAGGACGGTTTGGAGCTCGTAGTTACATAGCGAAGCCTAATTTTCATAGTTGCACTGTGTTAGACAAAGATCTAGTCTTAATAGAAATGAATAAATTAGAGGTTTATTTAAACAAACCCATTTATGTAGGTTTCTCTATTCTAGATATTTCAAAAACCTATTTATATGAATTTCACTATAGTTATATAAAATCGCAATTTGCTAACAAAGCAAAGCTGCTGTACACAGATACGGATAGTTTGATATACGAGTTTAGCGTTGAAGATATTTACTCTTATATCAAACAAGATATTCATAGATTTGATACTTCCGATTACGACCCTCATAACAAATATCATATTCCATTATCAAATAAAAAAGTTCCTGGTATTATGAAAGATGAAAACAATGGTGACATCATGCTAGAGTTTGTAGGACTAAGATCTAAAATGTACACTTACAGAGTTCAGGATAGTATAATAAAAAAGTCAAAGGGATCTTCCTTAGCAAGTGTTAAGCAAATTTCTTTTGATGATTATAAGAATGCTTTGTTTTATAAACAGACTGTACAGAAACAGCAATGTTTAATTAGATCAGTCAAACATGATGTCTGTACTATTAAACAAAACAAAATTGTTCTTAATCCAAGTGATGATAAAAGAATTCTTAGTACCTTAACCACTTAAACCACTAAAGAATTTACAGAGTTTAAAAATAGTCTTACCGTGAAAATGGGGGAAGTAGAAAGTAGGGTTGATAAAAATGAGCGTGATATTACAGGTCTTCGACAGGAAATGGGACATTTAAGGTCCAAAGTACGCATTTTTTGTGAAGAAGAAATAAATATAAAAATGACTGAAGTAACGGACTCATGTAGGGATCAGTTAGGCAGGGTAGAACGCGAAGTCAGTAGTATCAAATACAACATGTCAAATTTAACGGGGGATGGTCCCAGATTTTATACAGGTGGCGTATCATTGGACCAACACATGAAATTTTATGGCGATAACAGGGTAAATCCACAAATTTTTATTAATAGTGTAAGAAATCTAGTGGGAAATTTATTCGACGAACAGACTAAACTGAATACGATAAAGGCTTTATTGAAAGACAACGCGGAAGCATGGTACAATTTAGTAGGACAGGACATAGACACATATCAGGACTTTAAAAACAAATTTTTACAACATTACTGGAGTGATCACAAACAGGATCAGATTAGGGACGACTTGATTACAGGAAAATTTAAGGGAAAGTTTGCAGGATCTAGGGAGCAATATGCTATTCGCAAATACAGTGTGGCCAAACAACTGAATCCACCATTGACGGACAGACAGATAATCAAGTACTTATCACGACATTTTGAACTGGAAATCAGACAACACGTGGCCTTACAAAACATCACAGAACGAGAGACATTTTTAGAGTATTTACAGCGATATGACGATGTATGTGTAGGACGGACAAGAGAGATACGGGAACGGAACATTAACACGGTTAGGTTTGACAACAGGACACAGAATTATCCGAGACGGCCTGACTATAATAGAAATTTTCGACCGAATTGGGAACGACGAGGACAAGAATATAAAAGCAATAGTGCGACTAGGGGACCAACGCCAAGACCTAGTTACACGAGACAGAACAGTTTACCGGAAGTAAACAGGATTGTGACGAGCACGCCGAATAGAGACAGGGGCACGGATATTAATACGAGGAGGACGTACGCACAGGTTGTAGAAGGACAACCAGGACCAAGCACTGAAAACAGGACGAGACAGGATTTTTAGAACGAGACAGACCACTAGATTTCTGGGTAAATGTATATGAACATCCACGTGAATTTTTCAAAATTGAGGAGGAAGTAGAGCCAGAAACTGTAGAAAAATTATGTTTGCCAATTATTAATATAGGAATTTTTGAGAATAATGTAGAAGTATTACTTGATACAGGGGCAGAGGCGAGTTTAATATCGGAGGAATTCGTCAGCAAAATTAGGGATAAGGTTTGTGATAGAATTATGCCTATAAAGTGTAGCCATTTAGTAGCTCCAAATAAAAAGAAGTTTGCTGTAGTGAATAGTGTTGTGGTGCTTAGGATAGATATAGGAGGTTTAAGCTGTGAACAGGAGTTTGTAATTGTACCTGGACTGAAGTTTCAGAGCATTTTAGGTGTTGACTGTATGATGCAGTTAGGGGTTTTGATAGATATGGAAAGGAAGGTAGTAAGGATTAAGGATAGGGTAGTGCCATGGAAAGGCAGTTATGAAGTCACAGAGGATGACACGGGGTTGAGTATTAATGTAGTAGAGGTAGAGGGTGATAGAGGTAAACAGATCAACACAATACGATGTCCAGAGGATAGGATAGTAGAGGTTCAAGCTTTATTACAAGAACATGCAGAATTAGTGGAGGTAGAAGCAAGAGCAGCATATCGGGAGCAGGTGAAGGCAGAATTAAATAATGATGCACGAAAAATTAATCAACGGACCAAACCGCAATTCCATTGTCCACCATCTATGGACACACTTTTGACGAGGTTAAGTGGCAAGTGTGTTTTTAGTAAATTAGATTTAAGGAATTCATTCTGGCTGATTCCATTACACAAGGATTCTAGAAGGTACACAGGATTTTCCGTAGAGGGAAAAATGTATAATTGTAAGGTAGTATCGTTTGGTTTGTCGGCAGAAAGGGAAACAATAATAAATGTGAAACAGACAAGTGTAGGGACTGAAGAAGAAGCAATATTTAAGAGTCAGGATAATAGGGATGATGAGTTTATTTTATGTGAGATAATAGGAATGATAAGTATAAATATAGAAGTGGGAGAGATAGGGATGAAGAGTATTAGGATGGTGAGAAGAAAGACTTGGAGGATCAAGAAAAGAGTCAGATTTAAATTGAATGATTAAAATATAGGGATAGAATGGGTGTATATAGAAGAGTAGAAGTAAGTGTTTATAGAAAATAAAGCTAGGTATAAGGTAAATATGGGAAATAGTTAGAAATAGGTATATAGGATAAGAATAAAATTTAAATGTAGGAAGAAAATAAGATAGGTTAAGTGTAGATATTTCTTATAAGATTAGTGGAGAGTTAGGAATAGAATAAGAATAGGATAGGTATATAGGATTAGGTAGAGGGAAGTGAGTATAGTGAAGATTAATTAGAATTTAGGAATAGGACAGGTATGTAGGATGTATATAGAATTAGATGGATAAGGAGGATGAAGTTAGGGATAATTTCAGTTTATAAAATTAGGTGAAAGTTAGGAATAGGATAGGGATATAGGATAGGTGTAAAAATTTTTAGTATTGGATATATGTTAGGTAAGTTAGAAAGATTAGGGTAGAGTGAGATAGAAAATTTTTTTTTGTAAATTTTTTTTGCAGTCTAAATGTTTTATATTTGAAGTCAAATAAGTGGGATTATTTGTATTTAAATAGGGGGAAAATACTCAAATTTAGACCAGGGTAGAAAATTAATTAACGACATCAAATAATTTTAATCACCGTGTATAAGGACGCTTTCTATAAAAAGAAGCAGAATTAAAATGCTCAACTTGTATGTAATTTAATTGTTCCAAGTATAAAGAAACAAATAGAAATTACGTGCAAAATTTATATTAATTAATTCAAGTTCTAAGTAACGGGTATTAAACAAAGTGTACAAATAATAATTAATATTTAATTTGTATTCACTAAAAATTAAAGGGTAGAAGTCAATGCCATTCATTATTATTTTAATTGGAGTTAATTGAACGATTATTAAGGTATTATATGCATAAAAGCTGTTAAAAACCCAATAATATTCAAATCGTAGAAGTGTTATTTAAAGTATTACGATTGAACACCTGCCTATTTTAAATATCAAAGTTCTAATTAATTTGTTTGGATAAACATGCAGCTTCTAGGTATATTGGAAACGGTCGGATGTTTTAACGGGAAGGCTAGATACGGGGTTATTTTACTTACGAATCCACGTGGATTGAAATAACCGATAATAAAGAATATCGATTTGTACCACTCAGAACAGGGTAGATAGAGACGGATAATATGCGCAAGACAGAGACACGGATAATTAAAGGCGTGATTTGAGCAACGTCACTGGGTTTGCGATTGGTGGAAATAGGATGCAAATATGAGAGGTGTAAACGTAACGATTTCTATACAAAATTAATTAGTGTTCTCGGACGTATTTGCGAGCCGTGTGAAAATTTCTGAGATTTTCAACTGGCGCGTGTGCAAATTTAATAGAATCGCTGTGCCCGACTGTCGAAAGGGAACATAGTACGAGAAATTCTGGAAATTGTTCGTTTGCGGGACAAAACCGACGTACGGGCGGGCTCTTGTATAAACCGGTGATAATATGAGTTTCGCTCTCTTAGATTTTTGATTATTCGATGCTTTAAACAGTGCTCTCTTAGATTTTCGATTTTGATTCAATACTTGAAACAGTTTGCTCTTATATTTTAACTTTGCAGATTCTGTAATTTTTGAAATTTGGATTAATTCCCCAACCGCAAGCTAAATCAGCTGCTTCATATACAACTTCCTCGAATATTCTCCTGAATTCTGCAATACCTCCTTTAACACCTTCTAAAAGTTTTAGTGCTCTTTGAACAGTGGAGGCTCGTGACCTATAGATACGTCGGTTCTGCGTGTTTTGATGCAATAGAGTAAATTATGTCACAAGAGTATTTTCCTAAACTTCCTGTTTATTTTTTGTAAACGAAATCCATACGCCGATTCTTTTTTGCTTGCAAACTAATCAATTACTCTTTCGTTAAAATTTAGTATTGTTGTTATAAATCTAAATTCTATTGATAGTGTCAGAAGAACTGTAAAACAATCTTCATATATGGTGTTACGAAGAAAGTTTTTAATTCGTTTTAATGTAGAAAAACAAAGTTCGGCATCGTACGTATTCCTTGTTGTGGTTATTGAAATTTCAGGTAAGTTTTGACTTCCGAAAAAACATCTTCTAGATTATTACTAATCAAAAATTGTAAAAGTAGCATAGCTCATGTATGTATTCATCTCTTGCGTAAACAATGGCAAATTCAGTTTTAACCGCTGTTTTATTAACATAGGATAAGCATCAATCGTTAAATTTAGTTCATCTTCTACAAAATTTAATTATATACTTTGGAAATTTGTTAAGTAGAATTTTGAATATAAACAAAAGTAAGAAATATTAACACCTTAATAATAATTTTCTAATAATTCCACCTATTCAGATAAAAAACGGCTTACCAACTTTAAAACCTTTGACAATCGAAGCAGTTTATCTACACCAATCACTAATACTTCACAATACAATCAGTCTCGCTCAGAAACATCCATTTTATAAGAACTATAAAGTTTAAAGTAGTTGTTAAATGACAGACACTATCATTTAAAATACTAAACCTTGGGGGTATAACTATACACACAGAAATGACTTGTAAAGCTTCAACCACTGGCTCAAATAAAGAATGCAATTTATTTTATCTAGATTAACATATAATATTTTTTAGTTATAAAACTTCAGTGTTATGTTTATATCTGCACATGTACGCCGCTTTTCGTTTTTGGATGTATCTAAAAATAGGATACCTTTCAATCTGCCCGAGTTTGAACTATATGTTAGTATAAATGTATTGTAGAGAAAAATAGTAGTAGTAGTAGTAACCGTTCTGTTTAAAAAAATCCAGTTTGTTAATAACATACCAGTTAGTTTATTTGAGAAATGTATAACAAAACTTTTATTTAAAATTGTCAATGTTTATGGCTGTTTACTAAATCGCTTAATAATTCAAACATGTAAAAGATATTGTAAAAAACATGTAAAAAATATTAATAAATAGACTGTGATTGCTAAATGATTTATTGTTTTTTCATAATTTGTAAAGGTACAGTAATAATAATAATAAAGTAATTATAATATTCTTATGCTGTTTGAGAGTGGATTGTATTTGACTATCTTATCATGAAGTATAAGGCAATGACAAGATGTATTTGGCAAAACGTTTCTGCTAGTTTCAAATTCTAATCTAATATCGACAGTACCAGATTTTAACGCTTCGTTTTGTCTAGAACAATCTATGACTGCTAATGGCGCAATACTTCGTAAATCTTCAGGATTAAAAAGTGGCTCATTTTCCTTTTCGTAGTATGATTGCTGAAACTGAGCATACATCTCATATAACAACGCAGTCTGTTTATTCTCGAACCTCAAATTTAAGTTATCGTACGGGAAAATTTCTGAATTTAAATATAGTTTCATGTTGGTTAAATAGCAATGATCAAAACGACTGTAGCTGCTCATGTATCTATTTTTCGGTTGGTTTGAAACCAACAATCACAAATCTTGGTTTTTCTAATTGTGTTGTTGTTTTAATGTTCCATGTATGACGTTGCGTTTCTTGTAGAAGTTGATATTCATGCAACTCCCATCCTCTAAACGGAATATGCAAATCCTGATTTTGTGCAACGCATTCTATTAAATTAATTCGTTGAGTATCATCAACGGCTACATGCGGCATTTTCCATAAAACTTTGTTTAAAACAACTTTTATTTCTTCATCGGGTGTAGGATTAATTATAGCATTAGTATCAAAACTAGAACGTAGTAAGACTAACTCATGACGGAGGTTTAAAATAATTTTTTTAAAATCTTCGCATAATCCGAGAACCATTGAAAGGTTTATTGCAACATTAAAATTCCCATTGGCATCAACTATTTGCGAATCATCCATAGGAAACCACCCAGCGTTTTGTAAATGTTTACTTTGATTGCTATTATATGAAACATATCCCTTCATTATAGACGTTCATTCAGGATTCCGAACACGATCTACAATGATACCACCAATATCATATATAATTTCATCAAAAGCAGCAAAATTCCATTATTCACAAACTTTGCTGTCTGAGACGGCGTTCCATCTGTTCTAATTAATTTGCCTTCTATGTACAGCATGCTCTTCGATGGTAAGGTGTATACATCTTGTTGTTGTATAGGGATTCGAATTTCATCATTATTGTTTAAAGATGTGTTAGCATAAGGTTGATGAGTATGTTTTTCAATATTAACAATTGCATTGTCGAAGTAAACTTTTTCACGCACGTTCAGTATTTTACTATTCATTCTACTTTTTAATTAAATGCAGTCCTAACGATTGTAGAAACTGCCGGTTTTGTGTTGTTAGCGGTCTTGAATCAATCAATCGAGTGTCGATTGTTTTGAAATTTCCAGCATTTATATCAATTCTTGACATGTTGCGTGCATTATACTTAATACCCATGGCTATTGCAGATTCTTTTTAAATGCAACCTTACAGTTAGCAGTTCTCCTCTGAAATTAACTAAATTTCCATCTTGATCTAACACTTTAACTATTATTTCATTTATTATACGTGACCTGATTGATAGATATATAATCGTAGGTGGACACTCGACAATTTTAAAACCTCCAGGTACTTGAGGAAAAAATTCGTGTATTACATGGGCTGGTTTACTATTTAAATAGGATCCACTTGCAATATTACAATCGATTAAAACTGCATTCACTTTACAAATGTTGATCGCGTAGTCTGCTTGATGCGTGACAAATGCTAGCAATTTTCGCGGATTGAAACCAATTGAATCCTTTTTGGTAAAATCCACATCTAGACTACATTTAATACTACATTTAAGTGTATTATTGTCAGCTGTAATTTCTATATACACTGGCGTCTTTCTAGCGCTTCGTGATTGTTCCATACGACCACGCCATCTTTTATCACCTAAAGCTTTTTGAAGATATTTATTAATTTCTCTAATCTCATAAGCACCTTCAGGTATTTCTATGAATTCTCCGTTAGATCCATAATAAAATTTATTATTTATTCCTTTTTCTATGTTTGGAATTGTGTTATAAGACTCAAAATTTGTTAATCCTAATACGTACTCCGAATCATTATCCAAGTTTATAGGCGGATTAAAATTGCTTGTTAAAACTGAAGTGTTTCCCGTTAGAGTAAAAGTGTACGACATAACAACTTCGTACGCAGTTCTATGCACTACTTAGAAATTGTAAGCATAAATGACCGCAAAACACAGTACCGTACGATTGTTCTTGGTTAATGTTATAAAGAATTTTACATTTACCCCCGCTATTCAAATAACTTATCAACTTTGTTGGCGGTCGCAGGTTTTCGTAGCTGTCATAGTAAATAGCGCTACTACCGTACTTTTTGTAAGAGGTCCAATGCGTGCCTAAACCTTCTATTCCATCTAAATTAATTATACCACATTCTTTTAAATTAACTTTCTTGGGAAGATTGTTTCTCATGAACACTTCACGGAAATATGGTACTTCTAATTGTTTAACAAACTCTATTAATTCTACATTGCTTAGTGCTCGATTAGGTAAAATCAAGTTGCGTTCCTTTGAGGTTTTGCAGGGGCTAAAAAAAGACCAAAACCTTTTTTATAAGGTTTATGTATATGCCGTTTCCGACTGCAATGTCCTCCATTGCCTTGTTATGACGTTGTTTTTCCGCTAGTTGTTCCTTAGCTATTTTAGTATCTGAAACTGCTTTTGCAACAGCAGCTGCACCTCCAGTAAGAGTACCAAGAGCGCTTAGGCCTGCAAAAATTGGTATTAGTGGTAGAAAACCTCCTGTTTTAGGAATTGATATAATACGAGCTGATTTAATATGCTTCTTTTGTTTTGCTGTATTGGCGGCCTTAATTGCTATGTTGATTGCATCCATAATATTAGATCCTTTAGTCTTTTTTAAAGCTGTACGTGCTTGTTTGATAATACTTTTAATACCTAGCGCACTTCTTATTTTACGTTTCTTTATCAGTTTTCTTATTTTATTGATATTTTTTGTTCTCAGTGATGCACAGGCACCCATACCAAGTTTTACTTTAGCTTTCATTGCGGTAGCTACTCCAAATGCTGCTACTTTTTCACCTAAAGACGAGTCACCAGAATTTAGTCTTTCTGTAGCTAACTGAGCTAACTTCGAATCTGCTTGATGACGTTTAGATAGATCCTTTTCTTTGGAGTATGCAATATCGTGCTCCTTACAAGCCTCGTCTAACTTGTTTATTCCCTTGTCTCTCCGAGCTAACTGTTCGATTAGTTTTGTACCCGGACCACAAAATTTGTAACCCGGAATATGCGCTTCAAATGGTAAATTGTTAATTACAGTATTTAATAGTCCGTTCCCAGTAGTTTTAGAATTATTATATGTAATCATTAGCGGACAACTATCCTCTCTAGCTGTGCAGTAAATAAATAAAATATTATGAATTAATGATTCTTTATATACTCGCCGTTTCTTATATATATATATATATATATATATATAATTCCACTTTTTTTTACAAATCGAATTTAGTAATTGCAAACATGCGTGTTGTGAAACAATCAACACCTTTAACCATAAACAATAATGACATTGGCGTGCAATCCTTAGCTAAAAAGAAAAAACATAGCGTTCTTCTGCCTCCATCTATTCGATGTCTAGTTGTTGGTCCATCAAATTTCGATAAAACCAACGTTATGATTGGGCTGATAGAACATCCTAATGGTTTAAAGTTTGAAAACGTATATGTTTATTCTAAATCACTTTATCAACCAAAGTATCAATACCTTGAAAGTCTACTGCAACCAATAAAAGGGATCAAATATTATACATTTTCCAGTTCTGATAATATTATATCACCATCTGATGCTCGAAATAATTCTATATTTGTTTTTGATGATGTAGCTTGCGATAAACAAGGTATCATTATGGAATACTTTAGTATGGGGCGTCATAAACAAGTAGACAGTTTTTACCTTTGTCAAAGTTATACTCGTATACCTAAGCACTTACTACGTGATAATGCTAATCTTTTAGTTTTATTTAAACAAGATGATTTAAACTTAAAACACATATATGACGATCACGTCAATACTGACATGAAGTATGATAAATTCCGTAAAATATGTGCTGCTTGTTGGCAAGACAAATACGGTTTCTTAGTTGTAGACAAAGATAGTGAACCAGATCAAGGAAGGTACCGAATAGGTTTTGATCACTTCATACATATTTCAACCTTGAGAGACGCAAGTATCGTTAGTATCGAAGAATTTTTTTTACTACAATAAACTTTTACGCAATGAACAAGGAGGCGATAAAACTTAAAAGAATTTTAATTAAGAAAAGAAACATTGTAAAAAACAAATTGCGTCAGTTAAAAGATAATGAAGTCGTCCAAGTGGAATCAATCTTACCCATAACATCACGATTAGAAACTATTGCTAATAAACTGGATGGGGAAAGTGTGGTAAAGAAAGAAAAATTTAAAGAAGAAGAAGAACTGCCTCATAGCAGTGTAAAAAAAATTAAACCTAAATTGCTAGAAAGGAACGTTGACTATATTGATTCGCCGGTTATTGCTCAGCATATACCAAATATAAAAAATGATTCCATAGAGGTAGATGATGATGATGATAATGATGATGATGAGAATGAATACGAAGCAGAAATTAATCGAAATGCACAAGAAGCCCAGGAATATATTCAAAGCCTTGCCGATTCACCTGGTATGACACATTATCTCGAACAGCTACATCCGCTACCTCGAGAATATATTTACAATATGTTTAAAGATGTTAAAAACGAATTTGATCATAAATATGGTATTAGGTTTAACCCTGATTCAAATGGTCTTATGATAGGCGAATTTCGCGTTGGATGATGAAAATGTTCTAATAAATGATTTGAAATATAAAGGTACTCCTGGATTATACGAACTACTGTTTAAAAAATATCCTGTCGGGTACAGTCATCAAGATCTAAAGTCGTACCTTGATATTGTAAAAAGAACAAATGCTAATAGAAGATATTATTCTGAAACAGAACAAATTCAGGGTAATACTTCATATAAGTACAAAAATATAACATCTACATTAAACATACTTCCCCAAACACCCCGTAGACCTAGAACATTACCCTATAGAAAGCGTCTTGGAGACGGTATGACAATGGAAGTATCAAATAACGCTATAGATTATTTATATTGGAATGATCCCAATGAACTTGTTGATAGATTACGACTTTTAGTTTCATCTCAGACTGCTGGACACACAGGTCACGGCAACGAAATAAATTCGATCATTGAAGAATTGCGTGAGGCGAAAGTGATTAGATGATATGACAATTGACAAATTTGGAAGGCACTTACATAATCGTAAAATAGATATAAGTGAACAGGAATATGAAAACAAAAGTGAAGGTTTTGAAACCTTGATTGAGTATAAGTTACATATGCTACATTACACGGTAGTAGCAACGTTTTACTCTAATACATTTCTCGACGGTGACAAGACATTCCTTATTTTCAACATTAAACATAATTATGAATTTCCTTATGAGGAAGCAGTCATTGAGAATATTAAAGGATACCCGCAAAACATTGAAATTCTTATAAACGAAACAAGTTATGTAATTGCACAGTTACAAGGATTTTTGCTTAAACATGTGGATGTAATCAGCTATCGTGACAGCGGGCTATTATAAACAATACCACAATGTTTCTTGATTTTATATTAAAAGTTCCTTTCAAAGCAAGTGGAGCCCACGACATTCAAACATAGAAGTATTTCATTAATTGTATTTAATAAATTCTGATTAGAAAAAAGTATTATGATAGTTGCTCAATCAAAAGTGAAAGAGGATATAGTAAATGAACTTCATAAACCAGCAAGAATAAATTTCAAAAGACGCAAAGTGATAGTAAAAGGTTTAAATGACCTTCTTCAGACCGATTTGATTGAAATGCTACCATATTCGCAAACAAACAAAGGATTTAAATACATTTTAGTAGTTATTGATTGCTTCTCCAAATACGTATGGGCTGTACCACTTAAGAGTAAAACGGGTATTGATGTTACTGCTGCAATGAAAACAATTTTAAATAAATTTAAAAATCCGCCAAGAAATTTGCAGTCTGATTTTGGTAAAGAATATTATAACAAACACTTTCAATCCTTAATGCAGACATATGGCATAAACCATTATAGTGTTTTTTCTACAAAGAAAGCATGCATTGTGGAACGTGTAATTAGAACTTTAAAGGGAAAAATGTGGCGCTTGTTTAACCTGAACGGTTCTTACAATTGGATAAAAAATTTAAGCGATATTGTGAAACAATACAACAATACAGTTCACAATACTATCGGAGTCAAACCTGTAAAAGTTGATAAATTAAATGAAAAAACTATTCTTAAATCATCATTTACCCACATCAAACTTGCAACCAAAATACCAAAATATTCAATAAAAGACAGTGTGAGGATTAGTAAACACAGGAAAGCATGTACGAAAGGTTACACGCCAAACTGGTCAAATAAAATTTTTAAGATTAAAAAGGTAAACGTAACCAATCCTACAACATATATATTAGAAGATCAAGATGAGAAAGAAATCAAAGGTGCATTTTATGAAACGGAGTTGCAAAAGGTTAAACATCCAGGAATTTACCTGGTAGAAAAAGTCCTAAGAAAGAGTGGAAATAAAGTATTTGTAAAATGGTTAGGCTTCCTAACGTACACAATAGCTGGATCGATAAAAATAATGTTTGCTAGAAGTTGTTATAATAATAGTTAATAAGGCTAACATTGTAAAATTATATTAAAATAAATAATACAGACAAAATCTTTCTATTGTTTTTATTATTATCAAGCCATTCTTTTAATAAAAAGGTATTTTGTTTTGCGCATTGCAAATTATTATTGCTGTGTCTACAACAATGGATGTTATATTTTAAACGATTGTTGATTTTTAACTCCGATAGCTTAGGACAGCCTAGTGCAAGCATATCAGTTACAAAGTTTTGCATTATATATGTTTCAATCAATTTCTTCTTTTCTAGACCCTTCACAAATACTTCTTCACCGGGTCGGATAATTTGCTTCAAATAAAGCGCTATATATGATGACACCATTCCAGCCGTTGAAGATTCATCCCAAGAAATACCATGAATATTCCTTGTCACCCAGTCGTTATGTTTTATATGATCTTGACTCAAACACCTGGACTGCATTGGCAGTTTAAAAATTTGATGCCAAACATCACCTTTCAACAAGTCCAAAACCGCAATTTCTTTACACACAAACTCGTTTTTCTTGTATTTAAATCCCTGAATATCAATTATATACATGTTTGTATGTAAATATATGCAGTAAACTTCGACTAATTAAATTAATATTAGGAGCAATCTCCTTATATAGCAGATTACTACCATCTGCGTACTTTGCCAACCCACTTTTCAACCTATCACAAGAATGAACACATTTTGAATTGAAACCGGCCCATGTGTATTTGCAGCCTCTAAACATAAATCAGAATCCACTTTAATTAAACACAATTGACTTGAATGCGATATTTTGCATCTGTCATACTTCTCGCTAGAAAACGTGTGTTTTGAAGTATGTATGTTCCATTGAAAGTAATATAAAGCCGATCCTAATTCAAAACGTGCCCACAAGTATTTTACATTTGAAAAGAATTCAGGTTTTCACATTTTACATTAAAAGTATATAACGCCGATCCTAATTCAAAACGGTGCACGTGTAACTTCTCGCTAGAAAACCGAATTCAAAACAGCTACACACATTTTTTCTCTGCACTTACATTTTTCAACATACGTGTGTTTCATTGAAAGTAATATAAAGCCGATCCTAATTCAAAACGTGCCCACAAGTATTTTACATTGAAAGTATATAAGAATTCATGTTTTCACAACTATTTTACATTGAAATGTTTTCACAACTATTTTACATTGAATATATAGGTTGATCCTAATTCAAAACGTGACAGACGTATTTTACACATGGAAAATACGTCTGTCGCGTTTTGAATTAGGACCGGCCCTAAATACCTACTAACAACCATTGAGACCAAATTGGAAGAATTGAGTGATAACTTTGCGAATTCTGATTTACCCGTCGCTACCATCCGCTCACGACTCCTACACGTATTAGGACGTATCCGGCTTCTTTTCCCTGTAAGATTACCGGTCGAACAGCGAGTTTTTTGTGACGACTTACAAACAAGACTCCTTACTTTACTTGATAGTTTGGAGCAACTCCCCTTCGAACCCAATAATCTGGAGGCCAAGGTTGCAGCATTGAATCTTGCAGACATAGCTCCCGACGTAAACCCCTCTGATATGTCGACCAACCTTCAATCAGAAAGCTCTCATTCTACGGTTCCTAGCCCACTTGGTAAATTCTGTTTGCAACTTGTAGTAAAATGGAATCTGAAATTTAGTGGAGATCCTAACGTTCTTACTGTACATGACTTTTTTGACAGGGTTGAAGAGCTTAGATCAGCCCGTAACGTGTCTGAACCACAATTATTTGAAAAAGCAGTCGAGCTTTTCGAGTTGAAAGCCTTACTATAGTACCGGAGTAACCGTCATCGGTTTTCTAATTGGCGAACTTTAGCTGATTTACTGGTACGTCATTTTGAACCACCTGATTACAAACGAAGACTATTTGATAATATCTTACGTAGGACGCAAGGTCCGTCGAAAAGTTTCGTTGACTATTTGACATATATGACATCCCTCTTTCGTCAACACGCTTCTATATCCGAGGATCTTCAGTTGGATATTGTGCTTTGTAACTTTGCTCCATTCTATGCAATCCATTTGCCTATTGTCTGCTCCTTACAAGAATTGGAAAATGAATGTCTGAAGTTGGAACCGAAAAAGATTAGAGCCGATAATTATGTACCCCGTGAAAAAAAACAATATACTTTTACTGCTGAACCGGTATTGCTTACAAATCCGCTGCGATTGGAAAAATACTTTTACTGGCCGAACTGTTAAAACTTCTTCTACGACTACGGGTAGATCAAATACTTTTTCTGTGATTTCTGCTGTTCCTATTCCTGTGGCTACTTCTACTCGTCAGGTCACATGCTTCAATTGCGGTCAATCTTATCATGTGTCGACACGTTGTACTCGTCCTCAAGTATTACATTGCTATGATTGCGGACATAAGGGAGTTACTCGACGCATTTGTCCGAGTTGTCATCCTACTACTAATAGGAACCAAATTGCTTCTGTTTCTAGTTCTACGTTCTCTACTGTACCTCCTCCACGAATTGAGCCAAATCTCTAATTACTAATTTACAGGTAGCAACTCAAGAGTTTGTTCCTGCTTTCTTAAATGAATCTATCAAAGAAATGTCTGTCGTGTCTGCAATAACAAATGTAGCTAAAGTGACGATAACTTCTAATACTGACAGAGAAGGTCCTGTTGAAATTAGGGAACCCGTTTCTATGATGCCTGTTGCTGTTGTTGTCAAAGTTTTACCTGATCCTGTTTCTTTATCTGCTGTTGTCGAAAAAGCAGTTCCTATTGCGGCTGATGTTCTGCCTACTTCTATTTCTTCAACAAATGTTGATAGAATTCTACTTAATTCTGCTCCTTTATCAAATGTTGATGAAATTCAACTTGATTCTGTTCCTTTATGTAATGTTGCTGAAGTGTTATCGAATTCTGTTGCTCTTCCTGAGGTTGATACTCCTACGGCCAATGCTGTTTTCTTTTCTAACGTTGATACTTTGACAGCTAATGCTGATCCTTTTTCTATCATTGACTCTCCTATAAACGATACTAAAAGCAAAATGTTTCCTCTCATGACGCCTACTGAGATTCCTAAATCACTACTACCTCCACCCTTGCCACCACTTACTCAACCTCGTACTCCAACTATTACACCTGTTAATCCTGTTTTGCGGAAAAGCGCCCAACCAATACTAAATCTTGCTCCGGTATCTCAACCAACAAACCGGTTAACATAAGAAATAAGAGGAAAAGGATGTTCTATATTGATTCCGAATCCGAAGATATATATCGGCAAAACCCTAATGTCCTTGATCTTACTTCATTTTCCTTCTGGCGACGCAAACGTTTTAAACCCCATTACTAGTCCTCTACATCCCCAAATTTTATGCTGACTCCAGCTTTCCTTAAGGCTTGATTTTTGGACTACACGATTTCTTATTTTTAATAACTTTATTGTTCTGATTGGTTTTATTTCTCTTCTTTTGTTTTTGCTCCTCGTATTTACCCAACCCCGTGTGGGTACGGGATTAGAATATTTCCACGATACGGCCTGCCTGTCGTAAAAAGCGACTACACCGGTCTAACACATACACACACACTTTATGCACACACACATACCCACACACACATATACATACACACATATACTCACCCTCACACATACATATTTCAGGTTGTTTCTTTCTTTAGTTTTGGTACTACCTACTTCTAGTTTTATTTCCAGGTTAGTTTTTTTTATTTTTAGTTTTACTTCTCCATTGCTTTTGATACACATTCCTTTCCTTATCCTTCTGCTGGTTTTCTTACTCAGAGTTCTTTTACGAACTTAGTTAAATTTTTTCGATCTGTTTCCTGTTTCTTTTTTCCGGAGGTGGAAAACGTTACTATTTCTTTACTAGAATTATCCGTTCTTCGACTTTTTGCAGTGTTAGACCATTCCATCTTTGTCCTCAATGATTGCTACCTTATGCCTTTTCTTTTTCTATATCCTATACATTTCTTGACTTGGTCCGGTGTACTGGTCTTCAAGCCGGATAAAAACTTTTGTGTTAGTTTTGAGTTTTTCTTGTAGTTTTGTAAGATTTTTTTTTGTTTTTCTTGTAGTAAGATTTTTTAAATTTATTTATCTTATTAGTATGTACTGGTCCTTCAAGCCGGATAAAAATTCTTTTATCGGTATTTAAGTTTTTCTTGTAACGAATTTTCTTTTCATTTGTTTTATTGGTATACTACCCGATCCGTTGCTTCAGCTTCCTACCCCGATCTTTTAATTTTGCTAGGGGAAAATTTGTTACGTTCAAAACCCAGCAAGTACTTTTTCTGCTTTCATTTTTATAACGCCCTTAAATGTCTCAACAAGCTCGATTTCCCGCCATTTAAATTAGTGTTATTTTGTAAAATTTCTCAAGTAATTACTCTATACAGAAGTTTGCCTTATAAAATCAAACAGCTGCTTAGGAAACATTACGTTACAAAGTAGATGCAATATTTCCTAGCACCTGCAGTGATTACATTTTAATTAAAAAGTGCATGTAAATACACAGCTTTCTTCTAAAAGATAAGACCACTTACCACCTGTCTACATCTGCTTACAATGGACTTGTTATCTGGTACTCTGCAGCTGTTAAGATGTTACAAAGTAATAAGATTCTTTCCTTTGTCTAAAAATCTTTTGATAGTTGCGTTATCTGCTTGTTGGCAAGCTGTTACAGTTTGTATTTCGGCAGCTGTTTTCTGGGAATTTTGCAAACTTGATTTTTCGGCGATATTTTTGAAAGCCAAATACCCTATTCCCATACATGATTCGGTCCTTATAAAATAGAGACCGTACTTTGAAAGACACCATTAAAGATTGAATACAACATCCTCTTATCAAAGATACATGTTGTAAAGTCGCGCTACTAAAAGTGCTTTCTTAGTATAAGTGAAGTTGGTGGTTCCAGCATGCAGCCAATAAAGAAATGTAGTCGCATTTTTCCATCCACAACATAATACGAAGACAACTAGTTCAAGGTACAGTTTTCTATTTTCGTAATTCTTTTATGCTGCTGTGGAGGATAGACATTTTATTTGCTGTTACTCATGAATATCTAATAAATTACTAAAACCACGCTACCAAACACATTCACAATGCACGAGCGACGATGTAATGATCATTCTTTAAATTAAAAATTTAATTATTCAAAGTTTGTGTTAGAGTTTGTTTTACTGTTTCTTTTGTCTTTCTGTTTAAACATTAACTAAAAGAACGTATGCCTCAATTTAAAAGTAGTTAATATTTGATTAATTTAAGTTAGGGTGTCTAATTTTAATGTTATATTATTTCTGAGGAGGTGCACTTCACAAAACAGCATGTATAGATAACTTATGTATATTTCTTTTCCTGAAGTACTGTATAGTTTATGTCTTATTTTCTTTTGTATGTATTTAAGGTGAACCGTTGTAAGTATTTAGGCTATAAGATGTTATATATTTTGCTTACCCATTTTTATATGCTTATGTTATGACGCTTTGTTTACTAGCACGTAACAAACGATCGCGCAACTTATTTGTTGTATTGTTTTGTAAATAGTCTTTCAAGATTCGATGTTTACAATATAGTTTTAGAGAGATTTCCAATGTATTCTTTCTATTTCACCCACGCCCCTCTACGACGTTTTTGAGCTAGCCCAAATTTTACCATTCTGTCCCCGTTTTGTTGCGGTGTTCAGCGTAAACGATTTTTTTACTTACTTATACTGTTTTCTTTCGTGTTTGCGCGGAATACCGTAACAGACTCTCTTCTGACACATACAGACAAACTTTTCGTAGTTAGTTTGCAGGGGTACCAAATTCATTGATCTGCTTCCCTTGCCTTAACAAATATTGCATTTAAGGCAATTAAAAGTGTATAAACAGTATAAATTTCTACTAATAGTAATATTCATAGGTAGTAAAGCTAGTTTTGTTTAGTTTTGATATTTAATTACAAACAGAACAATACATAAGCTGGCATACCTGTTTCCAACACCATCCGTTATTAGTGAACGTTGTTCGTACGTAAGTAACGTAACACAAATCGCTTAATAACCGAATCGGTTAATTTTTCACTGCTGCGCATGAGTACAATAACCGATAATGTGGCTTGTCCGTTAAATAAGATGCTTAAAGTCTCCCTAATACTTTACCTAAAGCTCATAGATAAACCAAAAAAAGTTCCGTTGTCTCAAGAGTACAATGTAGTACCTCCGGGTGGAGCATTGGGGACGTGGCCGCAAGTATAGCGGCCCTAATTCAAATTATAATGTCTCAAGAGTAGCAATTTGTATAAAATATATACTTCAAGTAGAAAGAAACCCATGGCAATCAAATGTGAAGAAACGGTATAATACAATAATCTACGAGTAACAGCTGTGTTTTGATACATATGAACTAATACTGCATTTCGGCATTGGCAACATTAAATTAACTTGTAAAAAGTATCTTTAAGAAAAGTAGTTTGTGTTTTATTATGAAACACTAATGAGTTATAAGCTTACATTAACCTACAGACTTCTTTAGCTAAAACGCTTAAGCCATTTATTATGAAATCGGAGTTAGAACAGTTAGAACGTTTAAAGTTTAAAATTTAATTATTTACTATTCAATATGTAATATTTATAAGTGTTGATAATAGTCATTCGCAACTAATTATTACAATTTAGCATCCCCCACACCATAAATAGTACGTAATTAGATTTTAAATGAACATCAATTTAAGGTCAAAGTGTAACACAATAACGGAGCAGATATTTGCAGCTTTGTGGGGTATTTAATCTGCCCCTCCCTCTTCGTATGCTGTCAAGTTCTACCTGATATTTCTGTGGATGTTATTCACACCGATTTGCATTACTTTCTATTTCTTGCTGGAATGAATGTAATCAAAGAAATTTTTAAATCTCGTAAGCGATGTACAAGTAAATACCTATTAGAAATAATTCAGCATGGAACTAATGGCATATCAAACCAGCCAAATATTAGTAATGCGATGCCCTTATTAAAGCAGTGATAGGAAATAATGTGCATTTTACCATATAATCTATTAAGCGCGTACCATATATACCGACTATAAAGAGAAGATTGATCACTTTTTGCTGTGAGGATATCAAAAATACCCAGATTATAGCCATTGCTTTCAGGTAGAAGAACTGACACCAAATCTAGGTAGTGAACACAAAAGGCAGTCTCATATTAAACGTAATAGTAGCTTTAAAAGTCAGTTTCAATGGTCATTGTTAATAGCCTCATTGAAAAACGACAAATTGCATCGAAAACAGGAAGTCCGTGTTAGAATAATTCTGTTGTGAGTTTAGCCGCTAAAGCTGGTTGTCAATGAATTCCTCTTTAGAATGGACTAGGTCGAAGTCTATAGAATATAGGATTTAGAAAATAGATCGCCAGCCCAGGTGTTAGAATGCCGGCTGTGGGGTGCATTATCTCCGTCAATAACACTTCGGAGTCATTTTCTGCATGGTTGAATTATATTAGTCATATAATTGGTCTATTTATAAAATCCATTTTACCTACAACTGCTAATCAGGGGTGTTACATTTTTGATATTCAAACATGATTATTTGGCAACTTTATGCAGATACCTGACAATTTCCAGCAGCTGGAGTAACAAGAAGACAACGAACAAAAGAGTTTTAGGGAGTACACGCTCTAACAAGCTTTTGACTTCTTTGATTAGTATCGTTTTAAATATAAACACCGTAAGTTCTTGTTATTCTACCAGTTATTGATTTAATAGCATATTGATTTTCTTACTTTAAATAAAAACTTCTTTATAGAATAAAAATTAGAGAAACGTAAGTACTTTGTCGGGCTTCATTTGTTCTATAAAGATGTTATTTTATTAAATTTAACTAACATTTGGAAAGCTTACGTCTTTAACCTCAAGTTAAAAGATACCAAACCGGAAAACGACAATCAATCAATTAAAAACTACCTAGACGTCTCTCTCCAGTACAATTATAAAAATCACTATGCAAGTGGAGATCATACTTCAATTTTTGTATCTAAATACAGCAACAGCGACCAATATTTGAAACATAACAGAAACTCATTCACCATTAGAATATTTAGTGAATTTGTTGCGGTTTTGGTGTAAAACTATTCCATGAACATTCAAATCTCAATTTTGTCGACAATGCAATAGCAAGAATTCAGATTAATAAGGCTATTTCAAGTGAGTTCCTTATATTTCACCGGTGAAAATAAAAAATCAATTTAATCGCTTGTTTCTGAAGCCCTAAAGTGTTTGTGTTTGTTGAGGGACAAGGCACCGCTTTCCACCCACCCATACTCCAACATTCCACCCCCCCCCTTACATTACATCTCTACTAATCGCTTTTTAATAAGTATTCGTATTAAAAATCCATTAGCACTAATCGTATTTTAATGGGTTTTCTCATTAAAAACCAATTAGCACTAATCGTTTTTTAATGGGTTTTCTCATTAAAAACCCATTAGCACCAATCGTTTAAATGAGTTTTTAATGGGAAAACTCATTAACACTATACGTTTTTTAGTGAGAAAACTCATTACCAATAATACCATTTTCTTACGTCATATCTGTCATCCGCCATTTTTGTTATGTCACATCTGTCATCTGCCATTTTTTTAAACGTCACAATTTTTGACTACGTTGTATATATCCACTTTTGTTTCATATTATATATATATATATATTACACTTAAATATGAAAAAATTTCATGATGATTAAGAAACAACCCCTACATGTGATTGATATTCCAATACTCCACCCGAAGGTACTACATTGGCCAGGAAGCGAGTTTTTTTTACCTGGAAAATTTATAATTTTGCCGAACCCTTGCTGTTCCAAGCATGGTAGGTATCTTTAACGTGCGTGACAACACTCACACACGGGACGTCCATTTTACTTCTCATCCGAACAAAGGTGTATTTTGTGAAAAATGCTCGCCTAACATTTTTTAAATAGACTGTGTCGGGATTCGAACCTGGGACCTTGGGCGCAGTAGTTACACACATACCAACTACGTCACGGAACCGCCGAATAAGAAACAACCGACAGACTCCATTTTAATTTAGAGATGAATTTAAGAGCAGTTAACACCAAATGTTATAAAGACCTTCCTATATTTTTTTATTACCGAATACCACTAAGCCAATTAATAGACGTCTGCATCGGTCAACAGACGTTTTTAAACTAACCAACTTCAGGTTTAACTTTCTTTTAATTACCCCCTCCTCCTCTTCACCTTTTTCGATCATAATTTTTTGTCAATAGGGCTACCACTTTAAACCTATGAATAAAAAACAACATAAATTTTTTTACATTTATTTATAACAGTTTTACATATTGAATTACAAAATTATAAATTTGAAAATTGCGTATAGGAGTATTCCAGTATCCGCTATGAATCTGAAAATAGAAAAAAGTATTAGAAACATAAATGTAGAATGCAATATTATAAGATTATAACTAACAAGAAGGATAAGGTTTAAGGAAGTGTGTAGTTAGCCTACAAGGATATTGTGGTTGCCCAGCACACACCACGTAGAGGTAACACAATGCCCGCCTGGATAACAAGGAAAACTAGGATTGGGGAAGGTAGAGGATAGAAACCTACAACTAATATATACATAATTTAAAAACTAGATGAAATAAAAATTCTCAAGGTTTTTATGCCCTCATGCATATATATCAACAGATCCGGGGGTGACAAATAGTTTGTCATCATCTCTAGAAAAGCTAATTTTGTTTATTAGTTGTGTATACAGCTCATGTTCTTTGCTTCGTATACACAACATTGAATGCTTGAGAGATGCACCAGTGGCGTAACTACGATTTTTGGGCCCCCCCGCAAAAATTTTAAAGTGGGCTCTCTTTAAAATGTATTACTTTTACTGGCTTATATTTAGCCATATTTTTAAATTATAGTACATGTAAAGAAGGAAGCAGTATAGAATTAAATACATATACTATATTAATCAAGTGCTTTATTAATTATAAAACCAAATTACATAAATTCAAACTTATAAGTTAATTAATATTAAATCTACATATTTATACGCCGCACAAAATTATTTACACCTAAAAATTTGATACAGTAAAAACCTATGAGCTAGCAGACATTCCAAATCAAATTCAAAATTTTGTTTTTCTTGCATGTTTTGCTGCAAACGCGTTTATTGTATCCTCTATATTCATATTTTTGGCAGTGTCATGTTCTACTGCTAAGAGGGATAAATCGTCTAATCTATCTTGTGAAGTGCGGTTCCTAAGATAATTTTAATAATTTTAATTTTGAGAAAGATCTCTCCGCACTTGCAACGCTAACGGGTAAAGTTAGGTATAACATTAAGGCTGTTATGGTGTTTGGAAAACTGCTAGAACCTGTAGATTTGGAAAGTACTAGATATTCTAAAAATTGTAAGATACCGTTAACATTTTTAATTCATCACAAATAAGTCTATTATTTTTGAGTGTAGTAAGTTCTATACCTATAGCATCATTTAAATCTTTGTAGTAAAATTTTGCAATTGTTTTGCCTTAGATAAAATATCGTCTGCAGTTAAATTCAAAAATACATTAGGTTCTAAGAAATTAAACTTTTCGTTTACATGAAAAAGCGATTTAAAACGATTCGACAGCTGTGAAATTATAATATCCATTACGCGATAAAATACATTTATTTTAAATTTAAATTCTTCATCATTAAATCGATAATCATTGGATAATGCATCGTAATGCTTTTTATTTTTGGTTGCCTTTTTTATAAATTCCGGTTTAATATTCCATTGCCCTGCAACTTTCGCTGCTTCCTCCTTGATGTTGGAATAGTTATTTCTTGTTTCCTTGAAAAATTTTAAAGTTTTTGAAATAAGAGAGTTATCTGATTAATATTCGCCTTTTCACTCTGAGCAGTTTGTGAGAGCTTGTTAAGCTCTTCTAGAATTTGACTTAAAAACACTTAAAAAATAAAATTAAAATTATCCATGCTAGTTAATATTTGCTTTGCGTCATTTCGTTCATCTGTTTTTTTGATATCATAATAATTTTATTAAGAGACATTACTATATCTTTATACCGAATTCTTATGGCAGCTAAAGATTTTACTCGATCCGCCCAACGTGTCGGATTTAAGCGTTTCAATTGTGTGAAATTTTCTTTAAAACAGAAAGCCAATTCCATCTTACTATACTATTAGCAAAAATGTATATATGTTTTCTAAAAGTAGAAAAACGATTCTATTTCTTTTATACCTTTAACGGCATCATTTATGACTAGATTTAAGTTATGGGCACTACAGTGCATATATAAGGCTGCAGGCTCTATGTTTAAAATTCTCTTTGCACGCCAGAATACGTACCGCTCATAACGTTAGCTCCATCGTAGCCCTGCCCTCTACATTTATTTATATCTAATTGCATGTTGGTTAAATTGCTTAATATAGTATTACATAGTCCTTCAGCAGATTAGGGACTCTACTTTTGTAAAACCCACAAAGTTTCACAAATATCTATTTTGGTTACCTCTCCCAAGCTGTCTTTTTAAAATCAATATATTTTACAATTTTACTTAATTGATCAATCTTAGTTATATCCTGTGTAGTGTCTATTATGATTGAGAAAAAGGAGCGGATCTAATTTTATTTAATAAAATATTTTTAAGTGTGCGCTTAAAGTATTAATAATATCGTTTTGAATTTTGGGAAAGATATTTAATTGAACCTTTGGGTCGTTCAAGCACTTTTTGTAATATAGGATCATAGTTACTAATTAAATGAACTAAACTTAAGAAATTACCGTTGTAACTGTCTTTTGAATCAGAAAACTTTCTCTATGTCCTCGAAATGACAGCATGCGCTGGGATAGTGTTAAAGTAACATTGAAAAGTCTGTGTAAAACATTTTTCCAAAATTCAGTTTCTTGTTTTAATAGTAGAGTATCTTTCTTATCTATGGTATAATTTTTTTCCACATATCGTAAATAAAACAACAAGTTAAATGAGATTGAGCAAGCAAATGCTCTTTAATTTTTTTGATAAACCCTGCCAATCATTAATTCCGGTCGTCCAACTTGACCTTACTGAAGCAAACAGCCAACATGGTTGACAATAAACACAATTTTTAATTTAGAATAACACAACCACCCATTTGAATTGTGTGGTAAGTTTAACGTATTGCTTTTATTTTCGCTTGCAGTTATTAAGTAATAATAGTGAACTGAAAACTTCTATTTTTATTATCTTTAGGAAACGCACCATCTGGTCTACACAATCCGTAATTAATTATTTCTTTTCTTAAATTGTCATGTTGTAAAACATTGATTTTTAAAAATGTGCAAAATCGGTTGGATATTCTTTCGTCAGATCCATAGATAGTTCATTAAGTGAAAAGTACTACTCACATTTACCTCTGTAATTGTAGTGGTATCTAGTTCCAAATTTCTATCGCGGCCGACATTATGTGATGTACTTGCGCCCTGGGTGAGAGTTTTTAAAATTGTTGACGACTGCTGTTCGTCTGTAGCGGAACTAGTAGATGCTACTGTCGAAAGCCCAATTTCTTTCATAGATTGTTCTTGTTTTCGGACTCTTTAGAAGTAAAAAGGAACTTATTTTTGGAATCTTGCTCTTTGATTCTTCCAATAGTTTCCTTTTCGTTTTTTGCAGCGCCGCTTGTAGTGCTCATTGTATATTATTTCCTGCAATTTTGAATGAAATTAATTATAATGTAATTAGATAAGTAATAATTATTTAAAAGCCTTTTGAAATTACAAATAACACATACATACTTTGCTTTAAATGCTTTAATTAACAAAATATAAATGATTTTTATTGAATGCTTAAAGATTTATTTATATGTATTTCTCAGCGCGACTTCAACTATGATCAAATCAATAGTAGTTTAATAAAAATAGATATAAATACTTACGTTTAAATATGAAAGACCTCCTGTAATACGAACACAACACTATTGAGTAAAACGTACTGGAATGCTTTTTACTTCCTTTCCGTTATATATAATGCAGCTAATGCAAATACGTTGCAACCAGCTGACTAGAAACCACAAAATGAATTTCTTTCTAGTATTATATTTCTAGAAAGCGAAGGTTACTAAGCTACCTGCCATCCTGTGAATCTGTACTGTACAGACAATAGCCCTTTTATTCCTATTTAAAATCCCACAAACCAAACTAACCCTACTATACGTCGTTTAATAATGCTTTACCACTTTATACAACTTATCACTTAAGAATAATATAGACATCTTTGTTATTAAAGTTTACAGTCTCTTTCATCTGTTTATTAACCCTTACAAAATAGGACAGAACGGATAGAAAGAAGAAAGGATGCAGGCTGCAGGTGGTGTTCAGTATTTATCTTAATTATTATTTCTTGTATTTCAGCAGTTCCTAGTAGTAACATCAAGAAAACGTTCGTTAACCTGCGGTTTCTGAATTATCTGCAATATTTTCTTGACCGTTTCTTACCTGCCAAATACGTTGAAGATGAATAAGTTGAGTTTATTATCGTTTGGGCCTTCTTGCACTTGGGGCCCCCCCGCATAGCGGGGGCTGGCAGGGGTGTAGTTACGCCACTGAGATGCACTGTTATTATTATTTACAATATATTTATAGTCTTCTACAGAAATACCCGCTCCCACACTGCGGCTGGCTTCCTTAATTTTCTTAATTGTATCGTTCTCACTTAAAATACAATAGGATTTAGCACGTGTCCTGACAAATTCCAGCACTAACACACCATTAAACGCATCTTTGAATTTGCCAGGCACTTTTTTGTTTACTAGGGGAGATTGTATTTTTTGCCTGGGGCATAGTCACTCGCATCAAAATAACCTAAATTAGCACATATGTCACTATAAAAATTGTCAGTTTTGATACTATATATTAATGAGTTGGTGTCCGTGTATAAATGCGAAAGTTTATTGTCATACAGAGGTCTCATCTGATCATAATGGAACTCATATATTAGAGTCTTAGATAAATTCAAAATTGTAAAACCTGCATATATCGGCTTATTATAAAAAACTTTAACGCGATCTATTTGTTTGCCAATACCGTACAACTAAAATAGTTCGGGCGGGTTATTAAACTACTCGCGTACAGTCTACGGCCTTCGGATTCCCACCAAGTCACGAATTTAACGTCCACGCACCTGTCGACGTTCTCCATAGTTTTCTCAAATCCGGCGTTGTTCATTAGTTTATAAAAATCCTTCTTGAACGAACTCACCGCACTATTTCTGAGCTCAGTGCTGAGATCTATATAAGGTTTTAACCATGAAGATTGATCAAACTCGAGTACTCAGTGGATGACTGTTAACACGGGTCCATTGCGTATACTATGCTGGATGTTGGGGTAATAAATCTTGTAATTCTTCTTATTCTCCAGCGTGGCGAGTAGATTTGGGATCCGGTAGCTATAATATTTATTGGAGTCTTTATTTCGGGGCAGAAAGGTAAATAACTATGCCTATCGTAAAGCAAATCAGGATATTTGAGATCCACTTCGACGATGTACCCCTTATCGCAAGTAGCCGAAATGTTCAAAATCTTGTTCTTGAGATGGACCATTTTGTCAACAGTCAGCCATTTAAACCTTTTTATGGGGAGATACTGATTCATCGTCTAGGTAAGACAAGTATCTTGACGGGGCGGTAGGATCAAACCATCCATATACTTGTTGTTGGTTTGAAAGTGTCTGCCACTACACTGAGCCAATCCACCTCTGATTGCAGCCTTCACGAAATGGTGCATGTCAATATCGGTCGGTAGCTTTAGATTGACACCGGTGTGTTAAAGCATGGCATTCCAGCTTAAACTTGGAACTATTACGTATTGACACGGGTACATGTCATATGTCTTCATGCACACATTTCTAAAGTTCTCATAGATATCTGTCAACAACAGTACATCTGTCTTCGAATACAAGTCGCTGTATTTCCCAAAGGTTTGAAGATTGAAGGTTTGTCACACTTTTGTGCGCGCCCGTACTCTGCAAACAAAATATGGTTAAAAGTTAAATTGTTGTAAAGAAAGTCTTCTGGAGGCAAAGATCTTTCATCCAAAATTAAAGTATCAGTTACATAGTCGTACGATAACACGCCTTTCTGGGTAACACGGTTTAAATTTCTCATCCTCAGGAAAACATGATTGCAGCTCAATGAATTGTTCCGGCTGCAGGTTCTTAACCACTGTATCCAAACTGGATGCCATACACCGCAAGGAGTCTATAAAACGCACCAGGATACCCAAATTATCACCTGTTTCATACTCCTCGTTTTCCATCTCCTACTCAGGTTTGTTACTCTACAGTCTCACGTTCTTGGCAGAAGAAATAAACCTTTCTTTGTTGTTAGGGATCACGGTGACTATCTCCTTATCTTGGATTTATATGCGTGTGCAGATGCATGTGTAAGAAGGAGGAGGTGCATATCTGCGTGTTTGAGTGTATGTCTGTGTGTATATGTTTGAGTGTGTGTGTGTGTATGAGTGTGTCTGTGTGTGTGTGTTAATACATCTGAGTTCCCAAGTAATGTATAGGTTACCATACATGTGTTTATATATCCGGATCTAAATGGTTTTCGATCTTGAACTTGAAAAGCGGACACTGGCAGGTAGGCTTGGAGCCAAACGATAAAAAGAAATTGCGTTTACAATTGGAAATGGATTAGGGCAGTTCAAGGTCATGCCATTTGAATTATGCAAAATGCTCTTGCTACTTTTGAACGTTTGATGGAGTCCATACTGCGTGGACTGTCCTGTAAAACAGGTTTGGTGTTTCTAGACGATGTGATAGTGTTAGGCGGATCTTTTGAAGAACATCTTGAAAACCTAGAGGGGATATTCCAAAGATTACGCAGAGCAAACCTTACCTTGAGCCCTAAAAAATATCACCTATTTGGGAAGATTGAAATAGCTAGGACATGTCGTTTCGGGGACCTAAATAAGAGCCGACCCTGACAAGATAAAAACGGCGCAAGAGTGGCCTACACCAGCAAAAATACACCAACTACGCAGTTTTCTGGGATTGTGTACATATTAACAGCGTTTTATACTAGGGTTTGCGAACGTTGCAAACCCGTTGACGAAGTTAACCGAAGATAGACAAGAATATAATGGGAATGACGACTGCAACAGCGCATTTGAACAACTGAAACAACTACTAGTTACAGCACCGATTTTGAGTTCTCCGCGGATGAAGGTTAAATTTGTGTTGGATACCGATGACAGCAACACAGCTATAGGAAGCGTTCTTTCTCAGGTGAAGGACGGTTAAGAAAAAGTTATTGGGTATTTCAGTAAGGTCTTTTTCGCAGCCAGAAAGGAACTATTGTGTTAGAAGAAGGGAGCTGTTGGCCGTCGTCAAATCCGTAGAGCACTTTTATAAGTACTTATACGGCCGTAAATTCCTGTTAAGAATAGACCATGCTGTACTAAAAAAGTTACTGCAGTTTCAAAATCTTGAAGGGCAAGATGCAAGGTGGATAGAACGGCTGCAGGAATATGAGTTTGACACAGAACATAGTGTAGGAACTAGCCTTCGGAATGCAGGCACTCTGTCAAGAAGAGCGTGTCCGGTAGATTGCAATAATTGCTCCAAGATGGAAGAGAAAATAAGTGGCATCCATAGAATGACGGTAACTGATAATAGTTGGCAACCCGAAAGAATACGAGAAGATCAGGAGAATGACCCCGAATGGGACGTATTATTGAGTGGAAAAGTAGAGGACGACGACCAGCTTGGAAAGAAATTAGTATTTCAAGTAGGAGCCTGAAGGAATACTGGGCACAGTGGGACTCCTTGGTGATTAAAAATAGAATTTTGAAACGACGTCTGGAGTGTGAAGATGACACTGTGAGACGACTTCAAGTGATAGTGTCGAGAAACAGAGTGCCGGAGGTGTTGCATCACTTGCACGATGATATTTCCGGAGGGCACTTTGGCGTGAAGAGAACTCTCGAAAGAGTGAGAGAAAGATTCTTTTGGGTGAATTGCAAGGAGGATGTGAAGAAGTGGTGCCGGAAATGTGAGTTGTGTGCCTCTGAAAATGGCCTACAAAACGGAAAGCCCCAATGAGATAGTATAACGTGGAAAATCCTTTTGAGAGGGTGGCCATTGATGTAAATGGTCCGTTTCCTGAGTCAGAGAAAAGAAATAAATACATCTTGGTTGCAATGAACTATTTTACCAAATGGCCAGAAGCGTATGCTATACCTAACCAAGAAGCCGAGACGGTTGCAGATGTACTAGTGAGGGAGCTGTTTTGTCGCTTTATAGTTCCGTTGGAATTACACTCCGATCAAGGTCGGAACTTCGAATCAACGTTGTTTCAGAGTGCCTGCAAGCACCTTGGAATCAGAAAAACTAGAACCACGCCACTTCATCCTCAATCGGATGGAATGGTTGAAAGAATGAACAGGACGTTTGAAAAGTATCTAGTCAAAGTCTCCGAACATCAACGAGACTAGGAACAATATCTACATTTGTTCCTACTGGCGTACCGATCTTCGGTACATAACAGGATCTTCTCCCGCTTGCGTGATGTTAGGACGTGAATTAAGGCTACCATGTGATCTTTAGTTTGGATTTAAACCTGGAAAAGATGTCGCATGTGAAGATTACATTAGTAAGTTTCGCGAAAGATCAAATAGCATTTACGAAAACGTCCGAAAGTATATCCAGGCAGCAAGCAATTGAATGAAATCACAAGAAGGTGGTTACCAACCTGTAGATTTAGTGTGGTTGTACAATCCACAAAGGAAGCGTGGATTATCGCCAAAATTACAAAGACAATGGAAAGGCCCGTACGAAGTGTTAAAAAGAGGTAATGATGTAGTGTACCGGATCAGAAGATCTACCCGTTGTAAACCGAAAGTGCTACACTTTGACCGTTTAATATCTCACGCTGGCAACAACCAAGAAGACTCGAGAACTGAAAATGGTGTTGGAAATGTTATTAATCGTGAACCAAATGTAGTTTCATGGCGGCATCTGGTGGTTCCGCTAAGGCAAGATTTGGCGTTATTGTTTAAAAACAGCAAGATCTGTTTAAAGCACCATAAAGGTATTTCCTTGCACATTGCGTAACTCAATATCCGCACAGGTGAACAGGAATTACTGTTGTTTTCAAGAAAAAGTTTGGATGTTTGAATAAATTAGTACAACAGCAACCAGCTGTAGGAAAAGCCTTGGTTCTTTAGGATGGAAATTGTTATGTTTACTCTCTGGTCACCAAAAATGCGGTGCCCAAGCTAGGCTGTGGACTGGATGGTTTAGATTGGAGAGTAGTTCGAAATATGCTATAAGTAATTTTTAGGGAACCAACATCCAGGTCCATGTTTATTGCTATCAACCGGTTGTCTACCAAGACCAAGCAAAGAGTGTTGACTGTTATTTCCAACGACGTGGTGGATGCACTAGGGGAGACAGCTGGCAATACCGTCATCAGTCATCAAATTGGTGTCAAAATGTTTATACAGTTACGGGACGTATCGGTTTTAAAGAGAGGGCAGTGCTACGAACTATTAGGCAACCCATCAAACACGCAAGTTGTATAAGCGAAGTGTATTCTACACAAGTTTAGAACATTCGAGCAAACACCAGACTATGAATCATCTAGTTCATTTTAGGGCATATATAAAATCGTTGATAAATGTACATCAGTTAGTCTATATCCAAACGTCGCATATAAATCATATCGTGTATAGTTAGTTGGTCATTACGTTTTGAAAGTCTTTTAGTAAATATAAATTTGTGGTATGTGAAAGTGCATATTGTGCCACCAGCTTGTACATAACTAGACAAAAGGGTAATAAATAAATCATAGTAGTGTTAGTGTTGTTAAGAAAACTTATGGTTAAGGATTTAGTTTAAGAAGATATTAGTGTTTGTAAATAGCATTAGTGTGATAGTGCTTCATTGTTAATTGGACTGAAAACATCTATAAATGAAGCATTTACTGTTAATTAAACTTGTGAATAGTGAATAATAAAAACTTTTGTTATTACTTGTTCTAAATTGGTGAACGCGTTAATAGCACCCCGCTACAATATTTATTAACAATTTTCTTTAAGGTTTCTCTGACTGTCGTAAGAAGAAACCTGCTAGCGTAACTGTCGTTCCGTGACTCGGAATAATCCTAAAAAAATTCGTTTGCTCCGCGAAGGAAAATCATTCAAACGGATTTTTTTAGGAAACCAGTTTTATAAACAACACTAAATAAATATATAGTAAAAGTGAACTCTAACATTTACACACTCCAGGTGGCCAACACACCCTCAGACTTTGCGACAATACTTCGGTAGGCTGTTCCTCTAGGCTCATAATAATTGTAAAAGGATTGAGATAGCACCAAATGGTGGGAAGACACTAAATAATTCATCAGAATATTAGAAACTTCTGCAAAGGAGTTAGTAGACGTAGATAAAAATAGCAAGTAGGTGGAGAAAATACACGGAACTTTTTATTTCGCTTAAGAAAATATAACTAATATGAAAGACCTAGGTGAGGAAAAGGATTAGGAAGAAGGATTCATAATATTAAAACTGAGTCTTGCAAACACTAAACCAACTAAACTTAAGAAAAGATATAGCAGTAGATTAATTCCCAGTAAAATTAATTAAATATTGGGAGAGACCGTATAAAACATATTGAACAGACTGGTAAATTAAAAATACAGATGACGAGGATTACCCTTAGGTCCGCAAAGGGTAGATTAGCCGTATTTCCAAAGAAATAAATATCAGAATAGAATAAAAATTTCAGAACCACCAGTGTATTAAACTATTGTTCAAAAATATTAACTAAAATAATATATAACAGTACATAAAATAAAATAATAGTTATTAGCAGAATATAAGTTTGGAATTAATAAAAACAGTGTTACTAGAGAAGCAATCACAACCCAAACGTTAGTATTAAAAAAATAAATAAGAGCAAGAAATTGGCCGTGTAGTTAGAGTGAAGGCTACTGACAGTGCAGACTGTAATAAATACACTGTTCGGGATTTTAAAGACAATAAAAATAGATTACAACGGCATGCTGATTTTTACGATTCACATAGAAAATAAATGAATGTAATAGATATACATAATCAAGTAGCAAAATCCAAAATTTATCACGCACTTTAGTTAACCTATATATAGATTAAGAAAAAATTAAAACAAAAGGGTGAAAAAAATAGGTGTCGTTGTATGAGACAGATAGTTATATTAGAAGAAAAGTGAAAGAAGTTAAGAATAAGACTAAATAAAATGAAAAAATTTTAGATAGAGTTTTAAGTATAAAAATCAACAATATCTATACACTGATAATGAGATCTAGTATATAGAATAGCAGTAGGAAGATGAATAGTAAAATTGGAATGAAAAAGAATATAAGAGTTGAACAAGTTCTAGTGCTTATGACATTCGAATGCGAATGACAAATGATACAAAAGGGATGTGTAGAGTAAAATTGCCTAAGGAAGAAAAACGTTTGGGATGCAAGGCGCGGCATGAAAACCTAAGAAAGTTCTAGTTCTTACGAAAAAAACAGTTGAAACCTCATATTTAGAGAGTTGCACTACAAGGCTGCGAAACGTGACCAATATCCAAAAAAGAAGTCAGAAGGTTAGAAGATTTTGAGGCGTGATAGGAGAATACTTACGATCTGATGGATAAAAAGTTAGTAATAATGGAGTCTTAAAAATGGTTCATCAAAATGGAAGTATTACAAGTATAACTAAAAAAAGGTATGACAAGTTATATTTCGAGATACAAAGAAATGATTAAAGCAGGATTCACGACAGACCAGAAGGTAATGTAGGTAGAAGAAGGCAAAAGCTCAAGAAAATAGATCAATTTAAGGAAGACTTAGTTAAAAATGATTTCAGAGCTGTAGCATATTTTTATGCCACGGGATAATATAAGGTATGGTTGTCACCTATAATATAGCATCATATAAGCTATCGTGTTTCTTATTATCGTGAAAATATGTTAATATACCATTATCATATTTAGAAATAATTATTTAGTATAATTGTGAATCATATTCAAGTTGTTGAAAGCACCAACGAATAAGAGGTGAAAGATCGTGCTTTGTTCCTAACGAAACGAGATCGTCAACTAGTTTTGCAGGCTTGATTGTTCATTCACGTCTGATACCTGTAAACCGCAACATGTATTCGAGGGTATTACCATGTGAAATACACATAGGTTAGGCAGTGAAGGCAAATCTTTAAGAATAAAAGTTCGCAGTTCATTCACCAATGGTATGAATCTTGTATGTAAATTTCACTTATATAAACAGTTTTTATCTTCTAGCGCAAAACAGCAAGATGTAACAAACTCTTCGTAGTTATTGACACGAGGCAAAAGAAAAGAAACAAAACGGCGGGATTTTAATTCTTTAGAAATATGATGTAGACGTATACTCGGATTGGTATCAACCGTTCAGATATAATAATTCCGTGGATTTTGTAAAATTGGAAGAAATCCTGCTGAAAGTTCTACTTCGTAGCAGCGTGAAATTTTAAATGGTTAATTCATAATTTATGGTAGTAAAATGCATTTAATTAGGTTCGTCTAAACCGCTAAGCTAGAAATCTTTTATTTGTTGACGTTCAGTTGTAAAAAGCTGAAACTCATTGTTGGAAAATATCATGAGGAAAGTTTTAGTGGGTTAAAAGTTGTATTTGTAATTTTAAAACCTGTTTGAGTATTTCTAAAAGTGTCGATTATAAAAAAAAAGAGAAAGCTTAAAATCTTGTTTGCTTAACAAACAGGTCAAATGTGCTTCACATAGATAAGAAGTTGATAAAATTTGAGTAGTTTAAACTTTTGGTTATTTGATTTTATACACGTCTGTAAAGCAAAATATTTTTTTGAAAGTAATTCTAAAGAAATGTCTAACAGAATATTTTCTAATTAGATGCACTAAAACATTTAAATACCTTTGTGAACCAATATGTCAGATCTGAAATTGGGGAACCTGAATAAATATGTAATTAAATTTTCGAAAAGCTAAGTTTTGATCATTAAGACTAACATGTGAAATTGATTGAAATTGTAAATAGTCTTGAAATTTTTTTGTACATAATTACCTTATGAAACTAAAGAAAAATTAATTAATTGAATTATAAATGGTCAAACATTTTAATAACTTTTATTTAGTATGTTTGAATTTTGAAAGGTGAGTTTATTGCATGAAGGTAAAACTTGGTGGACACATTCCAACAAATGTGCTTTTCAATTTTGAGACGCAAATAGCTGTCTCTGTTAATTTATTAATATCTCAGTAAATTTATTTCAGGTATCAACTGTTACTCTGGTAACCATTGTAGTGTTAATTCGCCGGAAGACTTCTACATTTTCCTTTCAGGTTTGTCTCTCAAATACGTTATTTTTTTAAAAGTATAGTGGAGCCTGACATATCCGTCTTTTTATACAAACCTCTCCTGTGTCTCATCAAAAATCCACTGAAATTAGGGTTCAGAACTAGACCGAGGACTCCAAAAAGGAGTTCGACGGAAAACTTACATCTCTCGTGTAGTGCGAAGTTTCGTAGTAGTTTCTGCAAGTTCCTTTGCCGTTTTTGGGGATATGTGACTTACCTTCACTTAGAAAAAGTAGAGTAAATTTCAGAGCACTGAAAGAGTTAACTCAGGCTAAGAAGCGGAAAGTTGTGCCAAATCTACCTTGACGTTGTGGTTAAGATAAGAAAATTTTAATACGCATATTTTTTAAAAACATTTTGTTATATTATATTACGAGTAAAAGGCACAGGACATAAGCTACTTTAATCCTTTCAAATTTTTTGTTCCAGTCTTCTTGCACATTTCATTTTTTAGTTGTAGACAATAGCCGCTTTTGCCAGTAAAAAGCTCAGTTTCGGTAAATAATTTATTGTAATTAAATATTTAAAAACATTGTATATTTCCGTTCCTAGTTTTCGTATACACTAAAAAATAAGGTCAACTTTACAAACTCATATCCAACTTTGAGATATACATAAAATAGAGTAAGCAATTTATCATCTCTCTACTTAAATACAATTATTTAATATTGAATTCAAACTTGCGTGTCGTTTCTCATTGTGCCATTAAAAAATAGAGTTTCTATAATTTGTGGCTGCATTGATGAGCGGTAGAAATTGAAATGTAAACGTGGCCAGATGCCTATTTGTGAACGAAGTCGGTAGCATGCAGACGGTCTTGTAAAGATCATCATTTTATTCTATAGTAGTTATAATACAGTGTTTATAATAGTCCTGGTTTATTCAAAGGCATCAATTTAGGGTTTTAAAATTGGAACCCCTGATTTACATCCATCTTCTTTATAAAATCAGGATGCAGTAGCTATTAAATGGCTTCTGACTTAATGCTTTGTTATGTAAATAATTAATATTATATAATAGTAAGTTAGCCCATCCTTCCACCCATCTGTTATAAAACCATATTTAATGGTTGAATGTTTTGTAGAAGCACAACAATAGGTAAAATAAAAATGTAAAACAGCAATCTAATATAACTTCAAATTGTACGGGGTTATAGGTATTTGTACCAATAATCTGTTCCGTGTTTGCTTAACCCAAAGTTATAAACTATGTAGTCTCCGGTGCACTAAATTATTAAGAAATAATAATGCTCTGAATACGCGAATCGTGCATTTAAAATCGCGTTGTACAAATGTATATTCTTCAGATGTAAGCAGGGCCCGTTTTTGAAATTTGCAACCCCTAAATAAAACATTTTTGGTTACCCCGTAATTTCACTATGAAATTTAATAGCCTGCACGTAAATCTGAAATATGTTTTAATACAAATTGAATACCCTTCCTCTACAACCCTCAGCACTGAGCGACTACTAACACTTATAACAGTATAGGTCTAGTGCTCGTGAAGTACTTGAACTAGAAGCCAATTTAGACCCCAATACAACAGAAACTGGTAAACTGGGACGCTTTACTCTCCCACAAAGCTACAAAAGTTGAACGGATTATGATAATGTAACAAATACACAACATTATTAATTAAATACAGTACATTTTATAGTTCTTAAATGCGAAACAATATAGACGTTTCACAAACTAAATTCATCATCATCATTAAGGTCTTCAGTCCTGCAACTGGTTAGCCGCGTACAATCATTGTTCCCTATTCTGAACTAACCTACACATTTCCCTGAAATTTGCAGTCTGCATCTATCACTATCTGATCTAAGTCTACATCTACCTCCTTTTTCCTATCTCTGCTTGTAATATATCCCGTACTATTCCACAAAAATGCTTTATAACGTATTCTGCCCTTCTATATCTTCTATTTTTTTTTCCACAGATATTCTTGTTCCCCTACTATTTCTATAACCTATTTGTTATTAACTTTGTCTGCCCATGCTATCATCCTCATACATCTAAAGCACAACATTCCAAAAGGCTGCTACCGTTTTTCTGTCTGCTTTTCCTCCTGCCCGTATTTCATTGGCATACTGTGTTGTGCTCCACACATATACTTTCAACAATTTTCTTCTTGTTTCTATGTTTGTGGTCTTTCATCATAGGCGCTGTTCTTTCTTGTTAGATGCAGTTCGGTCCCCTTCTATTGTTTTACAATTATATACCCTATTTCTCCGACATTCAGTGGTTGTGAAAAGGGGGGGCGTCGCCGTGGATCAATGTAGTAAGCGTAAGACTACGGATCCCAAGGTCCTGGGTTCAAATCCCGACACGGCCGACTGCTTGAAAAATGGCAGGTGAGCATTTTTTACAAAAATTACGCCCTCGTTCGGATGAAAGGTTAAATGGAGGTCCCGTGTGTGAGTGTTGTCACGCACGTTAAAGATCCCTACCTTGCCTGGAACGACAAGGGTTCGACAAAATTCAAAATTTCCAGGCAACAAAAACTCGCCTCCTGGCCAATGTAGTACGTTTGGGTGGAGCATTGGAAAATCACATGTAAGGTTGTGAAAAGGGGTAAGCAGCCTGTGGCTGCCAAGTTCCCCCAGCACTTGAACATTTGCCGATTTATAATTTTTTACAATGTATCTTTTCGCACAGTCAACATTTGCAGATATCTTACAACCGACACCTATAGTTGTCTATAATAATCATCAGATTTATCTGCGCTAATTTTTTCGTCATTAGGTTTTCTGTCTCAAAACTGGTTGGACACGTACCTGCACTTATTTATATTCTGAGCTAGCCTACACAGTTCCCTGAAATTCTCACACAGTCTATATACAGCTCAGTTCCCCTTCTATTGTTTTATAATTTTATGCTCTATTTCACCGAAATTCAGTGAAGAGGGTTAAGCAGTCTGTGGCTGCCAAGATCCCCCAACACTTAGACATTTGCCGAATTAATAGTTTTCCAGTAAATCCTTTCACACAATTAACATTATTCGAGAATATTGCTCAACCAATATCTGTAGTTGTTTATAATAATCATCATGTTTAAGTACAGTTACTTTTTTCGTCAATAGTTTATTCATCTTGGGACTGGTTGGATGCGTACCTCCATTGACTTCTATTCTGAGCTAGCCTACACATTTTCCTGAAATTCCTACAGCTTACATCTTTCACTATCTATGTGCAGTAGTCTAACCTAGGTCTACCTCTACTTCTCTTTTTTTCTATATCCGCTTCTAATATATTCCGCTCTATTCCCTCATGCCGTAGTATGTGGCCTATCATCCTATCTCTCATATTAAACTAAAATAATACATAGTTATTAAAACTGTGATAAAGTTGTAGGTTTTGTTCAAAAACGTTTGCGACTTGATTTTATTGTTGCAAATTCATCAATTAAATCGTCATAGGCAAATTCCTCACCATTTAAAATATCAGCCTCAATATAAAGGATTGCGAGAGAGTTTAACTTTTGTTCATTCAGCGCAGATTAATGATAGGATTTCACTCTCATTAATGCAGAAAATGATGTTTCTACTGAACAATTACCAATAGCTGTGCAGATGTACATTCTGAGAGCAAATATCAACATTTGTCTGTTGAAAATTTTCTTTCCCTATGGACTTGCTAAAATTTCGGAGTGTGTACCCAACCTAGAAACATTTAACAAGATTTGAAAATTGAACACATTTATTGACAACGGATGGTTCCAAATGATTTTTATACAAGGCTAGCAATTTTGCTGCATGTTTTGATATTTCTGAAGAGAAGTGCTTAACAGGTTGGAAAAAACTGAAAAAGTACTTGCTACTTCACAGTATGCTTCTTTCCATGTTAGTAGTTCACTTTTCAGCCGGTTACAAAAAAGGTTTCCTCTTTAAACTTTTCTTTTCCTATAAAAACATTCTGCTCTTGATTGTCTTCATCTGGACGAAGCGTCCTTTTATAAGACGTTTGGTCGTAAACGTATAGTCACTCCCGCATCGATCAATCGCCTTACCTTCGTATTCATCAATCATTTCATGAAGCGATTCCATGTACATTACCAGTGAGCCATGCAACTTATTTACTCTTTAAATTAAGAGTTTTACTTACTTTTTCAAACTTCTCTAAAATGCCTGCCCAAATTTCCAGCATCAGTGTAGTTTTCAGTCTATCTAATGAATTCAAAGTGCCTCATGTTTTGTTTCTAATCAGAGGTTTTTCATATGGGTCATTCTGGTTTAAATGAAGGGCTTCAATTACACTCTGTCAGTTGACAGAAATGCACTACATACCTTTCGCGTGCATATCATCTAGTTTGCGATAAACTTTCTATAGCTTGGCTTCCAGTTTACGGACATTGCATTAGCTTGTCCCGCTGTTTTGTAAATGCCTTAAGATTGCACTAAATTAAAAAAGGTGCAAGAATCTTGACAGCTGCTTGCAGGACACGTCCCTCCCAAATTCAGGGAATGGGTAGTTGAAGGAAATAAAGTGCTTTTTGGTTCATTTTCTTCATACAAGCTTGTAGGTTAGAATAGATGCCAGAAATGTTACTGATGTTATCGTATAATTGTCCCTGGTAGTTTGTATATTAGTTGTATGGATTTCTGAAACACTAACTACAGTATTAGCTAAACTTTCGGGTGTTTGTCCGGAATTAAGGAAAAATGCCACAAACGCTCAACAGATATTCCATTTTCGTTTACATCTCTTATTGCGTAATATAGCTGGTCAATATGAAAAATGTCTGGGGTTGAGTTCACTATTATTGAAAAATACTTGGTTCGATTTATACCAGCGATGACTATTTTTCTTTTAATTTGGCAGCAAGTAAATTGATAACTTCATCACATATAATTACAAAAAAGTAAAAAGTTTGTTCTGAACCTAGGTTGCCAAATCGTTCAATGTGCTCAGTCAAAAACGCGTAGAATTCAACAACCAGTTTTACAGACATCAAGTACTCGCCATTATGCAGAGAACCGATTTTCTCGCCTTGACTGCAAAAAGGGCGTTCCCAACTTGCCAACTTTCTAACAACTGCTAACAGTCTAGTACACACGTTCTTCCAGTATCATTTTTTTTTTACTTCCACATAAGATTCGTAATGGGTTGTAATTGTACCTAAGCTCTTTTTCGTGTTAGCAAAGCTAATTCCTGTTTATATTGTCTTGGGAGTTCTCATAAAAGCTTAAGATGCTTGTTACATCTTTTCAGTCGGATATGCCCTCACAAGCAAGTTTAGAACATGTATAAGCAACACTTTTTGTTCCAAGGAGTTGCACGAAGCACAAAAAGCGAATTCAGCACTTTTGGAGTAAACTAAATTAACCCTAGAACTTGATTCTTTATTTGTCAGCTGTCGATACAAAACACTTGCTAATCTGATTGTTGTCGCCGATTTTCACTTACGAATTTAACAAATTTCAGTCTTTATTTTGTTTGATTCCTTTTTGTATAAGAATATTAATCGTTACATCATTAACAGTCTATTCACCAGGATCATCACTCACAAATTACCTACTAAATCCACTTCTATTTTGAATATTCAGTTCCAGTTCTTCACTTGCTTCATGGCAATTAATATATACAGAATAGCTATCATCGTTCAGTTCGGAAGGTGCAGCTAAATTAGCAGACACAGGCATTTCATTTGTGCTGTTTACATTGTTTGCCCTACAACTACTAGCGATGTCAATACAAACCTCACCCTGGTTTGAATTTTTAGTTTGACTAATAAATTTTTGAAGTCTGTTTCATTTCGCATAAATTAACTGTCAACTTTTTTACTGGTTTTAAGAAATTAATTTTTTTTTCCCGTTTTTTGATGCTGCTTTGTGAAAAGCTGCCCCCCCCCTTGCTTTTTTTGTTTGTCTATGGTAACTAATTATTTATCATAGTCTACACATTTAAACGTAAAGCGTCAACAATATCCTCAACACAATACACAGCTATATAGTTAAGTGAAACAAGGAAGATACAAACTGAAGCAGGAGTTACATATCCCCCAAATTAATATGTTCAAATTTAAACGCAATTATTATGTCTTAAGAAATAGAATGTTATATTGTGCAATTGAAGGTTAAGATATAAAATATTAATGAAAGTTCATATCAGACATGAGAACGGAAACAACTACCTTGTATTCCAGACGCAACCTAATACTGCAGGTGCATGACACAATGAACTATAAGAAAGCAGTTTTTATAACTAATATTACTAAGAAAAAGACATTGTATGTTATCAAGAAGTAGCAGACCTGAGATCAGCATTTCCCACAAGATGATGTGTGAGCAGGGATTACATAAATACCATGAGGAGACCATGCTGGTTAGTCAGTCTCGAACTTCATAACTTTAACATTGTTGGTAGTTCAAGCTACTCACTGGTAATTATAAAACATAACTTTGATTATTTGTCAATTAATAGGTTAATGTACACAACGTACAAGTTGTTAAACCATTTTTGTAATTACTGTTTAAAAATAAAAGTGATAGAAGTGTTTTTGGAAATAAGGACTTTTTTAAAAAGACGCTCCCAAAGGCCCAAAACCTATCTCACGGCGTACTCAAAACCGTACACCGTGTAAACACCGCTAAGAATTACAAGTTGACTGACCACTGAGCGAGTTTAGCGTGCCGAGTCGGCGGTTGGAGTGGGACGCGCAACCTGTCTATTTTTAGTTTAGAGTTTTGTCCTTCAAATGAGTGACTGAGAGGAGCTATTCAAACTTGCCATTTGACCGCACTAGCATGGGCACAGTAGCACCGCACTGGGTTCGAGATGAGCTAAATATAATACAAGCAATACATTATTGGTAGGTGCATATTATCTCGTCCTTCAAGTTCTACTAGATCGTAACTATTTTCTCGTATGACAAATAACATTGCTGATGAACGGCTAAATTCCAAAACGTATATCCGTGTCAGTAGAGGAAAATCAGTGAACCCAGCACCTCATTTCCACCAGAATCCCTCATTTGCTCCCTCATCTGGACCAAATTTACATGTAAATTCGCACTATAAAGTCTTATTTTAGATGAATCTTCTCCTGACTCCTCCTTGCTCTCCTCCTTGCTCGGACACCCCACAACCATTTTGATTACATCACACCCGCATTCTTTCCACCCGCGAGATAAATCTTTTCCACATTTCCACCCACGAGATAAACCTATCTTGTTTGGTATCAATTAATATTAGAATTTTCTTAGCTACCCGAATCTCTAGGAATTTTTAGATTGCATCATCCCCAGGGAGCTACCCCATTTTAAGATTTCACCTGTAGCGACTTTTGAGCGTTCTTATAAATTTTTTAGTCATGGATCATCTTGTTAGTCTAAAATTTTATGCAGAATTCGAATCTGTAAACAGATTTGAAATCGGCCACCCCTGCTTATACCCTTTAAAGCCTGACCAATTTTGCGTTTAAAACCAACAAATTTTTCTTCGTACCGCATTTTCGGTAAATATTTTTTGGACAAATTAGAATTTTTTAGCACCCAAATTCAAAGAATTTTTGTTCTACCCCAGGAGCACCCGATTTTAAGACACCAGGCGATTTGACCTCCAAAATTTTTTCGCAACTTAAATTGTTGAATTTTAGTGAACCGAATCCAAAAATTTAAACGGACCACGCCCCTGCAAAGTTAACATAACCCCTTTCGAATAAACCCCACATTTACCCACAGATAAATGCCTTTTTTTAACAATTTAAATTTTAAACCCGAATTTTTAAACAACTGGGAACCTTTTGATTTTCCCAACATTTTTTTATAATCACTTCCGTTGTTAATAAACCAACAAATTTAAACAACCCTTCCAAAACCCCTTTCAAATTATTTTTGCTCATAAAAATTAAAACCTTAAACTTTTATTCAAAAATTACAATAGTTTAAATTTTTAAAACCTTTTAAATAATATTCAAATTTTATTTTAAACCCTAAATTTTAAGGCCCAACCCAAAAAATTTTTTAAATGCATTTTTCCGACCAACCGGAAACCCATTTTAAATTCCCGTTTTTCCCCCCAGGCCCTTTCGAAATTTTTCAAAAAGATTAAACCCCTTTTTTGAAAGGGAAACGAAACCCTTCCTTTTTAACCCCTTTTCCAAAACCTTTATTCTTTTAAAATAAAAGCTCTTTTCCCAAAATCGGGCCCACCCAGTTTTTTCCCAAAAAAGGCAACGTTTTAACCGTGAACACAACCCATTTCGTTTTTGGGAACCTCTTTTCCCCCCCGCCATTTCCCATCTCCCTTTTTTTGGGGCCCGACCCTCCCCTTTGGGGAGGTTTGGCCCAAAGGAACCCCCCCCTGGCTTAACCCCCCTTAAAAGCCCCCCCATTTAAAACCCTAAAAAATAAATTACAAAACCCCGATTTTTCCCCGGAGCTTTTAAGAAAAAACCCAAAATTTTTAAAAAAGCCCGGCCTTGCCCCAAAAACCCCAAAAGTTCTTTCGACCTTTAAAAAAAGGAAAAGGAAGGGCCCCTTTCCTAACAAAATTGAAAGCCCAAATTTTTAAACCCTGTAACTACCCAATTTTAGCTGCTTTGCGCCCCCAAACCCCAAAACCATTTTTTAAAAACCCGGGCCCACCCGGCCCTTTAAACCCACCCAGCAAGACTTAAAAAAATTTTTTTCCCCCAAATTTTTTCCCAAAAACCAACCCAAGAAAGCCTTTCGGGAGGGTTAAATTAGATTTCCCCCCCCTTTAAAAATTTTCAGGTTAAAAAAGGAAAACCCTCCATCCAACCATCCGCAACCCCACTGGCCCTTTCTAAACAAATTTTTAACCCCCTCCCCCTTTTCCCAACCAAAACCCAAATACCCCAAAATTTGGGAAAAAAATATTAACCCCTCAAGGCCAACACCCCGGGTTTTTTTAGTCAAAAAAAACACAAACCCCCAAAGTTTTCCCCGCAAAAACCCCAAACCCCCACCCCCGGGCCCCTTAAGGACCCCCAACCCCCTTTTACCCTTCCCTAGGAAAACCCCCAAATTTTTACCAAATAAAAAACCCCATCAATTTAATTTTTAATAAAAAATTTACCAGCAAATAATTTGCGATTTTAAACCATTCCCCAAGGGGAAAATTTTTTTAAAAAAATTTCACCCACCTAAACCCAAAATTAAGTGTTTCCCCATCCCCCTTGCTACGCAAATAATTTTCACCCTTTTCTTGCCCCAACCCCCCCTTTAGGCCTCCGCATTTTCCCAAATTTAAAGTAGGCCCTTTTCCCAATTTCCCCAAAGAATTTTCCAAACCCCAAACACCCCAAAAGGTTTCTTTTTAAACCCATTTTAAAAGCCCAAACCCTCAAAATATTCCCCCTGCGTTTTTTCCTTTTCAAAAACCGGAAAAAATTTGGGCTTTTCCCTTTCAAAAAGGACCGCCCAAAACCATTTAAAACAAAAGGGCAACCCCCCGGGCCAAGGGTTTTAGGGCCCCAAACACCCCCCTTTTTTAAAACCGTTAAAACCCCATACCCAAAAAACCCCAACCGATTTTCCCCAAAAAAAAAGGGGGCCCTTTCCCCCCACAAAACGTTGACCCCTCCCAACCACGCCACCATCCCCCTGGGTTTCCCTTAAAAACCTACGGCGCCTTTTAACCAAATTTTTTGGGGCCGGAACAAACAAATTAATAAAGGGGGACCCAAACCCAAAATTTTTTAAATTTAAACCCCTTTTTTAATTTAATCTCCAACACAGGCAACAGAACCAACTCCTTTCCTTTTGGACCAGCCGTCCACCTTCCCCTTCACAGGCCGCAGCAAACAGCTTGTCCAACACATTTCACCGAGTACCTTTTAGAGCATAACCATTCATTCCTTCAACCAAACGTCGCTCCCCCCGCACCATACCCCTCCGGCCAACGCGGTCACCAGCCAGACGCAAGCAAACGCACCGGACAACGCCCAGCAGGCCCGTCACCACCAATTCACGACCCAGCCATTTGAACAGCCAGGAAACATCCAGGTTTTATCGTTGTCAACCACACATCTTTGGTTGCCTCAGCAAACACCATCATTCCCAACGCCCCAAATCTGAATCCACAACAAAGATAAATTCCGGTTCATATTTCGGTTTCATCATTCCTTGTTCCATTCGGAACACAGATTTTGAATTTTTAAGGCCCTTTCCGATAATTTTTCCACCAGCCCAGAAAACGGAACCAATCCAGAAACCAAAATTTTAGATAAACCAAGCCGGGTCGCCCAACCAACCAGCGCAGACCCGGGTTCCACAGCCGGCCCCGCCCACAGCACCAGCCAACCCCAAACGTCATTCACCGCCCACCCCGAGAACCACCGAACCGCCGTTTGCCCACGAAACACCCAAATACGAAAAAGCGCTTAAGCCCGCCTTTCCAGCACGACGGCCAAACCGACCCGATTGCCACCTCAACCCATAACCACGACCAGACCAGCCACATGACCCGCCAACCACCAGGCGAATTTACATTACCATAATGTTTTTACGGGTTAAACCACAACCACGCACGGTTTTCCTTAACCGGTGCCGGTTGATACAAAAGGTTAGTCAGCCCGCGGCGCCGACCCAACCTAAAATTTTTCCTTTATCTAACCTAGGTCCACACTTGGTTTTTAATGGAAAAACTCATTAAAAGCAATTAAATTGTTAATTGGGTTTTAATGGTCATTTAAAAGGCAAATCATTGGTCATGTGGTCATATGGGTCATGTGGTCAGGTCATTGGTCATGTGGTCATTGGTCATGTTCATGGAATTTCATTTCAATGGGGAATTTCATATGGGGTTTTCAATCAACTTTAACATCCTACATATATCCGGATATATGTCGATGCGCATCCCTGTCGGCTTAGGGTTGGATAACAACATATTCGACTATCTTCGGCAATATACGTCCCCACTCTGTAGAATACATAAGAGAACAATTTTTTCGTATTCAATTTAGTATTCGATAGTAGCTAGAACGGTAAACATGAGCGTCTCCAAGGTGATTAACGTTTCTCAACTTCTTGGGAATAAAGTGAAACCGACAAATGAGCGATTTGGATTATGGCTGTTGACAGAAAATATGTGCAACAATAATCTGGTAAACAGATATTGGTAATATTTGTTATGTCGAAGGCGAACAGATGCTGACTGGTGGACTACACACACCAATTACAGAACCATTTTGTGACAATATAATGTTGGTTAAAATTTATGGACCTTTCTGACCCGAACAAACATCTGCAAACAAAAGGATGTTTATCCTAAAAAAAGAAATTTGTGGTGCATTTAACAGCTATCTACGAAGAAAGTTTACCGATTTGTTTCCGCTAGGCATGGTGTTAAAGTTAAGCCCGTTTTCTTGGAAAGCACTAACAAGATGGGCCAGAGAGTAAAAGAAATTATCGGAAAAGAAGACCTCGAATGCATTAATAAAAATTCCAAAATCCTATATGTGTTCCATACAAAGTGGAACTAGCAGATGTTGTTGGAAACTTTATTGGAGGAACTACCAGATATATTAGACGAATCGAAAAAGATTATTTTATCTTTTTGACATGGATGTAACCCAAGATTTTGCGGGATATTTAGCAAGATGGAGATGTGTAATTATTTAACTACAAACCATAACTTTTGCTATAAGGGGAATACGAAGAAAAGTGTAATATTATAGTTGACAACGATAAAACTGGGGGATTGATTGTTTAACATGGCTAACAACCAATGCAAGAATTAAGATATACAACAAATTTGTGTTCAGATAACAAGTCCTGGTGTTAATAAACAACTTGGCAATCATATACTAGATTTTTTACGTTGTCCAGATGTACGTTTAAGGGAAACATTTGCGTCTACTTTGGCCAAAGAACATGGTATTACGCGATTGGAAGCGACAATATACAACTGTGCAATTGGAAGTTATGTCAGTGCGGAACGGGTGTATAAACCCTTAAAAGACTGTTTAACCTTATTGGAAGATAGTGTTATACTTCCTAAAGGCGCCAATGTACTCGGTACCACTTGCCAAAATGTGGAGTAAGCTATCGGACAAGCTACAAAATAGCTGCTGTTTAGTGTATAATAACCTGCTACAGTACGTGTATTGGGGGAATGGTAATACAAAGAAATTGACGGGCTTGCAAATTAAGTTGTCCAAAAAACCAAAAGGAAAGGGAAAATTGATAAAGTATGTGCTTTTGGCTTTTAGTTTTAACTATTTACCTGTAAATTATTTGGAGATAGTAGAGGAAAGACAGCCAAGATAAAATAAAAATCTTACACAAGTGCTACATTAAAGCAGGTAGTACATATTTTACACAAATCTGCAACACCATATTCTACAATTCCAAAAGAAATAGTTTTCGGAATTGGGATTGATAGATACGCCCTAACATTCGTCCAGAGGTTGTACGACAACGCGTAAATATTGGTAGTAAACTTTATCCGTTTACGCTAAAGGAAATTCCCCATTATGATACCATACGCTGTAAGTGGAAGGAAAAGACAACTGGAATTAGAGGAAATGGATGCAAAAGGCGAAAATTGACTACATGGAAAACACTGGCGACAATAGCGAACAATACAAAGATGTGTTAGACAAAGAACATCTTATTAGAGAAAATGAGGAAGAATTAAAAGATTATTTTATGTGCCGATGGACTGACTTAGATACACCGGTTTACAAGTTGTATGCATTTGCGGTTAGTAAGAAAGACTCTTTAGTTATGTAGGCGTTCTTGCAGAAAAGGATGGTACTAAACCGTATACTTTTTAAAAGGTTATTCTAAAAACGTATTTATCAAAATGGCAGATAACAAAGACGAACTAAGGAATGCGGGTTTCGTAACCTTTGGGTACACCACACGCAAAGGGGGTTCCGCTAAACATTGTATATTTGCCTAGTAAAGAACCTTTCGGATCATTTAAAACCGAGGGTCTTACAACCTATAACAACCATATATTCCCAAAAGTGGTGGACATGCAACTACGCAACAGTGTGGGGAGAAAAAGGATTTCTCCAATACCGACAAGAAGAAGTCGATCAAGCTAACAAGATACGTATGCAGGATATAGTGGGAAAGCTGCGATTAAAAGATTGTCACAAGCTGCAAGAATTACACGAAGGAATGGATCTGGTTGTTTGGGGAATCAAAGACTTTAAATATAGAGGCAAACTTCGGTACATTTTACAATTCGAAAACCTAGACGGTCTCTATGTATCAAACTATTGGTTAGAAAAGGAGATAGAAGGACTTGGGTATCGATTTAAATTTTAAGCTGCGAATAAAATTAGATAAAATTAAAGCCACTCAAACAAACATAAAGAAAGGACTGTCTTCTGTGTATAACTTTGTATTAAAATTAAGTTTAAATGATCCATGCTTGGCATTAAATATTTTTAAATTTGTTATGTATAATGTCAGAATAAACATTTTATAATAGTATATAACATTGTTCTTTATTTATAAAAGGCTGTAACGTTACCCCGAAATAGCAGTCGCACAGAAAGGGGTGCGCATGGGCAGGGCAGGGGCAGGGGGTGCGCAGGGCAGGGGTGTATGCGCAGGGGTGGGCATGTGTCTGGGCGTACACGAAGGGAAGCGGATGTTAACAGTCACCAAGCATCCAATTTTTATTTGATGGTATCGAGTACTTGCCTGCGTATGTATCCGGAGTAAAAAATACGATTTGATACGCAGCTTATTAATAAAATTAGTTTATCGAGGGAAGATGACAAAAGGTACATCATTCCTAATAGTACAACAATCTACGCATGGGGGTAAAGATATAAGATAGTTGTTTATATTTTATATATTAGTTTTAAGATTCCATAATTTTTAAGTTCTTCCCCACCTTCCAAATCCTTCCGGCTTCTATCCTGGTTGACAGAGTATACGTGTTATTCCACGTGGTATTCGCGGGACACGGCGGTTTTAGATTTCCGGGAGATGGTTGGTTAAGGCATATGTCTTGGGTTAGGAAAAAAGGTTTTAAAGATGGGTTAAATAAAGATGGGAAAAATTAGTCTTTAAAAGGCATAACTTTGTATGGGTGGTCCTATTTAAAATCTTTTACAGATTTGGGGTCCCTAGAAAATTTAATATTAGTTGATACCTAGCAAAATATATTTATCTTAAAAGAGTGACTACCCTGCGTATAATAAATACAATATAACACTTGTCAACAAAAAGTTGTAGGAAAATTAAAGACGTATTTAATGGGGTCCAGTATTAGAATTTGTTGGTAGTAATGTTAAGTCCTACTGTATTGTAGGCGAGAAAGATACGATTAAAAAGATTAAAGGGGTCTCACGAATTGTAGTTAATAAAACCGAGGGTCTTACAACCTATAACGAGCATATACCTCAAAAGGGGTAGGCATGCAACTACGCAGCAGTGCGGGGAGAATAAGAATTCTCCCAATAAGAAATTAAAGTTTCCATGTACGTAGCACCAGTCATTGGGAAATGGTGAAATGTTAAACCTATAAAGGCGATTATTAATTGTGGTTTAGAAAATAGTAGTTTTCGTGGACTAAATAAAATAGCTTAGACTGGTTAATGTATATGGTTACATATTCGTACACATCCACAAACATCTGTTTACGTCCACAATGGCGATACCGGTAGTTTTTGTTTAACAAATAGGTTTAGGGGAAAGAAGGATCGTTGGATTCAAAAAAGAACGGTGCGGGGATGTATGGTGGTCTCCGTTAGAATAATCGAAAGTGGTTAATCAATCGTATTAGATGTTTAAATAAGCAAAAGTGTAAAGGCCTACATAAACAAAATTTAATTATCCGACAAAAGTGCGCGATGTGCTACACTTATAAAGAAAGTATGGAATGGTGCTTTGCATCGGTCCTAGCAGTAAAAAGGGCGACTGACTTTTCCAAGCAACTACAAGAATAGCAGTAGCGCAGAGAAGGGGTATGCATGTATTATACAGTTGCTACAAAATATGTTAGTTTACGCGTAGCTCGGATGTGTAATTGATCACGACTTAAAGATCCTCGGAGGTTTAAAAATTCTCGGCCCATTGTCGTTTGAAAATGTTTGTAAATTATCAGAACAGGAGCGGGTCGAAGTATAATGGATGATTGACCGAGTTTTTCTACCTTTACGAGGGAATTGGAAGTTGAAGACATCGAGCATCTAATTTCTATTTGGGACGATATCGAGTACTTACCGGTTCTAGAAATCAATTCGTGCGGCCGACCGCTATGCGAAAGTGTAAAAGCTACAGAAGCAAAATTTAATTATCAGACGAAAAAGGCGCGATGTGCTATAGAAAGTAAAAAAAATGGTGCTTTGCATCGGTCCCAACAGTAAAAAGGAGAGTGACTTTTCTAGCAATTACAAGAATAGCAGTAGGCGGCGAAGGGTATGCATGTATTATACAGCGCATTGTTGCTATAAAATATGTTAGTTTACGAGAAGCTCGAACGGCACAAATTAAATTTTAATCTATAATTAACCATGGTCGTAAAATGGGAAATTAATGGGTTAATTTTAATACCGCTAAGCATATACTTTGCTTGGTGATTCATTTGGAAAATATTCAAGCCTACCTAAAATATGACGTAAAGTTATTTAAAATTAAATTGTTGTAAGTATCCTGTAGACAACAAGTTGGTATTTTCTTAGTAATGGTTTAAAGTGTTTTTGGTTATAGTAGCACTGCATCTTCTAAACGACTTGCCACAATTTGTGTGGTGTGCTACCACCCTTTGGATTTTTAATATGCACGCGATCCGTATAACATGGAAGACGTTTTCCGATGTTTCTACTAACGGCATTCGCACCATCGACGAAGCGAACCAGGGTGCATTGGCGCTAAATGTATTGGACGAGCAGCGAGGATTATGACGTCATTTAGTTCCTCGCTGAATCCTCAACTTCGTTCGGGTTCTTCGAAACCTTCGGTTTGCATTCTATAGGGTACATAAAGCAGGTCCGAAGAGTAAACTCTTTAGTTATAAGTTAGTTCGCTTACAAGTCAAGTCTTATAGTGCGGATTTTGTTTTGTACCAAAATGGTACCTGCAAACGTTTTTAATGCAACCTTGCGGTGCTTCCTATACCTGGAAAAATGCTCAAACGGCACCAGAACAAATGTCGGGTGTAACATCGTCCAAGGTTGCCGTCCGCAGCAAAGTACTTAAACTGTGGGACTTGCGGTTTCGCTTTTACGAGAATGGACAACTTACGCGACACAAGGAAAAACAGCACGGTATGTCATTAAGCCGTAAACGTTCAGCTCCGCCAGCTGTTAAAGGACCTTGTACGAAACAACCACGAATTATGTGTAAAGTATGCGATTTCGAAATGGAAAAGAATACATATGCCGCCACCTGAGAAGCAACAGACATAAAATGCATCAGTTACCGCTACTAGGACGATGGTGTAGAAATGGTTAGCACGGCGTTTAACAACCGTATGGCTAGCTATCGCATAAAAACGCCAGTGTCGACGATGGAGTGTCCGAGTTTTTTAAGCAGAAAGAGCGATTTATTCGATTAATAAATGAAAAAGAATACAACATACAGCAGTAAAAGTCTATAACTCTACGGCGTTTACACCAAAATGGGGAAGAGAAGTCCGATGTGAAACTTTAACACAAAAAATGTTGTTATAACGTCTTCTAGTAATCTGGAAAATATGTACGAGGTCTTAAGCAAACCATGGAACAAAATCAGAGGAATTTGAAACATGCGAGTCCGGTTGGTCTTTGGAAAAAGTGCTCTATTTAGAAATAAATATTAATAAGTATGACCCGATATGACAAGTTCTAGGTTGAAAATAAAAAATTGTGAATATGTATTTAGAAATGTGGTTTTAAAAAATTTAAACTGTATTAGTAAAAATTGTTTGTAAAAAAAGTTTTAAGAATGGTTTTAGATTTTCTTTAGGTATAAGCTGCAGGAAATTTATAATTTAGAGGGTGTGTGTAAAATGGTAAGGGGTCGTTCGATTTTAAATCTATTTACAGATTCGGATTCTACATAAAATTCTAGACTAACAAGATGCATCGCATGTATAAAAAAATTTATAAGAACGCTCAAAAATCGCTGCCAGCAAAAAATCTTAAAATGGGGGTAGCTCTGGGGGATGGTGCTATCTAAAAATTTTAAAAGATTTGGGTAGCTTGAGAAAATTCTAATATTGATTGATACCAAACAAGATAGGTTTATCTCGAAAGATGCATTGGTTATACGAAGAAAACTATTTGTTAGGTTTGCTTATAGAGCAAATAGCAAAATTAGAAGATCAGGACTTTAAAGGGGTATAACTTTGCAGGGCGTGGTCCGATTTCAAATCTGTTTACAGATTCGAATTCTGCATAAAATTTTAGACTAACAAGATGCATCGCATGACTAAAAAAAATTTTTAAGGACGCTCAAAAGTCGCTACAGGTAAGAAATCTTAAAATGGGGTAGCTCCTTTGGGGATGATGATATCTAAAAATTCCTAGAGATTCGGGTAGCTGAGAAAATTTAATATTAATTGATACCAAACAAGATAGGTTTTTCTCCTGGGTGGAAATGTAAAAATTTACTCCTTGGAAAGGAAGCGGGTTTTTAATAAAATTTTTTTGGGGTGTTCCAAGCAAAGGAGGGAAAGGGGCAAAAACCATTATTTTTCGTTGGCAATTTTTGGAAAAACCTTTTTTCCGGATGTGTGGGCGAAGAAATTGGGTGTAGTCGAAAGTTTACTAACTTACCCAAAAAAGCCGCCTTGGCTAAAATAAATTTTAATGTATTTTAATTTCCACCCAAATCAATTGGCCGAAAAGCTTCTTTTCTTAAATTTTTTTTTTTCTAATTGCCGTTCCCAAAGCCGGGTTAGGGGTTCTTTAACCGTTACAACCCCCACCTTATTTTCCTCTCCACCCGAAAAACTAATTTTGGAGGAAAATTTCTTTCCCTAAAATTTTTAAGCCGAACCTTGCGTTCCGAAATGGGACCTTTTAAAGTGGCCGCAACCAACCACCCACGGGCCCCTTTTACTTAACCCCGGACGAGGGTGTAGCCAAAAAATGTCGCCTTAACCATTTTTCAAGGGTCTTGGGCGAAGGACCTTGGGTGGTTAAGGTCCAAAATAAAAAGATCAATACCCGCCTTAATTTTGAATTTTAATTGGTCCCCGAAAGTTCAACAAATTTAAAGAAACGAGGCTTCCTTTTAACTTTAAAATTTTAAAATTTTTAATTGGAAAAGGTAACTTAACGGCGTTACAACACACAAACACACCTAAAATTTTAATTCACCAACACTTATTTTTTAAAAAATTGCTCGGGCCTAAACTTTTTAAAAGTGTCCGGGTTCAAAATACCTTTGTTAGGCCAAATTAAATTTTTGCCAAGAGCCGTGGTTCTAACCGCCCTAAACCACAGGCAATTTAGTTTCCAAACAAACTTTTGTCCATTAAAGTTCAATTTCAAATTTTGTTGGTCTTCAACGTAAAGGGGAGAAGGGTCATTTCTAGGGTGGTTTTAAGGTCTAAAATTAAAAGTTCAAGGAAGAAAATATTTTTTGAAAATTTAAATTGGTTTCGGGTTTTTAAGTTCAACAAATTTTAAAGAAAGTTTTAGGTGCCTTTATCTTTTTTTTTTTTTTTAGGAAAAGTAACATTGATAATATAAGCAGTATATATTTGTACCCTTTAAGCTTAAAAAAATATATAAATGTTAGCAGGTCTAGCAGTTAATTATACAGATATGTATATTCTTTAGTACAATTACTAATTTAAAGCACGCAAGCACACGCCCGCGCTTACACATGCACGCGCACACACAACACACGCTAAAAAAGATTAGATGTACACAGCTAACACTTATTACTTAATTATTAAAAAGTTTAGTTGTCTCGGTGACTGCTAAACTTTAGTTAAAAGTAGTCACTAGTGGCTTACAAAATACGTTTAGTTAGAACAAATTAAATTTTTTTTGTTACATTTATGAGCAAGATGTTCTGATCCGCACCTAAAACATCTAGCTAATTTATTTGAATTTTTACCTTTATAACTAAAGTTCTTTTGCATACCACTAAAGCTTGCAATTTCAAATTGTTTGTAATGTGTACTTAACTTGTGTACACTTTGTGAATTTATTGGTTGATGTAACTGAGCTGCATCCTTCGTAGAAATTCCCATGCTGACTGCTACTTCTAACGCCTTGTCTAACGTAAGCTGTGAATGTTCAAGGAGACGACTTTAAATATTTTGGTTTCGTAAACCCAGTACAAATTGGTTTCGTAGAGCTATTTTGAGATAATCACTAAAGTTGCACGTTGACGCTAACCCTTGTAATGCTGTTAGGTGCTCTTTGATGCTTTCTCCCTCTTGTTGTTTTCTTTGAGGAAACTTGAAAATTTATGCAATTTCAAGGGGTTCTGGATTGTAGTGGTCCTTCATTAAATCTACTAGTTCTTTGTAAGTTTTGCTATCTGGTAGTTCTGACGATAACTTGTCACATAAGACATCGTATGCCTTCGTCCCCATGTAGTGTAGTAGGTATAGAGCTTGCCTAGCCGCAGGCATTCCGAATACCTTGAAAGCGCTTTTCAAACGCACTAGCCATCTATCAAATCTTTTGGAAATGTTGAAGCCGACTTGTTGCAATTCACATCAGACTTGGAGCGGCATATTGACAAGGTGAGATGGCCAGATAGTAATGACTTTTGGAAAGATAATTATAGAATAATTACAACTTCTTCAACTAATGGACAGGCCGGCGTAGGAATAGTGTTAGGTAAAAGATTAGGGCATAAAGTTAAAGAGTACTTACAATTTAGTGATAGAATAATTATGGTTAGATTGAGTACAAAACCCACAGACACTGTTTTAGTTCAGGTTTATATGCCAACAACTCAGTACGAGCATGAGGAAGTAGAAAAGGTATACGAGGATATAAATAGTATAGTGAGAAAAGTAAAAGGAGGTGAGAATTTAATAGTTATGGGCGATTTTAATGCGTCAGTGGGAGAAGGTAGTGAGGGAAAAATGGTAGAAAAATTTGGGTATGGCAGACGAAATGATAGAGGAGAAAGATTAGTTGAGTTTTGCCAGGAACATAGATTAGTAACTGTAAACACCCTATTCGAACAACATGTTAGGAGAATATATACCTGGAAAGCGCCAGGTGATAGGGCTAGATACCAAATAGATTATATTTTAGTTAAACAAAGATTTAGAAACAAGTTAAAAACTGTCGTAGTTATCCAGGGGCTGACATAGATAGCGATCATAACTTAGTTAAAATGAAGTGTAAACTAAAATTCAAGAAATTGAGAAAGGTTAAAAGAGAGGGATGGGATCTATGTAAGCTTAATGATAGTAGGGTAAAAGAGGAATATAAACAAGTATTAGATAATAAGAGCAAAGAGATAGCTGTAGGAAGGAACGTAGAAAATAGATGGAAAGAAATAAAACTGACTGTACATGATACAGCAACACAGACTATAGGTAAGAAAAAAATAGAAGCGAGAAAATCGTGGTTAACAAAGGAGATATTAGATTTAATAGAGAATAGAAGAAAGCTTAAACCTTTCAGAGAAGTGGCTAGTGAAAGTAAGCAAAAATATAATACAGTTAGAAATAAGATAGTACATGAGTGTAGAAAAGCTAGAAATAAATGAATGGAGGAGAATTGTAAGGGAATACAAGATGATTTGAGAGTAGGTAAGACAGACAGGGCTTACAGGGCAGTTAAAAAGTTTTTTGGGGAAGATGGGAAAAAATATAATGGTATTAGAGACGAGAATAATGAGCTTCTAATAAATAAAGTTGAGGTAGCAGATAGATGGAAAAGATATTTAGAAGATTTATATAAGGGAGACGATATGGATGAGTTAGAAAACGACCAAGAAGAGGATGTAGAAATAGGGTTCTCAATATTAAGAGAGGAATTTGATAGAGCTGTTCGGAATCTTAACATAAATAAAGCGCCAGGGATAGACGATATTCCCGCAGAATTAATAAAATATGCAAGTCAGAAAACTTTAGATAGATTATATGAACTAGTAAAAGTAATATATGACACAGGTGAGGTTCCAATAGATTTCGAAAAAAATATTATTATCCCAATCCCAAAAAAGTCAGGAGCTGATAGGTGTGAGAATTTTAGAACGGTTAGTTTAACTTCTCATGCTTCCAAAACACTAACAATAATAATTAAAAATAGAGTAGAAGCTTTGACTGAGAATTATTTAGGCGAAGACCAATATGGTTTTCGTAAAGACAGAGGGACTAGAGAACCGATACTAATGATTAGGGTAATTATCGAAAAAGGTTACAAAAAATAAAAGACTCATTTCGCGTTTGTAGATTTAGAAAAGCATTTGATAGGGTTAATTGGATTGTTATGTTCAGGGTTTTGCAAAAAATAGGAATCTCTCATAGGGATAGAAAAATTATTTACAGTCTATATAAAAACCAAAGCGTAGTAACTAGATTTGATGAAATAGAAAAGGAAGCTAAGATTAGAAATGGTGTTAGACAGGGTTGTATACTGTCTCCTTGATTTTTAATGTTTATATTGAGGAAGCTTTAAACTTAGCTAGAGAGAGAAAGAGATAGGTATTAGTGTACAGGGACAGAAAATAGACATGTTACGTTTTGCAGATGATATAGCCATTATAGCAGAGTCTAGAAAAGAGTTAGGAGAGTTTTAAATATTTTAGATGAGATACTACGGAGTAACTATAGTATGAGAATTAACTCAGTAAAGACAAAGATAATGACAAGTGAGTTACAGCCTAGTTCTAAACCAAAATTAAAAATAGGTAATACCGAGTTAGAGGAGGTGGATGAATTTTGCTATTTAGGTAGTATAATTACAAAAGATGGACGTAGCAGAAGGGATATAGTAGCTAGAATAGCTCAAGCTAGAAAAATGTTTTTAAAAAAGAAAAACTTACTAATAGCTAATAGTATTAGTTTAGATAATAGAAAAAGTTTCTTAAAGTCGTACGTATGGAGCGTTCTACTATACGGTAGTGAGACTTGGACAATTAAAGAAGTAGATAAGAAAAAGATAGAAGCTTTTGAAACTTGGTGTTATAGGAGAATGTTAAAGATTAGTTGGACAGATAGAGTAACAAACGAGGAGGTTTATAGAAGGATAGGTGAGGATCCCTGTATGTGGAAACAATTGAAGGTCAGGAGAGATAGAATGATAGGGCACCAGTTAAGACATGAGGGACTATTTAATAAAGTCTTAGATTATAGACTACCAAATAAAAATAGAGTAGGAAGGCCTAGACAAAGCTATATTAGTCAAATTATTAAAGATGTAGGTTGTGAAGGGTATGTAGACCTTTTTAGACTAGCTCAGAATAGAAAAGAATTTAGAGCTGCGTCAAACCGACTTTAAGTGAGTTCGAAAACAAAACAAAAAGAAAAATAAAAATCAGTTAACTAAATGTCACCAGGACATGACTCACAATTGGTTAGCGGTCTGGCATGTTGGTAGCGTTTCGTTGCTTAAGCCTTACCATAACATAATTTAATAAACGTCACCATGACATGGCTCACGGTTGGGTAGCGGTCTGGCATGTTGGTAGCGTTTCGTTGCTTAAGCCTTACCATAATATAATTTAATAAACGTCACCATGGCATAACTCACAATTAGGTAGCGGTCTGGCATGTTGGCAGCGATTCGTTGCTTAAGTCTTACCATAACATATAATTTAACACTTTTCCTTTTTGGAGGGGATAACCAGGTAATATTTCATTTCCTTATAAATGGGAATCATGTAAACATGTTGGAGTTCTTTAACAACCATCAGGTTGCTAATATCTATGTAGAGCCAGCTGGATAGGAAAAAGACCAAACTATATTAGTCAAATTATTAGAAATATAGGTTGTGAAGGGTATGTAGAGCTTTTTAGATTAGCACAGAATAGAAAAGAAGTTAGAGCTGCGTCAAACCGACCTTAAGTAAGGTCGATAACAAAATGATGATGATTGACAATAGCTTTTTGTATTCTTCGAAAACCCAAAAATGGTTTTAAACGGTATTGCACACACAAAACGTCCATCTTTGAACGTTGATTCAGAGTTCCAGACAGAGTGTGCAATGGACTTTATTTCTGATTCATCCATGGACAATAACCCCTTGTTTGCTTGAGTAATCTCTGTGATGCGACACGCGTCGACTATTTAATTGTTCTACAACTTGTACTGCATTTCTTCAAACAGAAAGTAAGCGGAGTTTCTGGTAAACTCGTATATTTCAGATCGATCGTTTGTTTTATTTATACCTTTAATAAATATAAAACTTTCACGCGGATATATAATGTTATTGCTGCTTTGAATTTTTATAGAAATCTGATCATTGTTTTCAGCGTTTAATGTAAATGGCAAATATGTATAATATTCTTCTTTTGTAATCATTTCATCTAATTTGTAACTAACTTACGAGTTTGATATTGCTCTCACTGTAGGAGCCTAAACTGCGTTTATTCCGGTAACTCATAATCTATAAATCATCTGACCTAATTTATAGAGATTTGGTCTAATTTCCGAGAACCGAGATAAATGCTATTGCAGTTCTAACATATTTTTTATCGTATTACGTATGGATTTAAAAAAATTAGGGTAAGTAGGTTTTAGTAGCGGTACGAGCTTAAGCTATTGAAGTATTATCTTCCGATTGATTTTATTATATAATACAATTTCTCTGTAATTAGAAGATTGTTAATCAAAAAATAAACAAACACATACAAACAGAGGAAATAGATGAAGTAACAGAATTTGTTATGGGCGGAATTGAAAAAGTCTAGATGGAAACAGTCGGCTATATTTGAAAATTGAAAATTTGGAAATTACACATATTCAATTACTTGCTAGAAAAGTACATAGAAGACGGGTCGTAAACGTAAATTAAAAAAATAAGAATTAAAGTGGTTAAGTTACAACAACTGACAGTAAACATAAAAAATTTCCGGGTGTGTATTGCTAAAGTTCGTCTTAAAATTTTATATCTAGTTTGGCTAAAGTGTATGGTACCACAGGACTAGAAGCAAAACCTGAACTTTGTTTTAATTATGCTTAATATAAATCTCTAAGATTGCATACTCTAGCTAGGGATTCGTAAAATTGTCTAATATAATCGTGTATGTTGCATGCAATCCAGAGTACATCTATAGGATTAAATTTTATTACTAAATGTTTGCTCTTTCAAAATGATAAGTTGGTAACTACAATTAGCGGTATATGGTGTGTTAGCTGTCCAGAAGAGCCTAAATATTTGCAAGTACACCAAATAAATATGCAGAATGTAAACAAATATAGGCAAAGCATGGAATACATGTGGTATACGTTTAGATATATCAATAATTAGCAATTTATTTTTAATGTATGTAACAAGTGTGTTATTAATGTCCTATATTAAACCCTTGGTTTTAGTATTTAAAGTTATCATTACGCAGGTTTAGCAAAAACGGTAAAGACTTATGGTTTGATAGTGTAACGTTTACAAACATGTGCTCTTTAATTTATCAAAACGAATAAATTCAGACCAATGTATTTTGCGCTATATCTAACAAGTTATGCATAAAATGTGCAAATAAATGGTGTTATACATGCTGTTCTTTATCTAATGGCATGATTAAAACAATTTTCTGTTAAATTAGAGTTTATAGCCTGAAACTTATATTTTCTAAAGGAAATAACCTAGTCCTATTGATGGACTTTACTTATACAGAAACTGTTAAAATGAAATGTGCTTATAATTATTTCTAAGAGAATGTCACATTTCCTCTAATTAATCAGATTTTTCCAAAAATTTTGAGTGAACTACAACAAATCGGCATAGATAGTGAAGAACGGGCACCAAGGCATCAGCCTAAACGTATAAAATGTGTGAGTACTTATGTGTCGTCGTGTTAATACGTCTAAGCTAAACTTAACCTAGGTGAAATTTTCAATGCCGTAGTGTCAAGGAAGGTGAGAGGTCGTAAAGCGTCCTCCTACTTATCTTTAAAAATAGAGAACACCTATGGTAAACTTTTAGGGTAGGTTTTTGTGAAGCCAAACCCCCCAAAATAACAAGGATTGGCACTCCCTTGTTCTAGGGATTTTCCATAACAACCCTGCGTGATTAGGTGAGGTCAAAGGTATTTTCCGATCAAGACCAAATTTGTACCCAATAGCCATCTGGAACCCTTGTCAAACACTTACACCACATGTCCCATTGAGTTAGTCGGCAACCAACCTCGTTATTAGTACTGTCGAGGTTTACGGTATTTTACCGGCACGGAACTTTTAGCGGAGTAATTTACTGAATTTTCTGTGAATTACTTACTAAATATTCTGAGGGAGAAAAACTGTTTGTATCAATTGAAGCGTAGGTATTATTTGTTAGGCGCCAGTTGTTATGTACAGTTTTTGGCCCTGAAAATATCTCGCAGCTAGTTCACAGAAAATTCGGTGAATAACTCCGTTAAAAGTGCCGTGTCGGTAAAATACCGAAAACCTCGACTGTACAGTGTGTCCCAAATTTGATGTCGTTAAGGGGTAACCTTGTTATTATTAAAGATACAGTAAAACTGTTTGCGCAGTTGTAGGATAACTTTTATAGATCAATACAATGGTGAAATTAGAAATGAGTGATCTTCTTTTGTTTTCAAATTATAGTCAAAAATTGATATTTTTAACAATTCTATGTATGACTTGTTTGTTTGCAAAAATATCCAAAATACCGTCGAAGTTTTGTATACAGTTTTTCACATAAAATACAGTGACGTATGCAAATATTTAATATTTATAGCAATTGGGAAGTTTTAATATAAACGTGCATTTTTTAAATAGAAACCACAGTTGGTTACGACTTTATTTAAAAGCCCTGTTTATGAATTTTTCAAAATATAGAGTTCAATATATTAATTTTTCACATGGCCAAATTATTCCATGTTTTCGGTATAATGAATAAATTTATTATATTGCTAATAAATAGTTGGCCGCAATACAAACGGTAAATAGTAAACAACAATTTATTATTTCACCACATTACATTTCTAAACAAAACAAGGTTTGAAAATTAGAAGAATGCAATAATATAACTGCATATATTATTAAAATTAATAAATACATCTTAAATTGAAAATTCTATTACTTTGTTCAGATATAAATAATCTATATAGATATACACACACGCACGCACGCACGCACGCACGCACCCACGCATGCACACAGGACACGCACGCACGCACACACGTACGCACGCATCAATTTCGTAGTAAGTGAGTAGTGTAAAATCAGGGCTTCTGCCTCCCTAGCTCATCTTTCGAGATAAATTAATATTGTTTGGTGTCAATTAATATTAGATTTTTCTCAGCTACCTGAATTTCTAGGAATTTTTTAGATAGCCTTATCCCACAGGGAGCTACCTCAATTTTAAGAATATTTACCGGTAACATTCAGAACCAAATAGTTTTCTTCTACTAGCCATTGCGGGCGGGCGGGTGTGCGGGCGGGCGGGCTGGCGGACGGGCTGACAGACGGGCGAGCGAGCGCGCGGGCGGGCGAGCGGGCGGGCGGCCGGCCGGCAGGACCATGGTATATAAACGAACATTTTTAAACTGAGGTTAGTTGAAATTCAACACGCTTAAGAAATGCAAGCATCAAATAAAAATTACGCGTGGAATGATTTGGAGAAAGCAATAAGTGAAATCCAGGAAGGCGTATTAAGTGTTCGATCTGTTAGTAAAAAGTATAATATAGCTAGAACAACGATACGAGACAGCCTCAAACAGTATCGTCCGCAAAAGAAGAATGGTGTTGCAGTAGATGTGGAGCAAGAAATTAAAATATATATACAAAACATTGATGCATATATAACATCCAGTGCAAAGGAAGTTGGTAAACATGGTCCTTTGTTTCCATCCTCATACGAGCAATATTTGCTGGACCATCGAGTTGTGGAAAGACCAATGCCTTAATATCTCTGATCTTGCACGAGAACGGTCATAGATTGCTTCCGTTTTCTCTGGAACGCACTAACAAGATGGGCCAGAGAGTAAAAGAAATTATCGGAAAAGATTCCCAAATACGGTTATGTGTTCCATACAAAGTGGAACTAGCAGATGTTAAGTTGGCAAATTTATTGGAGGAACTACCAGATATATTAGACGAACTCGAAAAAGATTATTACTATCCTTTTGACATGGATGTAACCCAAGATTTTGCTGGCATATTTAGCAAGATTGAGATGTGTAATTATTTAACTACAAACCATAACTTTTGCTATAAGGGCGAATACGAAGAAAAGTGTAATATTTTTAATAAAATTGTATACAATCTATGTTGTTTTAATATTAATAAGATTTTTGGTAATCCAACGCAGTTTCTCACGCATTCCACTGTACGCCTAAGCACGCCTGTGCCCAAGCGCACCCTGTGCGCGCACCCCTGCCCATGTGCATCCCTGCGCGTGCGCAACTCTGCCCATACGCATTCTTGTAATATACAACTGTACAATTGGAAGCTATGTCAGTGCGGAACGGGTGTATAATCCTTTAAAAGACTGTTTAACCTTATTGGAAGATAGTAAGTTATACTTTCTAAAGGCGCCAATGTACTCGGTACCACTTGCCAAATTGTGGAATAAACTATCGGACAGGCCACAAAATAGCTGCTGTTGTGTGTATAATAACCTACTACAGTACTTGTACTGAGAAAATGGCAATACAAAGAAATTGACGGGCTTGCAAATTAAGTTGTCTGAAAAACAAGAGGAAAAGGTAAAATTGATAAAGTATGTGCTTTCGGCTTTAAGTTTTAACTATTTACCTGTAAATTATTTGGAGATAGTAGAGGAGGAAGATAGCCAAGATAAAATAAAGATCTTACACAAGTGCTACATTAAAGCAGGTAGTACATATTTTACACAATCTGCAACACCATATTCTACAATTCCAAAAGAAATAGTCATTTCGGAATTGAGATTGATAAATACGCTTAACATTCGCCCAGAGGTTGTACGACAACGCGTAAATATTGGCAGTAAACTCTATTCGTTTACGCTAAAGGAAATTGCCCCATAATGCACGCAATACGTTGTATGTGTAAGACAACTGCAATTAGAGGAAATGGATGCAAAAAAGCGAAAGTTAGACTACATGGAAAACACTGCGACAATACGCGAACAATACAAAGATGTGTTAGACAAAGAACATCTTATTACAGAAAATGAGGAAGAATTAAAAGATTATTTTATGTGCCGATGGACTGACTTAGATACATCCGGGTTCTACAAGCTGTATGCATTTGCGATTAGTAAAAAAAACTCTTTTAGTAATGTAGGCGTCCTTGCGGAAAAGGATGGTACTAAATCCGTATACTTTTTAAAAGGTTATTCTAAAAACGTATTTATCGAATTGGCAGATAACATAGACGAACTAAGGAATGCGGGTCTCGTAACCTTGGCGTACATCACACGCGAAGGGGTTCCGTTAAACATTTTATATTTGCCTAATAAAGAACCTTTCGGATCATTTAAAACCGAGAGTCTTACAACCTATAACAACCATATATTTCCAAAAGTGGTGGACATGCAACTACGCAACAGTAAGTGGAAGAATAAGGATTTCCTCAAATACCGACAAGAAGAAGTCGATCAAGCTAACAAGATACGTATGCAGGATATAGTGGGAAAGCCGCGATTAAAAGATTGTCACAAGCTGCAAGAATTACACGAAGGAATAGATCTGGTTGTCGGTGGAAACAAAGACTTTAAATATAGAGGCAAACTTCGATACATTTTACAATTCAAAAGCCTAGACGGTCTCTATTTATCAAACTATTGGCTAGAAAAGGAGATAGTGGACTTGGGTGTCGATTTTAAATTTTAAGCTGCGAATAAACTTAGATAAAATTAAAACCACTCCAAACAAACATAAAGAAAGGACTGTTTTCTGTGTATAATAATGAAAATAGTTATACGAGAACGGACAGAAACTACTGGTTGCATGGCTGGGTGAGAAAGATACTAGATTCAGAAAACCGATTTTCTTTGGTATATATGGATTTGCTCCAAGTTTGGACATTTATTTGAACATTTATTAATCAGAGCTTAAAGAGAAAACATGGTTTACGCTGGATATACAAAACAACCAGTACAAATCAAGCGAATCGTTCGTTAAAAGAAGTGAGAGTGTTGGATGTGGAAAACGACAAAGTATGACACGAAATTTTGGAAATACCTCTAGACTACCTACTTAAGCGAAATTCAAGAAATATAACGCATGGCTATAGAAACACTTGCACAAACTTAGCTGAAAAGACACTTCTACAATCCAGTTATCACCAGTTTTTACCACGCTGTATATACAAAACATTATACCGCCTTATGTTACGATTTATATGAAAGTCTTGGAAAAGCAACGAATAGTATCCAAATCAGGTTCTAAATGTAGAAATATTCGGCGTCCCAAGTATAAAGCGACTGCAAATGAAGAACGATCATTCGAGTAATTGCCTACTACACGAAGATAACAATTTAACGTGCGCTCGACAAAACGTTGTATTTATTCGCAATGATATTATTAATAGATTTATTCACAAATAAATAATCTATTGTACATGTATGGTTTAATAAAGTTGTATCGAAATTATACTGTTTTAATAAGAATTGGATCTAGTAATAATCTGTCTTGGTCTAATAGTTAAAGATTCCTAGTACAAAAATAATTATATATATATATATATATATATATATATATATATTGTCATAGAAATTATAAATTAAAAAGGATAGATAGGTCTAGATAATACATTTTTAACGATTGTGTATATAGGAAATAGGAACAATTTATTTACGCGCCAAATTAATTAGTTGTAACATAGAAAACGAACGGATAGAAAACCTGACGGTTGAAAATAACAAGTTCAAGGAAACTTAAATGAACTTTGGAACAGAATTCTGTGGAAGTGTATTTAACAGTCAATGCATAAGCTATTAAAACAACAGATGGTTCGAAAGCAAAGTGAAATGGAATATCCGTAGTGTAAATCAGACAGAGAGCAGGTATGATAGAAGTTCGTTAAAATACTCGTTTAAAGTACGCGGTAGGTTTGGAGGTCAACCACAATATCGATTTTCTGTTGCTTAAGTGAGATTCTAAAAGAGACAGCAAATATGGGTTAAACAAGGAAGATAGCTAGAGGTTGGACGTATAAATGGGGATAGGAATCTGATTGGTTGAAGGCTAGAAATTTTCAAGAAACTCGCGACGGTTATATGTTGTTGAACAGATTTCAGGCGAAAAGCACGGGAAAGATAATTTTCGGTTGTACTAGTCGGTTGCGCGTAAAATTTTTAGAATCAATTATGATAAAATACGTTTTTGACTGAAATCGGTTCCAAGAGGGGTGGATGAAAAAATATAAATAAACTTGGAGAGGTAGTAAAGGTCGCTTACTCTTGCTAATTATTGTACGTCGCTTATACATTTGACTTTGCTTTACTAAAGCAACATCGTAATTTAAAAGTATAAAGCAGTGTTAGGACAGTACGTCGATAGCTTTTTTAATGCAACAGTGAGTGCTAGTTAATTGACGGTGCTGTTACTACACTCAACAAACAAATGGAAGGATGGTACTAGAGTAAGCGAGTTAAGAAGTGTTTGAAACAAGAATGCGTGAGGTTTAGTAATTACGGAAGATGATTAGCTTCGTCTAGTCAAGTATCGGGGTAGAAACACGAAAGGCGGCTGCAGAGATTTAGATAGCGAGTAAAATGGGTTGGATCTATGTATAACGGCGAAGTGTATAGACAACATATTCAGAGACGATGATGAAAAAGCTTACTCCAGGTAACGAAATTAATTTTTCTTGCTTTTGCTTGAACATTTGTGCTGTTATTTTGTGCTTGAGTGATTTGACACATTGGGGGTGTATTTTATTACCATTAAAACTCATTTAAAGGATTATATATGTAAAAGACAATTGATTTTTATCATTTATAAGTGTTACTAAACGACATAAAATTTTTGATGTAAAGAGTAAACCGGTCTTTAAGTTTGTCTTAAACAAAGATGCGATGCCTTTAGGCATGTAGAGTACATGGGTTTATACTGAGCTCACCATAGACCTGAATAAAAGTCAATTTAGTGATTCACGACGGCCCATCAATTCGCGTAAAATAAAAGTGCTGAAATAAATACAAATCATGAAATTTTAAAAGGTTTAAGGATTGAGATTGTAACATTTTTTTGAAGCTGTAACAAATGTGTAAAAATGTTCTTAATAATGGAAACTTTTGAATATGTTTAAATAAAAAGGTTGTATGTCTTGTTGCATTATTTGAGTGGTAATCTTATTTGACTGTATATGTGAGAAAGAGTGAACTTAGGATGGTAAATATCCAGGGAGAAGCAGATTTTAGAGCTAGCCGGACTGTGCAGAAATAAGGAAGCGTTCCCGAGGTATTGAAAGTTTTTATTTTTTTTTATTAAATTTTTCAGGAAAATTTTATGACGGCCCAATAACGCTGGGACTCAAAGGTGATCCTGATTTTTATAGGTAAATTCACTGCAATTTAGGGTGCCCAATTCGTGGGGCGAGAATTGAGTCTAGGTTTATAGAGTTAACCACAGCAATTTTATGCAGTCCAACGTTGGGGCTCGATGTTCTAGGCATTCACAGCAATTTTATGTTGGCCCAAGCGTGGGGCACAATTTTTCCGACATTTACAGCAATTTTATGGCGCCCAACATAAGGCCACGATTTCCAGATACAATTAAAATTTTATTCCAGGAAACTGGCGAGCTGAGTGAGAGTGTGTGTATAGTGTAAATTTGTAAATATTTTTGAGTGTGAGTAGGGTATTTATGGGGCTCCTGGGCCCTCATTTCCACCCGATTCCCTTATTTCCACACAGATTTACATGTCAATTCCCATAAGGAGGAAATGTGGTGGAGGGACTATTAGGAGGAAATGTGGTGGAGGGACTCCTAGGAGGAAATGTGGAGATGTAAATTCTCATAAGAAGGAAATGTGGAGATGAATCTTAGCATCCACATTTCCACACGCAATCCACATTTGCTCCCGCATCTGGCGACAGTAATAAATAACATTACCATCTTAAATTTTGCACAATAGTTTTCTTCGACTAGCCAATGCATCTTTCGAGATAAACCTATCTTGTTTGGTATCAATTAATATTAGAATTTTCTCAGCTACCTGAATTTCTAGGAATTTTTTAGATAGCATCATCCCCCAAGGGGCTACCCCAATTTTAAGATTTTTTACCAAGATCAATTTCTAATCATCTCTCCTTTTTAACATCTAGAATCCTTTAACCAACTACCTAGAGGTATTAACACAAAGAAATTAAGCACACAAAAGTTTAATAATTTGTTTTATCCGATTTACAGTTTAATAAACTAATAGAATACAATTTTACAAAGTATAACATTATTTTGTTTGTGTAGCCGAATCCAAGCAGTTGAAAGTAACCTGTAACAAAAAAGAGATTAATGGGATGTTTAAATAGACCTGTAACAAAAAAGAGATTAAAGTAAAAGAGAGGAAACGTGTTTTCAGTCAATAAGACATATTGTTGTTAATCCAACAATATGTTTTACCGTCCAACGAGACCACGTGGAGGTAAACACATATCGCCGGGAACGAAGGAATTATTAAGAATAGAAAAGAAGTTAGAGCTGCGTCAAACCGACCTTAAGTAAGGTCGATAACAAAATGATGATGATTGACAATAGCTTTTTGTATTCTTCGAAAACCCAAAAATGGTTTTAAACGGTATTGCACACACAAAACGTCCATCTTTGAACGTTGATTCAGAGTTCCAGACAGAGTGTGCAATGGACTTTATTTCTGATTCATCCATGGACAATAACCCCTTGTTTGCTTGAGTAATCTCTGTGATGCGACACGCGTCGACTATTTAATTGTTCTACAACTTGTACTGCATTTCTTCAAACAGAAAGTAAGCGGAGTTTCTGGTAAACTCGTATATTTCAGATCGATCGTTTGTTTTATTTATACCTTTAATAAATATAAAACTTTCACGCGGATATATAATGTTATTGCTGCTTTGAATTTTATAGAAATCTGATCATTGTTTTCAGCGTTTAATGTAAATGGCAAATATGTATAATATTCTTCTTTTGTAATCATTTCATCTAATTTGTAACTAACTTACGAGTTTGATATTGCTCTCACTGTAGGAGCCTAAACTGCGTTTATTCCGGTAACTCATAATCTATAAATCATCTGACCTAATTTATAGAGATTTGGTCTAATTTCCGAGAACCGAGATAAATGCTATTGCAGTTCTAACATATTTTTTATCGTATTACGTATGGATTTAAAAAAATTAGGGTAAGTAGGTTTTAGTAGCGGTACGAGCTTAAGCTATTGAAGTATTATCTTCCGATTGATTTTATTATATAATACAATTTCTCTGTAATTAGAAGATTGTTAATCAAAAAATAAACAAACACATACAAACAGAGGAAATAGATGAAGTAACAGAATTTGTTATGGGCGGAATTGAAAAAGTCTAGATGGAAACAGTCGGCTATATTTGAAAATTGAAAATTTGGAAATTACACATATTCAATTACTTGCTAGAAAAGTACATAGAAGACGGGTCGTAAACGTAAATTAAAAAAATAAGAATTAAAGTGGTTAAGTTACAACAACTGACAGTAAACATAAAAAATTTCCGGGTGTGTATTGCTAAAGTTCGTCTTAAAATTTTATATCTAGTTTGGCTAAAGTGTATGGTACCACAGGACTAGAAGCAAAACCTGAACTTTGTTTTAATTATGCTTAATATAAATCTCTAAGATTGCATACTCTAGCTAGGGATTCGTAAAATTGTCTAATATAATCGTGTATGTTGCATGCAATCCAGAGTACATCTATAGGATTAAATTTTATTACTAAATGTTTGCTCTTTCAAAATGATAAGTTGGTAACTACAATTAGCGGTATATGGTGTGTTAGCTGTCCAGAAGAGCCTAAATATTTGCAAGTACACCAAATAAATATGCAGAATGTAAACAAATATAGGCAAAGCATGGAATACATGTGGTATACGTTTAGATATAATAATAATTAGAAATTTATTTTTACGGTGTGTAACAAGTGTGTTATTAATGTCCTAAATTAAACCCTTGGTTTTAGTATTTAAAGTTATCATTACGCAGGTTTAGCAAAACGGTAAAGACTTATGGTTTGATAGTGTAACGTTTACAAACATGTGCTCTTTAATTTATCAAAACGAATAAAGTCAGACCAATGTATTTTGCGCTATATCTAACAAGTTATGCATAAAATGTGCAAATAAATGGTGTTATACATGCTGTTCTTTATCTAATGGCATGATTAAAACAATTTTCTGTTAAATTAGAGTTTATAGCCTGAAACTTATATTTTCTAAAGGAAATAACCTAGTCCTATTGATGGACTTTACTTATACAGAAACTGTTAAAATGAAATGTGCTTATAATTATTTCTAAGAGAATGTCACATTTCCTCTAATTAATCAGATTTTTCCAAAAATTTTGAGTGAACTACAACAAATCGGCATAGATAGTGAAGAACGGGCACCAAGGCATCAGCCTAAACGTATAAAATGTGTGAGTACTTATGTGTCGTCGTGTTAATACGTCTAAGCTAAACTTAACCTAGGTGAAATTTTCAATGCCGTAGTGTCAAGGAAGGTGAGAGGTCGTAAAGCGTCCTCCTACTTATCTTTAAAATAGAGAACACCTATGGTAAACTTTTAGGGTAGGTTTTGTGAAGCCAAACCCCCAAAATAACAAGGATTGGCACTCCTTGTTCTAGGATTTTCCATAACAACCCTGCGTGATTAGGTGAGGTCAAAGGTATTTTCCGATCAAGACCAAATTTGTACCCAATAGCCATCTGGAACCCTTGTCAAACACTTACACCACATGTCCCATTGAGTTAGTCGGCAACCAACCTCGTTATTAGTACTGTCGAGGTTTACGGTATTTTACCGGCACGGAACTTTTAGCGGAGTAATTTACTGAATTTTCTGTGAATTACTTACTAAATATTCTGAGGGAGAAAAACTGTTTGTATCAATTGAAGCGTAGGTATTATTTGTTAGGCGCCAGTTGTTATGTACAGTTTTTGGCCCTGAAAATATCTCGCAGCTAGTTCACAGAAAATTCGGTGAATAACTCCGTTAAAAGTGCCGTGTCGGTAAAATACCGAAAACCTCGACTGTACAGTGTGTCCCAAATTTGATGTCGTTAAGGGGTAACCTTGTTATTATTAAAGATACAGTAAAACTGTTTGCGCAGTTGTAGGATAACTTTTATAGATCAATACAATGGTGAAATTAGAAATGAGTGATCTTCTTTTGTTTTCAAATTATAGTCAAAAATTGATATTTTTAACAATTCTATGTATGACTTGTTTGTTTGCAAAAATATCCAAAAATACCGTCGAAGTTTTGTATACAGTTTTTTCACATAAAATACAGTGACGTATGCAAATATTTAATATTTATAGCAATTGGGAAGTTTTAATATAAACGTGCATTTTTTAAATAGAAACCACAGTTGGTTACGACTTTATTTAAAAGCCCTGTTTATGAATTTTTCAAAAATATAGAGTTCAATATATTAATTTTTTCACATGGCCAAATTATTCCATGTTTTCGGTATAATGAATAAATTTATTATATTGCTAATAAATAGTTGGCCGCAATACAAACGGTAAATAGTAAACAACAATTTATTATTTCACCACATTACATTTCTAAACAAAACAAGGTTTGAAAATTAGAAGAATGCAATAATATAACTGCATATATTATTAAAATTAATAAATACATCTTAAATTGAAAATTCTATTACTTTGTTCAGATATAAATAATCTATATAGATATACACACACGCACGCACGCACGCACGCACGCACCCACGCATGCACACAGGACACGCACGCACGCACACACGTACGCACGCATCAATTTCGTAGTAAGTGAGTAGTGTAAAATCAGGGCTTCTGCCTCCTAGCTCATCTTTCGAGATAAATTAATATTGTTTGGTGTCAATTAATATTAGATTTTTCTCAGCTACCTGAATTTCTAGGAATTTTTTAGATAGCCTTATCCCACAGGGAGCTACCTCAATTTTAAGAATATTTACCGGTAACATTCAGAACCAAATAGTTTTCTTCTACTAGCCATTGCGGGCGGGCGGGTGTGCGGGCGGGCGGGCTGGCGGACGGGCTGACAGACGGGCGAGCGAGCGCGCGGGCGGGCGAGCGGGCGGGCGGCCGGCCGGCAGGACCATGGTATATAAACGAACATTTTTAAACTGAGGTTAGTTGAAATTCAACACGCTTAAGAAATGCAAGCATCAAATAAAAATTACGCGTGGAATGATTTGGAGAAAGCAATAAGTGAAATCCAGGAAGGCGTATTAAGTGTTCGATCTGTTAGTAAAAGTATAATATAGCTAGAACAACGATACGAGACAGCCTCAAACAGTATCGTCCGCAAAAGAAGAATGGTGTTGCAGTAGATGTGGAGCAAGAAATTAAAATATATATACAAAACATTGATGCATATATAACATCCAGTGCAAAGGAAGTTGGTAAACATGGTCCTTTGTTTCCATCCTCATACGAGCAATATTTGCTGGACCATCGAGTTGTGGAAAGACCAATGCCTTAATATCTCTGATCTTGCACGAGAACGGTCATAGATTGCTTCCGTTTTCTCTGGAACGCACTAACAAGATGGGCCAGAGAGTAAAAGAAATTATCGGAAAAGATTCCCAAATACGGTTATGTGTTCCATACAAAGTGGAACTAGCAGATGTTAAGTTGGCAAATTTATTGGAGGAACTACCAGATATATTAGACGAACTCGAAAAAGATTATTACTATCCTTTTGACATGGATGTAACCCAAGATTTTGCTGGCATATTTAGCAAGATTGAGATGTGTAATTATTTAACTACAAACCATAACTTTTGCTATAAGGGCGAATACGAAGAAAAGTGTAATATTTTTAATAAAATTGTATACAATCTATGTTGTTTTAATATTAATAAGATTTTTGGTAATCCAACGCAGTTTCTCACGCATTCCACTGTACGCCTAAGCACGCCTGTGCCCAAGCGCACCCCTGTGCGCGCGCACCCCCTGCCCATGTGCATCCCTGCGCGTGCGCACCTCTGCCCATACGCATTCTTGTAATATACAACTGTACAATTGGAAGCTATGTCAGTGCGGAACGGGTGTATAATCCTTTAAAAGACTGTTTAACCTTATTGGAAGATAGTAAGTTATACTTTCTAAAGGCGCCAATGTACTCGGTACCACTTGCCAAATTGTGGAATAAACTATCGGACAGGCCACAAAATAGCTGCTGTTGTGTGTATAATAACCTACTACAGTACTTGTACTGAGAAAATGGCAATACAAAGAAATTGACGGGCTTGCAAATTAAGTTGTCTGAAAAACAAGAGGAAAAGGTAAAATTGATAAAGTATGTGCTTTCGGCTTTAAGTTTTAACTATTTACCTGTAAATTATTTGGAGATAGTAGAGGAGGAAGATAGCCAAGATAAAATAAAGATCTTACACAAGTGCTACATTAAAGCAGGTAGTACATATTTTACACAATCTGCAACACCATATTCTACAATTCCAAAAGAAATAGTCATTTCGGAATTGAGATTGATAAATACGCTTAACATTCGCCCAGAGGTTGTACGACAACGCGTAAATATTGGCAGTAAACTCTATTCGTTTACGCTAAAGGAAATTGCCCCATAATGCACGCAATACGTTGTATGTGTAAGACAACTGCAATTAGAGGAAATGGATGCAAAAAAGCGAAAGTTAGACTACATGGAAAACACTGCGACAATACGCGAACAATACAAAGATGTGTTAGACAAAGAACATCTTATTACAGAAAATGAGGAAGAATTAAAAGATTATTTTATGTGCCGATGGACTGACTTAGATACATCCGGGTTCTACAAGCTGTATGCATTTGCGATTAGTAAAAAAACTCTTTAGTAATGTAGGCGTCCTTGCGGAAAAGGATGGTACTAAATCCGTATACTTTTTAAAAGGTTATTCTAAAACGTATTTATCGAATTGGCAGATAACATAGACGAACTAAGGAATGCGGGTCTCGTAACCTTGGCGTACATCACACGCGAAGGGGTTCCGTTAAACATTTTATATTTGCCTAATAAAGAACCTTTCGGATCATTTAAAACCGAGAGTCTTACAACCTATAACAACCATATATTTCCAAAAGTGGTGGACATGCAACTACGCAACAGTAAGTGGAAGAATAAGGATTTCTCAAATACCGACAAGAAGAAGTCGATCAAGCTAACAAGATACGTATGCAGGATATAGTGGAAAGCCGCGATTAAAAGATTGTCACAAGCTGCAAGAATTACACGAAGGAATAGATCTGGTTGTCGGTGGAAACAAAGACTTTAAATATAGAGGCAAACTTCGATACATTTTACAATTCAAAAGCCTAGACGGTCTCTATTTATCAAACTATTGGCTAGAAAAGGAGATAGTGGACTTGGGTGTCGATTTTAAATTTTAAGCTGCGAATAAACTTAGATAAAATTAAAACCACTCCAAACAAACATAAAGAAAGGACTGTTTTCTGTGTATAATAATGAAAATAGTTATACGAGAACGGACAGAAACTACTGGTTGCATGGCTGGGTGAGAAAGATACTAGATTCAGAAAACCGATTTTCTTTGGTATATATGGATTTGCTCCAAGTTTGGACATTTATTTGAACATTTATTAATCAGAGCTTAAAGAGAAAACATGGTTTACGCTGGATATACAAAACAACCAGTACAAATCAAGCGAATCGTTCGTTAAAAGAAGTGAGAGTGTTGGATGTGGAAAACGACAAAGTATGACACGAAATTTTGGAAATACCTCTAGACTACCTACTTAAGCGAAATTCAAGAAATATAACGCATGGCTATAGAAACACTTGCACAAACTTAGCTGAAAAGACACTTCTACAATCCAGTTATCACCAGTTTTTACCACGCTGTATATACAAAACATTATACCGCCTTATGTTACGATTTATATGAAAGTCTTGGAAAAGCAACGAATAGTATCCAAATCAGGTTCTAAATGTAGAAATATTCGGCGTCCCAAGTATAAAGCGACTGCAAATGAAGAACGATCATTCGAGTAATTGCCTACTACACGAAGATAACAATTTAACGTGCGCTCGACAAAACGTTGTATTTATTCGCAATGATATTATTAATAGATTTATTCACAAATAAATAATCTATTGTACATGTATGGTTTAATAAAGTTGTATCGAAATTATACTGTTTTAATAAGAATTGGATCTAGTAATAATCTGTCTTGGTCTAATAGTTAAAGATTCCTAGTACAAAAAATAATTATATATATATATATATATATATATATATATATATATTGTCATAGAAATTATAAATTAAAAAGGATAGATAGGTCTAGATAATACATTTTTAACGATTGTGTATATAGGAAATAGGAACAATTTATTTACGCGCCAAATTAATTAGTTGTAACATAGAAAACGAACGGATAGAAAAACCTGACGGTTGAAAATAACAAGTTCAAGGAAACTTAAATGAACTTTGGAACAGAATTCTGTGGAAGTGTATTTAACAGTCAATGCATAAGCTATTAAAACAACAGATGGTTCGAAAGCAAAGTGAAATGGAATATCCGTAGTGTAAATCAGACAGAGAGCAGGTATGATAGAAGTTCGTTAAAATACTCGTTTAAAGTACGCGGTAGGTTTGGAGGTCAACCACAATATCGATTTTCTGTTGCTTAAGTGAGATTCTAAAAGAGACAGCAAATATGGGTTAAACAAGGGAAGATAGCTAGAGGTTGGACGTATAAATGGGGGATAGGAATCTGATTGGTTGAAGGCTAGAAATTTTCAAGAAACTCGCGACGGTTATATGTTGTTGAACAGATTTCAGGCGAAAAGCACGGGGAAAGATAATTTTCGGTTGTACTAGTCGGTTGCGCGTAAAATTTTTTAGAATCAATTATGATAAAATACGTTTTTTGACTGAAATCGGTTCCAAGAGGGGTGGATGAAAAAATATAAATAAACTTGGAGAGGTAGTAAAGGTCGCTTACTCTTGCTAATTATTGTACGTCGCTTATACATTTGACTTTGCTTTACTAAAGCAACATCGTAATTTAAAAGTATAAAGCAGTGTTAGGACAGTACGTCGATAGCTTTTTTAATGCAACAGTGAGTGCTAGTTAATTGACGGTGCTGTTACTACACTCAACAAACAAATGGAAGGATGGTACTAGAGTAAGCGAGTTAAGAAGTGTTTGAAACAAGAATGCGTGAGGTTTAGTAATTACGGAAGATGATTAGCTTCGTCTAGTCAAGTATCGGGGTAGAAACACGAAAGGCGGCTGCAGAGATTTAGATAGCGAGTAAAAATGGGTTGGATCTATGTATAACGGCGAAGTGTATAGACAACATATTCAGAGACGATGATGAAAAAAAGCTTACTCCAGGTAACGAAATTAATTTTTCTTGCTTTTGCTTGAACATTTGTGCTGTTATTTTGTGCTTGAGTGATTTGACACATTGGGGGTGTATTTTATTACCATTAAAACTCATTTAAAGGATTATATATGTAAAAGACAATTGATTTTTATCATTTATAAGTGTTACTAAACGACATAAAATTTTTGATGTAAAGAGTAAACCGGTCTTTAAGTTTGTCTTAAACAAAGATGCGATGCCTTTAGGCATGTAGAGTACATGGGTTTATACTGAGCTCACCATAGACCTGAATAAAAGTCAATTTAGTGATTCACGACGGGCCCATCAATTCGCGTAAAATAAAAGTGCTGAAATAAATACAAATCATGAAATTTTAAAAGGTTTAAGGATTGAGATTGTAACATTTTTTTGAAGCTGTAACAAATGTGTAAAAATGTTCTTAATAATGGAAACTTTTGAATATGTTTAAATAAAAAGGTTGTATGTCTTGTTGCATTATTTGAGTGGTAATCTTATTTGACTGTATATGTGAGAAAGAGTGAACTTAGGATGGTAAATATCCAGGGAGAAGCAGATTTTAGAGCTAGCCGGACTGTGCAGAAATAAGGAAGCGTTCCCGAGGTATTGAAAGTTTTTATTTTTTTTTATTAAATTTTTCAGGAAAATTTTATGACGGCCCAATAACGCTGGGACTCAAAGGTGATCCTGATTTTTATAGGTAAATTCACTGCAATTTAGGGTGCCCAATTCGTGGGGCGAGAATTGAGTCTAGGTTTATAGAGTTAACCACAGCAATTTTATGCAGTCCAACGTTGGGGCTCGATGTTCTAGGCATTCACAGCAATTTTATGTTGGCCCAAGCGTGGGGCACAATTTTTCCGACATTTACAGCAATTTTATGGCGCCCAACATAAGGCCACGATTTCCAGATACAATTAAAATTTTATTCCAGGAAACTGGCGAGCTGAGTGAGGTGTGTATAGTGTAAATTTGTAAATATTTTTGAGTGTGAGTAGGGTATTTATGGGGCTCCTGGGCCCTCATTTCCACCGATTCCCTTATTTCCACACAGATTTACATGTCAATTCCCATAAGGAGGAAATGTGGTGGAGGGACTATTAGGAGGAAATGTGGTGGAGGGACTCCTAGGAGGAAATGTGGAGATGTAAATTCTCATAAGAAGGAAATGTGGAGATGAATCTTAGCATCCACATTTCCACACGCAATCCACATTTGCTCCCGCATCTGGCGACAGTAATAAATAACATTACCATCTTAAATTTTGCACAATAGTTTTCTTCGACTAGCCAATGCATCTTTCGAGATAAACCTATCTTGTTTGGTATCAATTAATATTAGAATTTTCTCAGCTACCTGAATTTCTAGGAATTTTTTAGATAGCATCATCCCCCAAGGGGCTACCCCAATTTTAAGATTTTTTACCAAGATCAATTTCTAATCATCTCTCCTTTTTAACATCTAGAATCCTTTAACCAACTACCTAGAGGTATTAACACAAAGAAATTAAGCACACAAAAGTTTAATAATTTGTTTTATCCGATTTACAGTTTAATAAACTAATAGAATACAATTTTTACAAAGTATAACATTATTTTGTTTGTGTAGCCGAATCCAAGCAGTTGAAAGTAACCTGTAACAAAAAAGAGATTAATGGGATGTTTAAATAGACCTGTAACAAAAAAGAGATTAAAGTAAAAGAGAGGAAACGTGTTTTCAGTCAATAAGACATATTGTTGTTAATCCAACAATATGTTTTACCGTCCAACGAGACCACGTGGAGGTAAACACATATCGCCGGGAACGAAGGAATTATTAAGGATGGGGATGGTAGGTATGCTTATAACTAACTTACATACTACTAGATATACACACTAAAATAAATACAAATATGAGCAACTATCTAATATCCTTATGCCCCCATGCATATGTGGAAGTACTACCAGGGATGACGTACCTTTTATCATCTTCTGCCGATAAACTAATTTTATTGATTAATTGGGTGTAAAGTTGATGTTTTTTACTCCGAATACATACCATGCTTTGCATAAGGGCACCAGAATTATTATGCACAATGTCCTTAAAACTATCTACACTAATCCCCGCCACCACACCATTCGATACCCCCTTGATTTTTTTGATTACATCCTTCTCACTAATGATGCAATACGACTTGGTCCTAGTCCCAACAAATTGTAACACCAAGTCGCCGTTGAATTCGTCCTTAAACTTGTCGGGAATCTTTTTGTTCACAAGAGGCATATTGTATTTGTTGTCTGGAGGGTAGTCACTAGTGTCGAAATTATCTATAATAGCACTTATGTCACTATACAAGTCTTCTGTTTCCACACTATACACTAAAGAGTCAGTGTCTGTGTAAAGAGTTTGGATCCATACAAATGTTTCATAGTATTATAATGAAAATCATACATGAGGGTCTTTGAAATATCTAAAACTGAAAAACCTGCATATATAGGCTTGTTGTAAGTGACTTTTACCCTATCCATCTGTATAATAACCAAATTCTCACCTAGCACTATACTACTGTTAAAGTTCGGGCGGGCGATAAGTCCACTCGCGCACAATTTTTTTCCATCGTGTCCCCACCGCGTAACGATCTTCACATCAACCCTCTTGTCGACATTCTCCATCGTTTTTCCAAAGACTGCGTTATTCATTAATTTAAAAAAGTCTTTTTCAAACGCATTTCTAGCGGATGTCCTAAGGGTGGTGTTCAAATCGATGTAGGGTTTTAACCAAGGCGATTGGTCGAATTCCAATACTCGATGGATGCCGGTGAGTTTAAGAACATTACGTAGCGCCTGCTGCAGGTTTCTGTAGTGTATGATGTAATGACTCTTGTCGAGCAACGTGGCGAGTAGCTTCGGAGTCTTGGAGGATGGTGTTGGGGGTACCATGGTCTTTGGACAAAACGGTAAATCGTTGTGCTGATCGTGTAGGTCTTCTGGATACTCCAGATCTACTTCCAGAATGTATCCCTTCGCCCCTGTTACGGATATGTTGTCGATGTGGGCTTTTAGGAAATTAAGTTCTTTCTTTTTCAACCACCTGAATCCGCTTATCGGTCGCGGTTGGGACATGGCCCATCCATACAAATTATTGGCATCGTAGTAAGCCAAGTATTTGGAGGGTTTGCTGGGAACGTAATTCTCCATATACTTATTATTGGCTTCGGAATACCGAGCACTGCATCGGGTTAACCCACCGCGAATGCCTTTCTTGACGAAATGATGCATTTCTACATCTGTAAATAGATCCAATTTAACTCCAGTATATTTCAGCATGGCATCCCAGCTTAGACTAGGTGCTGTCATATATTGGCAGGGATCCAAGTCCTACGTTTTCAAACACACACCCCGGAAATTTTCAAACACGTCAGCTAATAATAAAACATCGGTCTTCAAGTAGACATCACTATATTCACCGAGCGTGCATATGTTGAAGGCGTTCCATACATTCTGAGCGTGATAGTATTCAGACAGCAAAATCACAGTATTCGTGAGATCATTATAGAATTCCTCTCGGGGTGGTAGACTTGTCTTATTTAATACTGACGCGTCTGCCACATACCTGTACGGAAACACACCCTTTCTGCGTAGAAAAGAAAACTGTTTGTCGTCGGGGAAACACTTCCTCAGCTCAAAAAACTGATCAGGTTCTAAATTTTTCACCAACTTGTCCAAGCTTGATGCCATGAAACGCAGGGAATCGATGAATCGCAGCTGTACTTTAGAATTGTTAGATTCATCATCATCATCATCTTCTTCTACGTCTGGTTCTTCACCACATAGTCTCACATGCTTTGTGAAAGAAATGAATCTTTCCTTGTTATTTGGGATCACTGTAACGCGCTCCCTATCGCATCCCAATTCCTTAATTATAAAATGGGAATCATACCCACTTAAATTGTGAAATAACACAGGGATGAAATTTGGCATCCGGTATTGGATGTTACACTGGCGATGTGCTGCGAAGCGAAATTTCCCTGTAAGATGGCAGTGATCCCTTACTCGATCATCTCTCAATGGTTTCTTGCAGATACCGCAATCATCTACCATATAGTATAATAGCTTGTCTAAAGGCTCCAACGCTGTCATCGGTACATTAGTTTTAAGGATTTTACCAAATCTGCGGGCTTCCTCCTTCAACTTCTGCATAAACACTTTGGCGGCATCAACTCCTCTATACAATTCAAACTTATCCAAATTCTCGTCGTATGAGCATTTAACGTAATAGGCGAAGCTGTATGGTTCGTGTTGGTGAATGCTGTTAGTAAAGGAGCGGGAGGGATCTTGTGGTGCCGAAGAAATAGGCTTCAACACGCTCTCAAAATCGGCGTAAAACACGAACGGCACCCTCATTTGCTTGTGCACGTTCGTAAACTCTAATACGCTATTGAAGTGGTTGGACATCTTTGTCACAACGTGGTTGCAGTCTTGTTCGGCGTGTTGACGTAATTTGTCTTCGGTGTGGAAAAAACAAGACACCCATCGCAAACCCATTTATACTCCTTATGCTTAGACAGCTGCTTGTCTACCAATTTTCTCAAGTTCTTGATCCAGCAGTAGTGCGTGTTACCCCTATTCTGGATATAAAGGAGGTTGACATGCCGATCCCTCTTGCGTGCTGTAAAGCGAAGCGGTCCCACGATGGACTTGCCTTCTATACCAAACACGTTAACACTGACGTTATTTTGCTCCTCGAATTTTGTAATATCCTTTATGGGCATTGGGAACTGCACTCCTGTTACGTTGAGTACAGTCGAGTAGTGCGGATAGCTCGATACACGATAAGTGCGCTCGTTAACGAGATGAAGAGCTGCTACCACGCTCCAGGCAAAGCATGCGTCATCGTTGTTCTGCACGTTAACGATGGCATGTTTCTCCTTACCCATTTGGGAAGCTCGATGTATGAGGATCCACGAAGAGGTCTATACTTGTTAATATTCACCTCTAAGTATAGCACATTTTTCAGACTCCATCCTAAAATTTAAAAAATTAGAAAAAAATAATAATAATTTTTCAAAACTTACCAGAATCTCGCTCTTGAAATTCGTCTGACTTAGCCGACATCCTTTCCACGAAGGAGTTGTAGACATCCCCTAGGTTGCTGGATGAGGTGATAACTGTGTTTCGGGTGTTGAAAGACTTCACGTCCTCAACACCCCCTTTCACAGCCATCTTGGTGTATCCACCAAACACCTCCAGGTTCACCTTTAGGGATGTATGGATAACCCGCTGTTCCCCGACTAAGGCTATGAACCTCTCCCTCTGGTTGCGGAGGAGGTCTAGGATGCCTAGAAATAACTAAGTTAAACACAAAATACTTATAAAAGAAAAAAATACGTACTTGTAGAGTCGACATTATTAATTCGGTATGTAGCTATTCTGTTTTTAAATGCTGTTGCTACCATTTCCACACCCCATCCAGGACACTGCTAGCAGCAGTCTTGTGTGCGTTGGAGCGCTGGTGGGATGCCAAGTTGGCAACATCCACACCACACTCCATGCATCTCCGCAACCTCTTGGGGGCGGGTATCCCAACTATCGGTGCAGCCGTTCGTTTAACTCCGGATCGACCTGCAACTGGAGCCACCACACCATGCTTGGCGTCCTTGTGACGTTTTACGCTATCCTTCCGCGAGAAGGATGCCGGGCACACATCGCAGGCGAGAAAAACAGTCTTTTGATCTGGCACCGATTCATGTTGTTGGGGCTGGTGCCTCTTCAAATTATCGCTTCTCGAGAAAGCTGCACCACAGACGTTGCAGGTAAAAGAAGCCATTTTTTTTCTATAAAGAAAATTAAAAACTGGTCAAAGACTTTTTTAGCTGTTGTAACTAGTCAAAGACTAAACAGAAACTGAATTATCTTGTATCGCTCGGTGCTTTTATACCCGGTTGGTATAATTAGATTGTTTACTTTCAAAGTAGGAGAAACCCAACGTTGTTTTGACCTCGAGTTACATTTCAAACCAGTCTATTCACGTCGGTGAAAACCAATTAGCTTTTCGCTTATGCACTACAACTATAATTGTCGGATGTATCACTTTAACTTTCACTTTCGTGACTTCCCAGCATGAGGAAATGAGGTGATTTATCTCCACATTTCCACAAGCATCCACATTTCCACAAGCATCCACATTTCCACACACATTTTACATGTAAATTCCCATAAGGAGCAAATGAGGAGATTCATCTCCACATTTCCACACACATCCACATTTCCACACACATTTACATGTATATTTCCATAAGGCGGAAATGAGGAGAATCCCTCATTTCCACACTCATCTGAACTAAATAGTTTCCTTCGACTAGCCATTGAATCTTTCGAGATAACCCTATCTTGTTTGGTATCAATTAATATTAGAATTTTTTCAGCTACCTGAATTTCTATGAATTTCTTAGATTGCGCCGTCCCCCAGGGGGCTACCCCAATTTTAAGATTTTTTACCAAGATCGATTTCTGAGCGTCCACATAAATTTTTTTATACATGTGGCACATCTTGTTAGTCTAGAATTTTACGCAGAATTTGAATCTGCAAACGGATTTAAAATCGGACTATTTCCTGGAAAGTTATAACCCTTTAAAGACTCCGAGCCTCTAAATTTTGCTCTTTGCTCCCAAATCTGAATCAAATAGTTTTCTTCGTCTAACCAATGCGTCTTTTGAGATAAACCTATCTTGTTTAGTATCAATTAATATTAGATTTTTCTCAGCTACCCGAATCTCTAGGAATTTTTCAGATAGCATCACCCCCCAAGGTAGCTACCCCAATTTTAAGATTTTTTACCAGCAGCGATTTTATGATCGTCCACATAAATTTTTATACATGTGACACATTTTGTTAGTCTAGAATTTTACGCAGAATCCGAATCTGCAAACAGATTTAAAATCGGACCATCCCTTACAAAGTTATACTTTTAAAGTCTCCGAGCCTCTAATTTTTTTGTACATCTATGACATATGCTTTAACCAACCATTCCCTAGAAATCTAAAACCGCAAAGATTTTAGAAATGAGTTCTTTATAAGCCATAAGTGCTTAATATTTAAAACCATTTTTTCAAACAGTAATGTGCTGTTTTCAGAATATCGCAAAAAACCATGACTTTTAAAATTTTTCTGGTTTTAACATAATTACATGCACAATGCTAAATAGTTGGAGAATACGTAGACGAGGACAAACTAATTGCTTTACAATTATGTGACGTATAGTGAAAGTAGCGTAAACCTTTCTTTTTTATTAAGTAACGGTTATATGATTTAAGAAATACAATAGATATGCTCAATGCCACCATTAGAATAATCGCATCATTGCTAGAGGGTTCAATAATCATACAATGAGCGCTCTAGTATGGTCGTCCTTATAAATTTTTTAACCATGTGACACATCTTGTTAGTCTAGAATTTTACGCAAAATTCGAATCTGCAAACAGATTTGCAATAGGATCAGCCCTTACAAAGTTACACTTTAAAGCTCTCAAACCTCTAAATTTTGCTGTTTGCTCTATAACATAACAAATAGCTTTCTTCGACTAGCCAATGCATCGTTCGAGATAAACATATCTTGTTTGGTATCAATTAATATTAGATTTTTCTCAGCTACCCGAATCTCTAGGAATTTCCTAGATTGCATCATCCCCCAGAGAGCTACCCTAATTTTAAGATTTTTTGCTGATAGCGATTTTATGGTTGTCCTTTAAATATTTTAACCATGCAATACATCTATTGAAGACCGCCATATAAATCAAAACCAACTTCTATTATATGGTGGTGAGAATTTGGTGGAAATTTGCCTAACCTAGAGGTTGTCTTACCAACTAGTTGGTTGATATTTAATTGTAATACTCACACTCTACAATGTTCCAAATTTTGTACACGATTTTCGTTTGATCTGAGTTCTGTATAGAGTGTAGCTTTTGGAACATTGTAGAGTGTGAGTATCACAATTAAATATCAACCAACTAGTTGGTAAGACAACCTCTGGTTAGGCAAATTTCCACCAAATTCTCACCATATAATAGAAGTTGGTTTTGATTTATATGGCGGTCTTCAATAATGTATTGCATGGTTAAAAATTTATAAGGACGACCATAAAATCGCTATCGGCAAAAATCTTAAAATTAGGGTAGCTCTCTGGGGGATGATGCAATCTAAGAAATTCCTAGAGATTCGGGTAGCTGAGAAAAATCTAATATTGATTGATACCAAACAAGATAGGTTTATCTCGAAAGATGCATTGGCTAGTCGAAGAAAGCTATTTGTTATGTTATAGAGCAAAAAGCAAAATTTAGAGGTTTGAGAGCTTTAAAGTGTAACTTTGTAAGGGCTGATTCTATTGCAAATCTGTTTGCAGATTCGAATTCTGCGTAAAATTCTAGACTAACAAGATGTGTCACATTGTTAAAAAATTTATAAGGACGACCATACTAGAGCGCTCATTGTATGATTATTGAACCCTCCAGCAATGATACGATTATTCTAATGGATGGCATTGAGCATATCTATTGTATTTCTTAAATCATATAACCGCTAATTAATAAAAAAGAAAGGTTTACGCTACTTTCACTATACGTCACATAATTGTAAAGCAATTAGTTTGTCCTCGTCTACGTATTTTCCAACTATTTAGCATTGTAGTAATTATGTTAAAACCAGAAAATTTTAAAAGTCATGGGTTTTTGCGATATTCTGAAAACAGCACATTACTGTTTGAAAAAATGGTTTTAAATATTAAGCACTTATGGCTTATAAAGAACTCATTTCTAAAATCTTTGCGGTTTTAGATTTCTAGGGAAATAGTTGGTTAAAGCATATGTCATAGATGTACAAAAAAATTAGAGACTCGGAGACTTTAAAAGTATAACTTTGTAAGGGATGGTCCGATTTTAAATCTGTTTGCAGATTCGGATTCTGCGTAAAATTCTAGACTAATAAAATGTGCTACATGTATAAAAAATTTATGTGGACGATCATAAAATCGCTGCTGTAAAAAATCTTAAAATTGGGGTAGCTCCCTTGGGGGGTGATGCTATCTGAAAAATTTCTAGAGATTCGGGTAGCTGAGAAAAATCTAATATTAATTGATACTAAACAAGATAGGTTTATCTCGAAAGATGCATTGGTTAGACGAAGAAAACTATTTGATTCAGATTTGGGAGCAAAGAGCAAAATTTAGAGGCTCGGAGTCTTTAAAGGGTTATAACTTTCCAGGGAGTAGTCCGATTTTAAATCCGTTTGCAGATTCAAATTTTGCGTAAAATTCTAGACTAACAAGATGTGCCACATGTATAAAAAAATTTATGTGGACGCTCAGAAATCGATCTTGGTAAAAAATCTTAAAATTGAGGTAGCTGGGGGAGGGCAACTAAGAAATTCATAGAAATTCAGGTAGCTGAAAAATTCTAATATTAATTGATACCAAACAAGATAGGGTTATCTCGAAAGATTCAATGGCTAGCCGAAGAAAACTATTTGGTTCAGATGAGTGGAATGAGGATTCTCATTTCCGCCTTATGGGAATATACAGTAAATTGTGAAATGTGGATGTGTGAAATGTGAGATGAATCTCATTTGCTCCTTATGGAATTATGTAAAATGTGTGTGGAAATGTGGATGCTGGAAATGTGAGATAAATCCTCATTTCCTCATGCTGGGAAGTCACGAAAGTGAAAGTTAAAGTGATACATCCGATAATTATAGTTGTAGTGCATAAGCGAAAAGCTAATTGGTTTTCACCGACGTGAATAGACTGGTTTGAAATGTAACTCGAGGTCAAAACAACGTTGGGTTTTTCCTACTTTGAAAGTAAACAATCTAATTATACCAACCGGGTATAAAAGCACCGAGCGATACAAGATAATTCAGTTTCTGTTTAGTCTTTGACTAGTTACAACAGCTAAAAAAGTCTTTGACCAGTTTTTAATTTTCTTTATAGAAAAAAAAATGGCTTCTTTTACCTGCAACGTCTGTGGTGCAGCTTTCTCGAGGAGAGATAATTTGAAGAGGCACCAGCCCCAACAACATGAATTGGTGCCAGATCAAAAGACTGTTTTGCTCGCCTGCGATGTGTGCCCGGCATCCTTCTCGCGGAAGGATAGCGTAAAACGTCACAAGGACGCCAAGCATGGTGTGGTGGCTCCAGTTGCAGGTCGATCCGGAGTTAAACGAACGGCTGCACCGATAGTTGGGATACCCGCCCCCAAGAGGTTGCGGAGATGCATGGAGTGTGGTGTGGATGTTGCAACTGGCATCCCACCAGCGCTCCAACGCACACAAGACTGCTGCTGCAGTGCCTGGATGGGGTGGAAATGGTGCAAGTTTAAAAACAGAATAGCTACATACCGAATTAATAATGTCGACTCTACAAGTACGTATTTTTTTCTTTTGTAAGTATTTTGTGTTTAACTTAGTTATTTCTAGGCATCCTAGACCTCCTCCGCAACCAGAGGGAGAGGTTCATAGCCTTAGTCGGGTACAGCGGGTTATCTATACATCCCTAAAGGTGAACCTGGAGGTGTTTGGTGGATACACCAAGATGGCTGTGAAAGAGGATGTTGAGGACGTCAAATCTTTCAACACCCGAAACACAGTTATCACCTCATCCAGCAACCTAGCGGATGTCTACAACTCCTTTGTGGAAAGGATGTCGGCTAAGTCAGACGAATTTCAAGAACGAGATTCTGGTAAGTTTTGAGAAATTATTATATATTTTTCTAATTTTTAAATTTTAGGATGGAGTCTGAAAATGCTACTTAGAGGTGAATATTAAGTATAGACCTCGTGGATCCTACATCGAGCTCCCAAATGGGTAGAGAAACATGCCATCGTTAACGTGCAGAACAACGATGACGCATGCTTTGCCTGAGCGGTAGCAGCTCTTCATCTCGTTAACGAGCACTTATCGTGTATCGAGCTATCCGCACTACTCGACTGTACTCAACGTAACAGGAGTGCAGTTCCCAATGCCCATAAAGGATATTCCAAAATTCGAGGAGCAAAATAACGTCAGTGTTAACGTGTTTGGTATAGAAGGCAAGTCCATCGTGGGACCGCTTCACTTACGCACGCAAGAGGGATCGGCATGTCAACCTCCTATCCAGAATAGGGTAACACGCACTACTGCTGGATCAAGAACTTGAGAAAATTGGTAGACAAGCAGCTGTCTAAGCATAAGGAGTATAAATGGGTTTGCGATGGGTGTCTTGTTTTTTCCACACCGAAGACAAATTACGTCAACACGCCGAACAAGACTGCAACCACGTTGTGACAAAGATGTCCAACCACTTCAATAGCGTATTAGAGTTTACGAACGTGCACAAGCAAATGAGGGTGCCGTTCGTGATTTACGCCGATTTTGAGGGCGCGTTGAAGCCTATTTTTTCGGCACCGCAGGATCCCTCCCGCTCCTTTACTAACAGCACCCACCAACACGAACCATACAGCTTCGCCTATTACGTTAAATGCTCCTACGACGAGAATTTGGATAAGTTTGAATTGTATAGAGGAGTTGATGCCGCCAAAGTGTTTATGCAGAAGTTGAAGGAGGAAGCCCGCAGATTCGGTAAAATCCTTAAAACTAATGTACCGATGACAGCGTTGTTTAACAAGCTATTATACTATATGGTAAATGATTGCGGTATCTGCAAGAAACCATTGGGAGATGATCGTGTAAGAGATCACTGCCATCTTACAGGGAAATTTCGCTTCGCAGCACATCGCCAGTGTAACATCCAATACCGGATGCCAAATTTCATCTCTGTGGTATTTCACAATTTAAGTGGGTATGATTCCATTTTATAATTAAGGAATTGGGATGCGATAGGAGCGCGTTACAGTGATCCCAAATAACAAGGAAAGATTCATTTCTTTCACAAAGCATGTGAGACTATATGGTGAAGAACCAGACGTAGAAGAAGATGATGATGATGATGAATCTAACAATTCTACAGTACAGCTGCGATTCATCGATTCCCTGCGTTTCATGGCATCAAGCTTGGACAAGTTGGTGAAAATTTAGAACCTGATCAGTTTGTTGAGCTGAGGAAGTGTTTCGACGACAAACAGTTTTCTTTTCTACGCAGAAAGGGTGTGTTCCCGTACAGGTATGTGGCAGACGCGTCAGTATTAAATAAGACAAGTCTACCACCCCGAGAGGAATTCTATAATGATCTCACGAATACTGTGATTTCGCTGTCTGAATACGATCACGCTCAGAATGTATGGAACGCCTTCAACATATGCACGCTCGGTGAATATAGTGATGTCTACTTGAAGACCGATGTTTTATTATTAGCTGACGTGTTTGAAAATTTCCGGAGTGTGTGTTTGAAAACGCAGGACTTGGATCCCTGCCAATATATGACAGCACCTAGTCTAAGCTGGGATGCCATGCTGAAATATACTGAAGTTAAATTGGATCTATTTACAGATGTAGAAATGCATCATTTCGTCAAGAAAGGCATTCGCGGTGGGTTAACCCGATGCAGTGCTCGGTATGCCGAAGCCAATAATAAGTATATGGAGAATTACGTTCCCAGCAAACCCTCCAAATACTTGGCTTACTACGATGCCAATAATTTGTATGGATGGGCCATGTCCCAACCGCGACCGATAAGCGGATTCAGGTGGTTGAAAAAGAAAGAGCTTAATCTCCTGAAAGCCCACATCGACAACATATCTGTAACAGGGGCGAAGGGATACATTCTGGAAGTAGATCTGGAGTATCCAGAAGACCTACACGATCAGCACAACGATTTACCGTTTTGTCCAAAGACCATGGTACCCCCAACACCATCCTCCAAGACTCCGAAGCTACTCGCCACGTTGCTCGACAAGAGTCATTACATCATACACTACAGAAACATGCAGCAGGCGCTACGTAATGGTCTTAAACTCACCGGCATCCATCGAGTATTGGAATTCGACCAATCGCCTTGGTTAAAACCCTACATCGACTTGAACACCACCCTTAGGACATCCGCTAGAAATGCGTTTGAAAAAGACTTTTTTAAATTAATGAATAACGCAGTCTTTGGAAAAACGATGGAGAATGTCGACAAGAGGGTTGATGTGAAGATCGTTACGCGGTGGGGACACGATGGAAAAAAATTGTGCGCGAGTGGACTTATCGCCCGCCCGAACTTTAACAGTAGTATAGTGCTAGGTGAGAATTTGGTTATTATACAGATGGATAGGGTAAAAGTCACTTACAACAAGCCTATATATGCAGGTTTTTCAGTTTTAGATATTTCAAAGACCCTCATGTATGATTTTCATTATAATACCATGAAACATTTGTATGGAGCCAAACTCTCACTACTTTACACAGACACTGACTCTTTAGTGTATAGTGTAGAAACAGAAGACTTGTATAGTGACATAAGTGCTATTATAGATAATTTCGACACTAGTGACTACCCTCCAGACAACAATTACAATATGCCTCTTGTGAACAAAAAGATTCCCGACAAGTTTAAGGACGAATTCAACGGCGACTTGGTGTTACAATTTGTTGGGACTAGGACCAAGTCGTATTGCATCATTAGTGAGAAGGATATAATCAAAAAAATCAAGGGGGTATCGAATGGTGTGGTGGCGGGGATTAGTGTAGATAGTTTTAAGGACATTGTGCATAATAATTCTGGTGCCCTTATGCAAAGCATGGTATGTATCCGGAGTAAAAAACATCAACTTTACACCCAATTAATCAATAAAATTAGTTTATCGGCAGAAGATGATAAAAGGTACGTCATCCCTGGTAGTACTTCCACATATGCATGGGGGCATAAGGATATTAGATAGTTGCTCATATTTGTATTTATTTTAGTGTGTATATCTAGTAGTATGTAAGTTAGTTATAAGCATACCTACCATCCCCATCCTTAATAATTCCTTCGTTCCCGGCGATATGTGTTTACCTCCACGTGGTCTCGTTGGACGGCAAAACATATTGTTGGATTAACAACAATATGTCTTATTGACTGAAAACACGTTTCCTCTCTTTTACTTTAATCTCTTTTTTGTTACAGGGCTATTTAAACAACCCATTAATCTCTTTTTTGTTACAGGTTACTTTCAACTGCTTGGATTCGGCTACACAAACAAAATAATGTTATACTTTGTAAAAATTGTATTCTATTAGTTTATTAAACTGTAAATCGGATAAAACAAATTATTAAACTTTTGTGTGCTTAATTTCTTTGTGTTAATACCTTTAAGTAGTTGGTTAAAGGATTCTAGATGTTAAAAAGGAGAGGTGATTAGAAATTGATCTTGGTAAAAAATTTTAAAATTGGGGTAGCGCCCTGGGGGATAATGCTATCTAAAAAATTCCTAGAAATTCAGGTAGCTGAGAAAATTCTAATATTAATTGATACCAAACAAGATAGGTTTATCTCGAAAGATGCATTGGCTAGTCGAAGAAAACTATTGTGCAAAATTTAAGATGGTAATGTTATTTATTACTGTCGCCAGATGTGGGAGCAAATGTGGAGTGCGTGTGGAAATGTGGATGCTAAGATTCATCTCCACATTTCCTTCTTATGAGAATTTACATCTCCACATTTCCTCCTAGGAGTCCCTCCACCACATTTCCTCCTAGTAGTCCCTCCACCACATTTCCTCCTTATGGGAATTTACATGTAAATCTGTGTGGATATGAGGGAATCGGGTGGAAATGAGGGCCCAGGAGCCCCATAAATACCCTACTAGTGTGTGAGGAAGTGATTTAAACGTATTCAGAGAAAGGAGTGGCTAAGAAATCAAAGGGTTGAAATTGAAAGTGACGATAGTGCATTATTTGAGAAATCAGGAAAAATGGAGGAAGCAGGAGATAGTAGAAATCAATCAAAGACAGTATCGGGAGAGCAAGGAAATGAGCTGATAATGAGAATGTTAGAGGAAATGCGACTAGGTAGAAATGAATCAAACAGGAAATTGTAGGAAATGAATGCAGCCGGAAGTTTGAAGAGATTAGGGAAATGAGTGCTAAATCGAATCGGAAGTTTGAACCAAATTAATCAAAAAATCGATAAATCGACGAAAGAATTTTCTGAGTTTAGAAATAGTCTAACTGTAAAAATGGGGGAAGTAGAAACCAAAGTGGATAAAAATGAGCGTGATATAAGAGGTTTGAGTCAGGAAATGGTACAATTAAGGACGAAGGTCAGAATCTTCTGTGAAGATGGGATTAATGTAAAGATGACAGAGGTAACAGATTCATGTCAAGATCAGTTAGGAAGGGTTGAGAGAGAGGTAAGCGGCATTAAACAGAATGTGTCGACTTTGATGGGGGATGGTCCCAGATTTGTTACAGGGAATATGTCACTAGACCAGCAAATGAAATTTTATGGGGATAGTAAGGTGAACCCACAAATTTTTATAAATAATATTAGAAGCTTAGTAAGGAATCTATTTGACGAACAGGCAAAACTGAAGAGTGTAAAGGCGTTATTGAAAGACCATGCTGAGGCCTGGTATAATCTCATAGGACAGGAGATAGAAACTTATAGTGAGTTTGAGGACAAATTTTTGAAACATTACTGGAGCGACCACGGACAGGATCAAGTACGGGACGATTTAATTACAGGTAAATATAAGGATGAATTTGCAGGAAGCAGGGAACAGTATGCTATACGAAAGTATAGTATAGCTAAACAACTAAGCCCACCGTTGACAGACAGACAGATTATTAAATACCTTTCACGACATTTTGAGGTTGAAGTTCGGCAACATGTAGCGTTGCAGAACATAGTAGATAGGGAAATGTTTTTAGAGTGCCTGCAAAGGTATGACGACGTGAGTAGTGGACGACCTTGAGAAAATAGGGAAATACATGTGAATACGGTTAGATTCGAAAACAGAAGGGACGATTACCAAAGGCGGGGGACGCATTTTAATTTCAATAACCGACAAAATTGGGAACCACGACGGACTTTCTTTCGTAGTAACAGTGTAGGTAGAGGACCCACACCAAGACCTGGGGTACCGACACAAAACAGTTCACCGGACATGAGGGGGACACAGACGACGCCGAATAACAGAGAAAATGAGAGGACAAACAGGGTAGAGACTCCGAGGACGTATGCGGAAATAGTGGGAGGACAAGGACCGAGTAGGAAGAATTGACCTGGACAGGATTTTTAGACAAGAACAAACCACTAGATGTAATTGTGTACAAATACGAACATCCTAGAGAATTTTTGAAAATTGAGGTAGAATTTCAGCCACAAATTAAAGAAAATTTTTGTTTGCCAATAATAGATGTTAAAATTTTTGAGCAAAATTAAGGAACGTTGTTGGATTCAGGAGCTGAGGCGAGTTTAGTATCGGAAGAATTCGTCAACGAAATTAAAGAAAAGGTGTGTGACAGGATTATGCCGCAGAAAAGAAGTTACCTAGTAGCGCCAAATAAAAAGCGATTTGCAGTAGTGAATAGCGTAGTAGTTTTGAAAGTAGAATTAGGTTCAGTAAGCTGTGAGCAGGAATTTATAATTGTACCTGGATTGAAATTTAAAGGGATATTAGGGGTCGATTGTAGGGTAATGTTAGGAGTAATTATAGATATGGAGAGGAAGGTAGTTAGGATTAAGGATAGGATATTGCCCTGGAAGGCAAGTTATGAGGTCACAGAGAATGACACGGAGTTATGTATTAATGTTATGGAGGTAGGTGAGAAAGAAGGGAAAGAGATCGACACAATTAAATGCTCTGAGGGAGAGTAGTGAACAAAGAGTCTGAACTAGTAGGGGCAGAAGCGAACGCAGCATTAGGTTACACACAAGATTTGAAAGTAGGTATAAGGGAGATAAGTGGCAAAGATAATTTGGATAAAGTGAATTTAAGAGATTTTTACGGGGTGACTATTATACATAAAGAGTCTAGACGAGATAAAGAATTTTCTATAGAGGGAAAAGATGAGAATGTTAAGGTAGTATCGTTTGGTTTGTCCGCATCAAAGGGAATAATAGTGAATGAGAAACAGACAAGTATAGAGACAGAGAAAGAAATATTTAAGAATAAGGATAGTAAGGATAGTTTTATTTTATGTGAATCAATAGGGAGAATAAGTATAGAGATAGAAGAAGGAAAGACAGGGATGAAGAAAATATAGAGATAGGTTGATAGATAAAGTTAGTTTTAAATAAATAGAGATTAGGAATAGGATAAATAAGGGGAGATAGTTAAAGGTAGATATAGAATTAGGTGTGAATAGTTAGTGTAATAAATAGAGAGTGATAGGTGTAATAAATAGTTGTAAATACAAATAGCTGTACATAAGTAGAAAGAACGTATAGAAATAGAAAGAAGGGAAGATAGGTATAGAGGAAGAGGAATAACTTGCATAAAGAGATGATGCTCGACAAAAATAAATGTAAATAAATAAAATTAGGAGGTGCAGAGGTAGTGAGAGATAGAAATAGATAGTCAATAAGTAGTGATAGGTGTGAATAGATAGTTATAAATAAAGATAGGTGTAGATAGATAGAAATAATTAGAGATAGATAGAAATAGGTAGGAATAGTTTCTTGTTAATCTTCTTTGGGAATTAAAAACTACGAGTGGTTTAATTCTCAAAGAAGATTAACAAGAATGCTAAACAAACCACAACAAACATACAGGGAGTATTTAGGTAGGAATAGGTTCGATAAAGAGTGATAGGTTGGATGGATAGGTATAGGTAGAGTTAGATGAATAGATAGGTGTGTATAAATATTATATAAGGTTAGGTAGTAGGTACTAGTCTTCTTATTTAAATTCAAGAAAACTTGAGAAGTTGTTCTTTAAATTTAAATAGGGGGATTATGTCGTGGAAATTATAGGTTAAGAAGAATAGATAGGTCTAGATAATAAATTTTTAACTGTGTATATAGGAAATAGGAACAATTTATTTACGCGCCAAATTAATTAGTTGTGGCATAAAAAACGGACGAATAATAACACTTTTTTTGTATTTCTGAATTGAAATGTTAAATTTACATAACGTGTAGAAGCTTTGGAGTACGTGGAAACTCAAGAATACGCATAATTAGTTTCAATATTTTAAATCAAGCGCATCGGATAATAAACAGAGCTTTTGGGGTATATAAAATCAATAATGGAAACGAGTATTTTCAGTTTAACTAAACTAAACGTTTGTTAAAATACAAATCCTAAGAAATGCTAAAACTTGGAAATATAATTTCAAACGGACGGTTGCTTCATAGAAAAACCTGACAGTTGAAAATAACAAGTTCAAGGAAACTTAAATGAACGTTGAAACAGAATTCTGTGGAAGTGTATTTAACGGTCAATGCATAAGCTATTAAAACAACAAATGGTTCGAAGGCAAAGTGAAATGGAATATCCGTAGTGTAAATCAGACAGAAAGCAGGTATAATAGAAGTTGGTTAAAATACTCGTTTAAAATACGTGGTAGGTTTGGAGGTCGACCACAATATCGATTTTCTGTTGATTGAGTGGGATTCTAAAAGAGACAGCAAATATGGGTTAAACAAGGGAAGATAGCTAGAGGTTGAACGTAGAAATGCGGGATAGGAATTTAATTGGTTGAAGGCTAGAAATTTTCAAGAAGCTCGCGACGGTTATATGTTGTTGAACAGACTTCAGGCGAAAAGCACGGCGGAAAGATAATTTTCGGTTGTACTAGTCGGTTGCGCGTAAAATTTTTTAGAATCAATTATGATAAAATACGCTTTTCGACTGAAATCGGGTCCGAGAGGGGTGGATAAGAAAATATAAATAAACTTGGAAAGGTAGTGAAGATCGCTTACTCTAGCTTATTATCGTACGTCGCTTATACGTTTAACTTTGCTTTGCTAAAGCAACATCGTAATTTAAAAGTATAAAGCAATGTTAAGACAGTACGTCGATAGTTTTTTTTTAATGCAACAGTGAGTGCTAGCTAATTGACGGTGCTGTTACTACACTCAACAAACAAATGGAAGGATGGTACTAGGGTAAGCGAGTTGAGAAGTGTTTGAAACAAGAATGCGTGAGGTTTAGTAATTACAGAAAATGATTAGCTTCGTCTTGTCAAGTATCGGGGTAGAAACACGAAAGGCGGCTGCAGAGATTTAGATAGGGAGTGAAAATGGGTTGGACCTATGTATAAGGGCGAAGTGTATGGACAACATCTTCAGAGGCGATGATGAAAAAAAGCTAACTTCAGGTAACGAAATTAATTTCTCTTGCTTTTGCTTGAACATTTGTGCTGTTATTTTGTGCTTGAGTGATTTGACACATTGGGGGTGTATTTTATTACCATTAAAACTCACTTAAAGGATTATATATGTAAAAGACATTTAGTTTTTATCATTTATAAATGTTACTAAACGACATAAAATTTTTGATGTAAAGAGTAAACAGGTCTTTAAATTTGTCTTAAACAAAGATGCGATGTATTTAAGCATGTAGAGTAACTGGGTTTATACTGAGCTCACCATAGACCTGAATAAAAGTCAATTTAGGGTTTCACGACGGGTCCATCTACTCGTATAAAATAAAACTGTTAAAATAAATACAAATCGTAAAATTTTAAAAGGTTTAAAGATTGAGATTGTATCATTTTTTTGAAACTGTATATACAAATGTGTAAAAATTTTCTTGATAATAGAAATTTTTGAATATGTATAATTAAAAAGGTTGTATGTCTTGTTGCATTATTTGAGTGGTAATTTTATTTGACTGTAAAAGTGAGAAAGAGTGAACTTAGGATGGTAAATATCCAGGGAGAAGTAGATTTTAGAGCTAGCCGAACTGTGCAGAAATAAGGAGGCGTTCCCGAAGTATTAAAAGTTTTTATTTTTTTTATTAAATTTTTCAGGAAAATTTTACAACGCTGGAACTCGAAGGTGATCCCGATTTTTTTAGGTAAATCCACTGCAATTTTATGGTGTCCAATTCGTGGGGCGAGAATCGAGTATAGGTTTATAAAGTTAACCACAGCAATTTTATGCAGCCCAACGTTGGGGCTCAATGTTCTAGGCATTCACAGAAATTTTATGTTGTTCCAAGCGTGAGGCACGATTTTCCTGACTTTCACAGCAATATATATGTATATACATATATATATATATATATATATATATATATATATATATATATATATTACTCAAATTTAGACCAGGGTAGAAAATTAATTAACGACATCAAATAATTTTAATCACTGTGTATAAGGAAGCTTTGGGAAAAAGTACGCGTAATTAAATTGTTACTGTAAAGATTTAAATCATTCAATTAGAAAGTAGGGTTTGTATAGAATTTTATTAGATAATACGCGTTATTAAAACCGTGGAGCATAAAAATTTATTCGTTCATTAAAAATAAGGGATTTAAATTACTCACTAGACGCTTTCTATAAAAAGAAGCAGAATTAAAACGCTCAATTTGTATGTAATTTAATTGTTCCAAGTACTAAAACTAGAGAGAAATTACGTGCGAAATTTATATTAATTAATTCAATTTTTAAGTAACGGGTATTAAACAAAGTGTACAAATAATAATTAATATTTAATTAGTATTCGCTAAAAATTAAAGGGTAGAAGTCAATGCCGTTCATTATTATTTTAATTGGAGTTAATTGAACGATTATTAAGGTATAATATGCATAAAAGCTTTTAAAAACCCAATAATACCAAATATGAGACGCGTTGCTAGCATACAAATCTATCAAGAAAGTTAAAATACGTGGAATATCCAAATCGTAGAAGTATTACGATTGAACACCTGCGTATGTTTAAATGTCAAAATTCTAATAAATTTGAATAGATAAACATGCAGATTCTACGTATATTGGAAACGGTCGGATGCTTTAGCACGAAATACAAAACAGCGTTTATTTAAAAGTCACGTCGCGAGTCCACGTGTAGTTTAGACAGCCGATAGTAAAGGATATCGATTTGTACCACTCAGACCAAGGTAGAAAGGGATGGATAAAAGCGTAAAGCAGAGACACAGATAATTAAAGGCCGGATTTGAGCAACGTCACTAGATTTGCGATTGGTTGAAATAAGTTGCAGATATGAGAGGAGAAAGCATAGCAGTTGGTGTGTAAAATTAATTAGTTGTTCTCGGACGTGTTTGCGAGCCGTGTGAAAATTTCTTAGATTTTCAACTGGCGCGAGTGCAAATTTTGTAGAATCGCGTGCCGATCTGTCGAAAAGGGAACAGAGAATGCGAAATTCTAAAAACTGGCCGTCGCAAGACAAATCCGACGTGCAAGCGAGCCATTATATAAACCCGTGTTTATAGGAGTTTCGCTCTCTTAGATTTTCGATTTTTATTCAATACTTTAAACAGTTTGGCTCTTAGATTTTCGATTTTTATTCAATACTTTAAACAGTTTGTCTCTTAGATTTTTGATTTTATTGAATACTTTAAAACAGTTTGCTCTTAATTTTTTTTGCTGTTATACCATACTTCAAGCAGAATACGTGCTACGATACAAGTTATTATGCATTAGTGCACTTACAGAAGATAGATAAGGTAATAAAGTCTAGTTATATTTGCGGATATTACTGTACCAATTATCCCAATTAGTAGCGATAAATAAATACATTGAAGTATGCAGTTTTTAGTATAGCGTGAACGAATTATGAATTTCTTTGCTATTTTGTTCGGGAGTGAGTAATAAAATGTTATTAGTAAACGTGATTGGATCTACAAACAAGATTTAGATATACATAGATGCGTTCTTGAGAAGCCCTGAAACTGTTTAAACGAATGGGGTTGTAGAAAAATTTTAAAAGGCGACCAGGAAGCCTAGGACGTAAACATAACCCAGCTGGAATGGTGGGGTTAGCAAGGACGATGTACAATGGAGCCCCGAGTGCATTAACCTTCAGGTAAATTATACAATTTTGTTCGAACTTTATTTATGTTCCATGAAAGCCAGCTAAAATATTACTGTAATTACATTTAAGTACCTTTTGAACGTTCAAAACGATCCTTTCTATATATTTCGAATTCTCAAATGATTTTTGACTACCCTTACAGAAATTTGATATAGCAAATATTTAATGTTAAAAATTGAAAAACAGTTATAATAATAATGAATAAAATCTCTGACTTGCGCTTTCCTTGCGTGTTTCTAGAAACTACCTCTGAATATCGATGGTCAGCACCCCTATATTGCTACAGATTGACTTGTTAGCGTAGTTTGTCACTTGTTGACCAGAGTGATTAATTAGTTGTTGCTCAAATTCTCCCTTCGGATTTTGGATTTACTTAGAGTTTATTTGCGGTTTAATTTGAGTATCTTGACGTTTATTTTATGTTTTCTTGTACATTTATTTAGAATTTTCTTGAAGTCTGTTTGTACCTATTTATTTAGACGAATATTTAGAAGTATATTCAGACGAATATTTAGAGGTACATTCAGGGGTACACTTAGAGCCCTAAATTTCTTAAATATTAGAATTAAATTTAATTAATAGTTTACCTTACGTTTTAAGATCAAAACGGCTACTTCTCGTTGTATAAATTGGCACTTTTAACTTTCATTATTTAAATAAATTATTAATTTTCACTAATTTTACTTTTACGTAACATTTCACTTTAAATTGACGTGGTAAATGCCTTGGTTGAACAAATACTGAATGTTTATGAGGTCTCCATAGTATTTATAGACTCCTCTCTATTTTCCTTATTGGTATTCATCGTGTGTTTGTTGATGAAGGCGTCGTACCTTGTGCTTGTCTCTGTAAAACTCAATATTTCTAAAATTCCTTGTTCCGATTCTTGTTCAGACGCTTCATTTCACACGTAGACGTTCAACTTTGTGTAGAATATTTTGTAGAATGTCCAAATTTTATTGCATTTTGGTCACGTCTTTATGTTTGTGTCGACTATAGCTCAAACTTTATCAAATCGCGGACCGTCTGTTATTTATTGTTTGTTACTCCAAATATGTTGGATTTTATGCAATACAATGTCTTTTGTCACGTATTCATATTTTTAATAATGACGTATTTGCACGCGTTTACTTATTTATGCGTTGATATTTTAATGATGTTATTAAATAGCTAGTATGCCAGTTTGTTTATCTTCACCGATCAGATGTTTATTTTGATAAAACTTGATGCGTATAAAAACTTTATTGTTGCTCGTTTCTTTCCAATTCTGGACTTGCATATTTAACTTAGAACGTATTATGAGACGTACACATTATTATTTTAACTAAATAGTATCTGATTATTGAATAATGAGCTTCTTTCTTATGAATTAAATTGGTGGAATTGTTTAGTTTTCTTAACGTTAATACTCTTTACATATATTCTACGACCCCTATGACTTAATATACCCTTAAATTACCTTCTTATCATAGCATTATATATATATATATATATATATATATTTAATAAAATTATAATATATTTTTTAATTCCAATCAATACATAGATGTAGACTTTGGAAAATCTCACACGCAAATATTTAGAGATCTAGCTAGCCCCGATTCACCTGATTCCGATTATCGCAGTGGATGTTAGTTAAGAATACATGTCAGTATTTAAAGAAATTATCATATTCCGTGATAAAGTTTGTTTTACTTATTTGTAACAGCAACACAGGCAAAAATATTATTAATAAATTGTAATTTCTTTATTGCGTTTTTATTGTTAGGGATATTACATTAAAACTGAGTGAGTTAGGTAGTCGAAGGATGACGTAGTTAAAAATAGAAGTCCTTTAATGATTCATGTGATTTCAGTTGTTCGACATGTACTTAGGCTAGACTATGTTAAGTTGAGTTAAAACTGACAGTTGTGAAGTAATCAAAAATGGTATCTGTGACGTATTGGCAGAAAACTATGTCCGTATTTAAATAGATGTGAGATAAGGCGGGATAATTAAAAGAATGTTAAACCTCAAATTGTTCAGTCTAAAGTGTCAGTTGACCGCTGCAGACGTCTAGAGTGTAGTTTTTAAGCCTATATGGAAGTGGAATAAAAGCAGAGGTATCAGGTCTCTGCTTTTATGTCCCAAAATTATTTCACTAGATAAAACAAGACTATGGTTTCCGTTATCAGAATAACTCTAAATACCGCAAAATTTAACAATACAGTCTTTCTTGTCAGATACCCTCTCAATCTCAAAGTACAGAGATAATGAGCTGAATCGACGCATAAATTACTAAAAAGTCCCTGTAGGCACACCACGCATACTTTGGAATATATACTGAAAATGTAAACGATAATTACTTTAATTAACTGTCACCAATACGCTTATAATAGTGCCTTATAGAAAGGTTAGACGGAAAATTTTTTCGGTATCAGTTCAAAATGATAATTACGGTCAACGGCATTTTTAATTCCAGTATTAAACGTTGTTTGTATTAGAAAATATGAATAACGAGTTTCGTTGCTAAAGAATTCACAAATTAACTTTACCTTTTATGTGAGCCATTGTAAGTTTATTAATATTAGGTGTAATGGAGTTATTTATGTGCGTTTCTACTAGATTGACTAATTGTTGGGTTACGAAATTTTAATAATTTATTAAACGTCGACATATTAATTTGCTTTGAAACGTACTTTTTAGTCAGGTCTTTGATTTCTGAAAATATAACATTTTATTATTGATTCCAAACTATAAGAGAGTGTTTAAAATATATAAATACATTGTTTTATTAGTAAATTTAGAGTTGTGCACTTTAGAGCGTGACTTAAAAAATATGGATCTTACTCTAAAAGCATTTTAGACTAAGGAGATTTGCTGAAAATTAAACTGAGAAAAATAGGTTAATCTTCAAAATAAAATTAACTGGATTCTATACGTATAAAGTAGGGATGGTCTCGGGCTCGGGCTTTCGGGCCGCCCCGGCCCGAGCCCAGTCCGATTTCGGGCTCGAATCCGGGCCGGGCCGTTAACTACTTTATTCTAGCCGGGCCCGGGCCGGGCCTAGCTTTCTTCGGGCCGGGCCGGGCCAAACGATTCGGGCCGGCCCGAACTTTTCGGGCCGAAAAACGCACGAGTAGATACTTCACCGTGCTTTCACTTCTATCTCACATTGAGTAAGTAAACGTTCTTAATTATATTTTTACGAAGTCTCTACATGAACCCATTAATAATCAGTTTTTTGTCTTGTTTAATGTAAGGAGACGTGATATTATAAATCACTTCTTATCCCGAATATTTTTTTCTAGTTCTATTTACTGTTCCTCCTGTTGTATTTTAGGCAAGTTAAAAATGCCCAAAAACATCAAACTAGGTGATTTATTGATAATTCAAAAGTTTGCACGATTTATATTATGTATATGTATATACTTCAAATTTCATTCATGCGGCGAACGTCGATATTATCAATCGCGTGTATAGTTTATGTCTACCGCCTAAACCACCAGAGAGTTATTGCAACGGTCATTTTACCAATTTTTTAATAAAGTTTTCCCTTATTTGACATTTACACATGCGCATTTAACACACCTTTAGTGTTTGTACTTTATTAAAATACAGGACACCTTTGTTTTATTTAAATACAGGGAAGGAATGCTTTTATTTAAAGCGCCTTAATTTTGACATATACGAAATGCCTAACGTGCAAACTTACATTTAGTTGTCAGCTTACTGTATAAATATTTTGAAATTAAATGACTTCTTGTAGTGTTGTTTCCAAAATTAAATTTAGAGATATAATGTCCAAGTTTATAATACGAAAAAGATATAAAACGTCCACGCTCTAAATACGAGGATGCTGTATTGTAATGCTTTTCCTAGAAGTAAGGTGTAAAAATCCTTTTGAAAACAAATATGCTATAATGCTTGGGAAGAAGTAAAAAACAGTGTCTTGAAGTAAACTCGAAAAGTATTTCGTGTAATAAGAAAGCAAAGACATAGATTAAGTTCTGAATCAGCTTAGGAGCTTATTATGTCTAAATTCATGGGAAGGAACAAAGCAATTATTTAAATCTAATTAAATTATTTGCCTAATATGTATAATTAATCTTGTCATAATAATAATATGTGTTAATAAATTTGAATTATAAGATTTTTAATTTACCTATACCATAATACATAGGTATAGTCGAAATCAGGAAAAAATGAATGCACGTCATAGGTTTCTGAATTAAAAAACGACATACTTTCAAATCTTATGCATTAAGAATATTCTGATAGATCCTTTAAAAGTATGTCGTTTATTAATTCAGAAACCTATGACGTGCATTCATTCTTTCCTGATTTCGACTATACATACTAATTTATTTATCTCCCTTACGATATGTCAAATTTTAAATGCATTTTTGACGTTATGAAACGTTACATTTTTTATAACTGTCAGTCACTACATCACTAGTGATGTAATGAACTTTTACTTAACTTAAACCTTAGCCTTTATTTAGGAAACAATATCTACATCAGAATAACTCGTTTTCAGCGTAATTTGGAATCAAAACTTTAGCACTGACAATAGGTATTTACTAAATATCAATTTATAGTAACGCTGAGGTAAAGCGATTAAGCTGAATTTTTTTACATTTGGAACCGCACAATCCTTTCATTATATTTTAAAGCGGACTTAGATAAAATATTGTACTTACCGCGTTATGAAACTTTAATATTATTTGACTCGTAAAATTTGCAAAACTTGCTCACCGCGTTCGTTCGTTTTGCAAATATTAAATTCGTCAAATACAATTAGTCTTTTCATAATTGGTTATGTAAATATCTATTAAAAAACTAATTAGCGTGCGTAAATTGATCTTTATCGCACTAGTGTTTTAAAGATTGCAAAGCAACAACATCTACAAGGTTATTTATTTATCTGTCAAATTACATATTAACCAAAAGATAAATCTTTTAACTATGATCAAAATATCAATCAAACGTACTGTCAAACTAATTGAAAACTATGATTATTTCCATGCCAATTATAAATCAAAACTACTGAAATAAATTCAGTAATATGTAAACCTACATTTAAAGTTTTGATACAGGTACCTATACATATATTAAAAAAAGCGTATGACATTCGTTTATAAGTACCTTTAAAGCATTTTTAAGCACCCACTGTATTTTATTGTCAAATAAATATTAAACGGTACAAAATAAAAAAGACAAGTTTTTAAGCAATACAAGCAGGTCAACGGCCGAAGCAGTATCAATGGACAATACGGTTTATTTCCCTGAATATTAAAAGTAGTCTATATTTCTCTAAAGTAATCTAAAGGTCCAAAAACAGTATGTTGTTTTTGTTGTTCTTACAGGTAAATATCCTGCAGTATACAAATAACTCTGCAGGTGTTCTTCCGCGTTGGTTGGGTCAAAAACTATCCAGGTCGTTATCCCCTTATACCTAATTTCCAGAAGGTAAAAGTGAAGACTGAAATTCTATTTAGGTTAGCTACTACCATTTCTATTATCATGGTTGACTTTTAATGGAACAGTTAGTTACTTAAGTACGAAAATCTTACTATTTTATCCCAGTACACTTATACAATACAAAAATCTCTTAAGGATTCTCGCGAAAATATTACAAAAAAAGGTTAATTACTTCTTATTAAGTAAAATACATATCTCTAAAAATTTTCGCACCGGCTTTAAGATTTTTCAGGGGTTGAATAGTAAATCAGAAAGCTGAGTTTATAAGACTCCGAGCTCTGAAATAGTGTAGGAAATTGAACTATGTAGTACTAGCGCAGCCTGACATTTTTAGGAATTTTTAAGAATACTGTCGGTGTTTTAAATATATCATTTCCATAACAACGTGTAATGTAAAGCCACTATATAAACATCTAAATTCTAGTAAAGTTAAGTGAAAAAATTGTGTAATAAAACCATACAAGCAGTAGCACCTTGACCACGAAATTATTTTAGCGACCTCGAAATTATATTGCTTCCGTTGCAAGTGATCTATGCGATAAACTTTTTTTCGGTACGCTAAAAAGCAATTTCGCGGCCTTGATATACAAATAGCTATTTAAACGCTACCACGTAGTATATATTAATTAGTGTTAGATTCTTTATACTGCTGCATGTATTTTAAAATCACAATTTCAATAAAACTTTCGAAAACAGTACGTTAATCGTCTATTCGTAGACTATAGTTATAGAAGACACTTATAGGGTACTTGAAATTTTGAATTTCATACTTTGAATACTTTGATGGGAGGGGGGGGAGTTAAACAGCCATTAATTATTTTCTAAATACAACAATATTTTTAGAGTTTTATCACCATTCTTGGGGCGGGCTAGAACATTTAGGGGTGGGGGCGGGGGGTGTTTAAGTTCCCTAAATCCTCACCCCCTAGCTACGTGCTTGATTATTACTTAACTTATTGTTGAATAGTAGAATTTGGCTGCAGATATAGTTTTCTATTTACTGCGTAAATATGTAATAATAATGCCATTATCTAACTCATGCCATAAAAGAAGGATAAGGTAAATAAAATTTTATTGGTAATAATTTTTTAAAAAACTTTTCAATCTATAACAATTACTTCATTTTACTTTTATTCCATCAGAAAATATGTATTTCTAAAGAATTAGGTTTCCTCTACATACCACAATTTGAAAATCCAACTTTTTTAAGGAAACATTCAGTATATTATTTGATTTTCAGGTTCCTTAAGTTCTAATAACACTAAGTACCAATTTTCAATTGCTTGAGATATTAACCGATGAAGTTTAGAACCATTTATACTGTGACCTATAAACAATTTATTTAATTTTTAGCATAGTAATTGACCAAAAGTGTTAAATCTTGAACTTTGACACGAATTGACAGTCGGTCAAATAAAAATTTAAACGAACTAGAACAAAGACAATCAAATTATAGATCAAACTTAAATTCTCTTCAAAAGTTTCAGTTTCTCAAAGTAAAAAATGGCTATAAAAATCCGTCAACAACAATTTCATAAACGTTGATAATTGCTAAACGTTTTGTACCTTTGTTACATATTTCTAGGATTTTTTAAAGAATCAAAAATTAAATGAAATACTACGGTATGTTCCAAAAGTATCTTGATTGTAGCTCAAAATCATTATACTCTTAAATTAAACAAAAGATTGATAATTGCTTGTTGAACACAACTGAAAAAATTTCGGGCCGGGCCAACTAGGCCCGGCGGGCCGTCAGTTTTTATTTCGAGTCGGGCCTCGGGCCGGGTAGATCACTTTTCTGCGTCGGGCCCGAGTCCATCCCTAGTATAAAGACATTCAATATTTCATGTCATATACCCTCTTACTTTCGCAGTACAAAGACAGAGATGAATTCTTCACAACAATGGTAACGAAAACTTATATCAAGAGATGCTCCATAAAGAGGCGCTGGTATATCAGACGTCCGTAAAGAGGCGCTGCATGAGGCGCTCCAAAAGGAGGCTTTGCGCATGAACGAACCTCGTCCTCTACTAACGTTTTTTGCTTATAAAACTTTTTAACGCAGGTTTAGGACTAGATATGTCCTTGTATTGTTGATTTTCATTCTTCTAGATTTCTGTAAATTTTAACCAACTTTCAAATATTTTTAAAACTGCCTATACGAAAAATTGGGAATTTCGAATTCTGCAGATAAATGTTAAAATTTATGCGTATTCATCTTAAACATAAGTACTAGATTGTAAAGATGCAAACTCGATTTCGTAATTCAAGACGAGATAAAACGAATTTCTAGAATCATCTTGCCTGAACATAACACTAGCTGTAAAGAATTATATTTGTTTATTTATCCTTACCCACCTAAAACTTTTCTATTAAAAGGATATACAAATTCCAACTAAAATTCTGTCCCGACCAGTAGCTCAGTTGTTCTCCCCTAAAAGACCTTACATGTGATTTTCCAATGCCCACCCGAAAGTACTACATTGGCCAGGAAGCAAATTTTTTTACCTGTTTCAAGCAAGGTAGGGATCTTTAACGTGCGTGCCAACACTCACACACGGGACCTCCATTTTATCTCTCATCCGAACAAGGGTGTATTTTTGTGAAAAATGCTCGCCTAACATTTTTCAAGCGGACCGTGTCGGGATTCGAACCCGGGACCTTGGGCGTCCCCTAAAAGACCGATCGCACTGACTTAATTACAATTGTAATACTGTTCAACGATCCAATGGATATTTGTTTCTAGGAAATTGTGATTTTTTATTTGTGCTGTATAAAAGTATAGCAATGCCTTTTCCTAACCCTATTAATAATATGCCCATTATTATAAAAAAAATCGTCAACCTTTATACAAAGTTACCCTTTCAATTTTTGTTTTGTTAATTTTAAATACAAGGGCGCCCGTTCTGGTCAGATATATAACTAGAACTGTTTCTGTATCTCGTAGGTAGTTATTAAAATACAACGAATGCGTAATGTGGTCACATCACTTTACAAATTGGCATTAACGATTTAAATTCTTTATTATATAGTTCTTTGGTAGTATTTAATACAGACTTGCTTTACAAGTTGAACCTGTACTAAATTTATTTTATATTGGTATATAACTCTTAAGCTTGTGAGTATAAGTATAAATCAATATAAAAGCAATTAAAAATAATACAACTACAGTATATGTAATTTCAGAAACACTTTCAAAAAATAAAATTAAATTTATGTTACTTTTACGAGGTTGTAGCTATTATTTAGGTAGGTTACATCATAAGTCAAGAGTTAGCCATAGACGTTTAGAACATTGTACTATAATTTATAGAACTATATAAATAGTGTCAGTCAGTTTCAAATTAAAATAACCTGCAATTAGGATACCACGTTACGTTTAATACCAAATGCGGCATTTCTCCCATATTCTTTAAAATAGCAGTAACTTTAAAATACGCGAATGGATGTCTGAGGCTAGAATACAGGTGTGTGGTGACAATTGACCGGATATTGCTATTCAATGCTGTAGTAAAATATAATAATGGACCCTACACATTCTTGTAGCTTGAACTGTTAAGTGTAACTCATCCATTTTCTGTGGTAACTATTGTTCAAGCAGAACAAAATAACATCATCGCATATGATAATGCGAGAGCAGAAAGTTTCACTTGTGTTTGTTATCCAGCACATAACCATTTCAGAAACTGGGTTCTGATTCAATTAAGGAATTTGAAGTATGCATGATAATCAAATTATGTGTTCCACTTCCAACGTATGTCATAACATAGGGATAGGGTTAATTCGGGTTCATAGTACAGATTCTTGATTTCGTAAAGACTTAGTAAAGTGTATTTGCTATCGCAATCATTTTATTATTAATTTAATTATGGGTTATGAAATTTATAAAGTTACAATTGAACAAAATAATGCGACACTAGTATGTGTTCAGGATACGGAATTTATTTGTTCACAATGAATAGGGTGGATAAAAGAGTTAAAGCGACCACCATGTAACGCTATTCGATATACTACGATTTTATATGTGCTTCGAGCACTTTATGCTAATGAGTACTTGGCATTGTAAAACTATTGAAAACTTAATTAAGTATTTTGTAGCATTCCTTTAGAGAGGTTAGAGTAAGGTTTAATTTCAATTAATAGCTTCTGTGTTCTGGATATTTCACATATTATTATATTATTACTTATTTTGTCAGAAACATTGATTGTTATAGCAAGTATCTAGCACAGAAGAGGATTTGGTATTATAATTTTCTTAAAACAAATTATTTTAACCCAATTCAAATTTAATTTCCGATTAATAGTTTCGATTCTAAGGGAATGTTAATAATCCCTTGATTGTTATTTATTTTGGGGAACAGTCTACTCATTATTTAGGATATTAATGAATGTACGTAGTGATTTTCAAAACTTTTACGTCTAGACAGTACATTATTTGATGAACTCTTGAGAATAGTTACACCTGAAATATAAAAATGTTTATCAATAACAGTACGTTATCTAGCTACTGGGAATAATTCTCATCATCAGTAGGTCTTCAGTTCTGAAACTGGTTAGACGTGTACCCTCATTGTTTCCTATTCCCGAACTAACCTACACATTTCCCTGAAATTTGCATAGTCGGCATCTATCACTATCTGCGTGCAAAAGTCTGATCTCGGTCCACCTCTACTTCTTTTTTCCTGTTTCTGCTTGAAATATATCCCGTACTATTTTCCAAAAATGCCCTAGAACGTATCCTACCTTTCTATTTCTCTATTTTTTTTCCACAGATATCTTTCTTCCTCTACCATTTCTATAACCTTTTTGTTATTAATCTTGTCTGTCCTTGCTATCATTTTTATACATCTGAAGCACAACATTCTAGAAGACTTCTATATTTTTCTGTCTGCTTTTCCTACTTTACATGTAATTTTCCAATGTTCCACCCCACTCGAAGGTACTACATTGGCCAGAAAGCGAGTTTTTTTACCTGGAAAATTTGGAATTTTGCCGAACCCTAGCTGTTACAAGCAAGGTAGGGATCTTTAAGGTGCGTGACAACATTCACCCACGAGACCTCCATTTTACCTCTCATCCGAACGAAGGTGTATTTTTATGAAAAATGCTCGCCTAACATTTTTCAAGTGGACCGTGTCGGGATTCGAACCCGGGACCTTGGGCGTAGTAGTCACACACATACCACTACGCCACGGAGCCGCCTCTGCTTTTCCTACTTTTCCTATTTCATAGACGTACTATGCTCTGCTCCACACATATGCTTTGAACAATTTTCTTTTTGTCTCTATGTTTTTTGTCTTCGAGCATATCCGCTGTTTTTTCTTGTTACATGTAGTTCGGTTACTTTCTATTGTTTTACAGTTATATACCCTATTTCCTCGATATTCAGTGGTATGTGAAGGGGGGTAAGCAGCCTGTTGCTGCCAAGTTCACCCAGCACTTGAACATTTGTCGAATTAATAGTTTTTCCAATATATCATTTCGCACATTCAACAATAGTTGAAAATATTTCACAACCCACACCTGCAGTTGTCCATAATGATCATAACATTTAATTGCACTTATTTTTTCGTCACTAGATTTTCCGTCTTGAAACTAGTTGGACGCGTACCTCCACTTATGTTCTGAGGTAGCCTACACAGTAACCTAAAATTCCCATAACAGCCTATATACAGCTCAGTTGCTCTTTTATTGTTTTCTAATGATATGCCCTATTTCACCCAGATTCCGTGGTACGTGAAGGAAGCCCAAGATCACCGGTTCGAATCCCGACACGGTCCGGTTGAAAAATGTTATGCGAGCATTTTCACTAAAATACACCCTGGTTCGGATGAGAGGTAAAATGGAGGTCCCGTGTGTGAGTGTTGTCACGCACGTTAAAGATCCCTACCTTGCTTGGAACAGCAAGGGTTCGGCAAAATTCCAAATTTTAGAGGTAAAAAAACTCGCTTCCTGGCCAATGTAGTACTTTCGGGCGGAGCATTGAAAAATGGCATGTAAGGTATGTGAAGGGGGTTAAGCAGCCTGTGGCTGCCAAAGATCCCCCAACACTTAGATATTTGCCGAATTAATAGTTTTCCAGTAAATACTTTCGTACAATTAACATTAGTTGAGAATATTGCAAGACTAATACCTGTAGTTGTTTATAATAATCATCATGTTTAAGTACATTAATTTTTTTTGTCATTAGTTTTCTTGCGACTGGTTGGATGCGTACCTAAATCGATTTCTATTCTGAGCTAGCCTACACATTTCCCTAAAATTTCCACATCCTACATCTTTCACTATCTGTGTGCAATAGTCTAACCTAGTTCTACATCTACTTCTCTTTTTTCATATCTCTGCTTCTATTAGATTTAGCACTATTCCATCATGTGTTAGAATGTGACCTATCATCCTATGTCTCCTATTTTTTACTGTTTTCCACATATTTCTTTCTTCGCCTACCGTTTCTAGTATCTCTTTGTTCTTAATTTTGTCTGTCCATGATATCTTCATCATACGTTTGTAGCATCACATTTCAAAGGCTTCTGCCTTTTTCCTGTCCGTTTCTCCTACTGTCCACGCTTCGCAGAAGTAACGGGTGTTTCAAATTGCGCGGGTTTTTTTAAGAATAAGTAAAATATAGATGGCGCACTGAATTCGTCTGGGTATTTTGACATTAAAGAAGTGTGATGCATGACATTTATAAAAATGGCTTCGTACACGATACAGCAACGCGTTCAAATTGTTGAATTATTTTGTAAAAATCAGCGTTCTGTGAAAAGTGTTTTTAGAAAACTGCGTGAATTTTATGGTTTACATAATCATCCAGCTGAAAGCACTATTGGTCGAATTATTAAAAAATTTCAAGAGACCGGTTCGGTAAAAGATCAAAAAAGTGAAAAATACAGTCGTATCGGTCGTTCACAAGAAAATATTGATTTGATTTGTAATAGTATTGCTGAAGATCCAAAAATGTCCATTAGACGACGTTCACAACAAGTTGGACTTAGTGGATCAACAATATGGCGTATTTTGCACAAGGATTTAGCTCTGAAGGCATATAAGGTTCAAATAACACAGGCACTAAAACCATTAAATCATTTAAAACGTTGTTCATTTGTCAATTTCATCAATAAACAACAGGCTGATTTTTCTCAAAAAATCATGTTTTTCGATGAGACACATTTTGAACTTAGTGGCTGTTAATAAACAAAATTGTCGTATCTGGGTGAGGAAAATCCACGAATTATTCATGAAAAACCTATGCATTCTAAACGAGTTACTGTTTGGTGTGCATTATTGTCAGGGGGTGTAATTGGACCTTACTTCTCTGAAAATGCTGCTGGTGAAGCTGTAACTGTCAATGGTGATCGATATCGTAGGATGATAACCGAATTTTTGTGGCCTGAATTAATTAATATTGATCTAGAGGATATTTGGTTTCAGCAGGATGGCGCTGCATCTCACTCTGCACAAGAAACATTTGCTTTATTGAGAGAAACATTTCCTGGACGTGTAATCTCAGGAAACGATTATGTTAATTGACCACTAAGATCATGTAATTTGACTCCATTAGACTATTTTCTTTGGGGTTATGTGAAAAGTCAGGTTTATAAAAACAATCCACAATCGATTCCTGCTTTGAAAGATGAATTTGCTGGTGTCATTGGTGAGATAGAGCCTCAATTATGGGCAAAATGTCATTGAAAATTTTTACAAAAGAGCAAACGTCTGTGGAGCTGTAAGAGGAGGCCATTTGGGAGATATTATTTTTCGCATATAAATGTCATTAGTGATACTTTAATTACCAATAAAAAATTTTTGAAAATGAATGCAAATTATGTGTCTTATTTATTGTTAAAAAAACCGCGCAATTTGAAACACCCTATACAATTCTGTGCTCCACAAATATGTTTTAAGCAATCTTTTCCTTGTTTCTATGTTTGTGGTCTTTAAACACAGTAGTTGCTTTTTCTTGTTAAATGTAGCACGACCTTATGTAAATCTTTGTTTTATATCTTTTCTGCTTTCTCCATATTGTGTTATTTGTCTTCCTAGGTAGCAGAAACCCTTAACCTTTTATAAGTTCTCGTTACCTATTTGTACTCTTGCTTATGGTATATTTTCCCCTCCCTTGCATACTAGAACTTTAGTTTTATTTTTGTTAATTTTCAGCTTCTAACTCTTCTTTACTAGATGCTAATACCACTATATCATCTGCAAATCTAAGCATATCAATTTTTGTCCCTGCATAGTAATTCCAAATGTCTTCCTGCATTTGACAGTATTCATAGCCTCTTGTATGTACAAGTTAAAAATTAATGGGGATAAGGCACATCCCTGCCTCACCCTTTCCCTAATATTTACTTTTCTACGTTCCTGCTCTAATTCTATTACCGCTGTTTACTCCTTGTATAAGCTATGTACTATCCGTTTATCCCTAAAACTCATTTCAATCTTTTTGAGTATTTCGAACATTCTTTTCCATTTTACATTGTCGAATGTTTTTTCCAGTTCTACAAACCTTATATACACGCTTTCCCCTTTTTCTATTGTTTATTGTTTTCTCCATTATCACCCTCAGAGCTAAAATAGCCACCTGTATTCCCCTGTTTCACCTAAACTCAAATTAATCTCCTTCTAGTATTTCTACAGCTCGTTTTTTCATTCGTGTTTGTGTAATTTTAGTTAATTGTTTTGACACGTGTACTGTCAGACATATTGTAAGAAAATCTTCACATCAATCCGCACCTTTCTTTTTTGGTATAGTTAATATGATGTTAGGTTTTAAATCTTTGGTATCTCACCTGTCTCATACATATAGCTTACAAGTTGGAAAAGACGTTCTGTTACTGCTTGTCCAGCTGCTTTTAGAGTTTCTGCTTGCCCCTTATCTGTACTCGGCGCCTAACCATTTTTCAGACTCTTTAATGCTAATTCAAGCTCATCTCGCAGTATAGGATATTCCAAATCATCATTTTCAATATCTGATTCCTGTTCTAATGCTGTTAGTTCCTCTCCTGCATATAAATTCCCTATATATTCCTGCCATCTAACCACTTTCTCTACATTTTCTATATGACGATTCCTCTCGCGTCCCTTATATTTTTGCTATACTGTTTTATATCCTTAAAATTTATTCTAATTAGTTTGTATGCTTTGTCTGTTTTTCCTATTTCCATCTTAGTTTGTACTTCTTTGCACTTTTCATCAATCCATTGTTCTTTAGCTACATTTGCGAATAATTTCCCATTTTATGGCTATGTATCTCTATTTTCAGGTTCGCCTGATCTATTTTTGTATTTTCGTCTTCTATTAAATTCAGGATACCTTTTGTTATTCGTGGTTTCTTATTTTCTTCTTGTGTATACCACAGAATATCTCCCCCCCCCCGCCTATGCTGGATTTAATGTTATTCCATTCTGTTTCTACTTTCTTAGTATTAGATATTTTCCCCAATATTTTTCAGCAATTTATTTGATTTTTTTTCAAATCTTTTGTGGATATCTGAAAAAAACTATTTACCTGAAAGAATTAGAAGTGAGTTTATGGTTAATAAATTGTATAATGGTGATGGTGCAAAATTAAATGAGGTTCATCGTTTTAATCCTTAATAACGTAAGTAACAAAAGGTTGTTGTTAAATCAAATTCTAAGTTTTACATTAACAAAAGGACTGGATCCAATGAGGAAATTCAACAAATATTTAATTCAATTATTAATTACTGGATCTGACCAGGAAGTTTAACAAAGGACGCTAACATAATTTAAAGAATTAGAATTAGATCTGGATTCAATGATGGGACTATTTAAATCATTAAGCTGAATACGGGAGCATTTGGGACAGGAACTGGTTCGAGCTGAAGACAACAGGTTAGCCAATCTGAATATTTTGTTGTGTTTTATTTTATAAATATTTTAAAAATTGCTTTCATGAAAACTTTATGTTAGGGTCAACAAAGAACGTTTTTAGTACACGTTATAAATTACGTAAAATTTGAAGGAAGTTTAATGAACGTTCATGGGGCTTCAAATAATAATAATAATAATAAGGGTGATTTCTGCTGGCTTTTCTTGTTTAATTAACGGGAATTAAATTATAGCAATAATTTAATTCGATTATTAGAAGGAGGTTTTTTCAAAGATTTATTAAAAGTTTTGTACATTGTAAATATTTTGAGAGTATTATAGTGGTTCTGCTTAATGGCGTTTTGACTTGGGGAAACAGGAAGTGGAGGTTAAAAGAAAATTTCTAATTTTGTTGTCGTATTGTCGCAAGCTCCGTGCGGATTAAAACTAAGCTAGTCGAGGTACTAAAAATTTAAATTAAAATAGATTGAACGAAAATTTTTAACCTTTTTATTTCACAAAAAGGGGGCACCGGGTTATTGCAACGATATCACAGCAATATATATATATATATATATATATATATTGTAGTGGATTTAAAGGGTTAAATTTGGGTATAAACAATGCAATTTCAAACACCTTGTGTAGAGAGAGGAACATAATATTTACGTGCAAAATTTATTTCATCTATTTAATTTAAAGTATCAAGCATTGACGTAATTTTATAATTAGGGATTAAAAGTTAATAGGTTCATAAAGAAAATCAATTTTATAAGCCAATAGAAATTATTAATTAATTTAATTTAGTTTAATTTAACGGGTTATAACGTCAGAAAACGCATTAGAGCATGAAAAATCAATAATCCCAAAGCGAAAAGCTTTCCTAACGAACAAACAGACGTCGGTTATATAAAATATCTTGAAATGTAAGCACACCTGCATGTTGAAAAGGTCACCTTCCGCTTATTTGTGAAGATAACGAGGCGAGCTTCAAGGAAATATTATTCAACCGTTGGTTGTTTCGCATAAACGCTAACAAAAGTTTCTTAAAGAGCAGAAGGGATGAACAATCAATAATATGCTTCAGAATGAGACGGGCATAAAAGTATACTTTTTAGTACGCACGTATTCGATGTACGTGGAGTCCATAAAGACGCGGGCAGCTATATCGATTTTCTACAACGCAAGCAAGGTTAGAACGCGACCTCAAGTATGCATAAGACAGGAATAGAGATATCATAGGCGGAGTTTTAAGACGTCACTGAAACGTATCATTGGTCGAAATAGATAGGTTTAGAACAGACGAACACGCGACAGGTAGATGTGATAGTTTGTCTGATATAGCGTGTTGACGCGGGAATATTTTGAGAAGTTTAAAACGGTTACACAACATTTGGAGAAATATTAATTTCGAATAAGTATTTCGCGTAAAGTGTGGCCAAGGGGGCCTAGTTTTATGATATAAATACTCTGGGAGAATTAGGAGGGGCTTTTTAATTTTGCATCGCTTAACAACGTATTATAATCAACTGACAAAGCTTGTGAGTATTAAAAATTTGTAACATTCAGTGAAATAGTATGAGATTATTTGTGGCCTTATAGTTAGTAACGCGAGTATAATAGAGTGTAATTTAAATTTAACTGAGGTCCACGAATACTTTAACAAGCTCGTAAATTAATAATGCAATAATAAGCAAGTGTAATACACAAGGATTTGGATGTTGGAATTGGTGTTAATTGGTAGCACAAAACTCAGCTTAAACTGAGTTGTCATTTATAAATAGCTGGTGGAGCAACGCGCATAATCTCGAAGCCGAAGGGTTCAGGAATACAGAGCTTCTTCAACGGAGATGGACTTTTGACGCTTTTTCCAGGTAACGCATTTGAATTTGGTGTTTTTTTTTATATAAACTGTTGAAATTATTTGTGATGTGTGTGTGAACTTTGATGGTTATTTTTGGTAATTTAACGTATTGAAAAAAATACGTATAACTGACTATTATTATGGTATTTTGGAATATAAAACAAAAGGTGTACGTAAAGCTTATTAAATTTCTTGGTGAATTTTAATTTAATTGTTAAGAGTACATGGGTTTTTTTTAAGTTTGTAGTAATAGTATGCAAAGTGGAAAGCATACATTAATAAACTGGGTTATCATGAGCTCACCATACTCCAGTGTGTAGTAATAAATAAAGATAAGGTATTATTTGGGGTCCATTTACTCCTGTTGCATTAAATGTGTTTGAAATTTCAATTTTAAAAACAAGGACTTTACAAAGAAAGCATTTATTGAGGTGTAACTTGAGCACCAAACTGTACATAATCATGAATTATTATTTGTAAATAGTGGTAAATACATAGTGTATGATTGTTGTATTAATTTGTGATTTTATTGAATGGTGTGTGAACAGAAAAAGGAATGATAGTAAATTTAGGTATCCGAGAGGAGGCATAGCTGAGCTAGCCAGGGAAGATGCTGAAGAAACTAATTTGATGAAGCAGAATCTGGGTAAAAAAAATTTTGTAAAAATTTTATATTTTTGAAAATAAATTTTTTTGACTCTGGTGAGTACCAGAGCATAAATTAGAAAGATTCCACGGCAATTTATGACACCCAATCTGTGGGGCTCAAATGTTTTTTAGAAAGTACCAGTTCCTGTGACCAAAAGGCGCATTCCACGGCAATATATATATATATATATATATATATATATATATATATATATATAAACTATATCTTGCAGCCGACACGGCAAGTGTAGTTGTAAAAGTGACATAGGTACCCTGTAGATAATGTTTTATATCAGACAGGATTACGTATTCTTTACTATAATAATACATTATTGTTTTATTAATTTCATTGAAATTAATAAACTGTTTATGTACTGGATACAGGTTTTAGCGCGTAGATGTGATGTATAAATTGCTGTCGCCGACAGAATGTGGATCTATATAAATTGGTTTTCATTACTTTGTTTGATCTACACTGACATTATATAAATATTTATGGTTCCAGGTTGGGACCGTGTCATTTTATAAATTAAGGCCGACGTTTCGCCCACTTTGTAGAGGGCTTCATCAGGACAAGAAAAGAAATAAGTAGTAAAATAAAAAATAATAAAAATATAAAAAAGATAATATTAATTAGACAAGTTAAAGTGTAAAGAGAAGAGTTATTCCTGAACTAGCAGACTCACTAGCCCATTCAAAGCCAAAAGGTATCTTGTGGCTAAGTTATTCTCACGTCAAATCTCTATTCCCACATTACACCACAACAACTATTTTGATTACGCTACAAGTGTCGCGTGATCTTGATACAATTTGTAAACTTACACTGTATATTTCTATTAATGAGCATCACTAAGTTACACTATTCTAAAAAGATATGTGTGACCTACTCGATGATTCTTGGACAACTAGGGTAGCGTAATTTGCTACACTATCACGCATGGAAGTTCCTCATTATTTCCACTTTTCACCTAGAAATCAACTTAATCTCAATCTTTAACAATGACTACCACCTTAAACCAAAGAATAAAAAAGAACAATAAAAAATTAAACAATGTATTCAAGGTTATATGTACGGCAATTAAATCTATTACAAGTTTTTGAACTAGGATTTGCTGTGATAATCGGAATCGGGTGAATTGTGGATTGTCAAATCTCTATATATTTGCCTGAACAATTTTTCAACGCCTACATCTCCTATATATTGATTGGGATTCAAAAAGTTCCTAGAAGGTAGGATAAAAGGATTGTAGAAAAAATTGAGGATGCGTTGTAATTAATATACCTAGTAGGAGTCTCTTTTATTCGAACTGATACATTTTCGGTAGTTTGTCTAACAGATTCTCTAATTAACGTTTGTTAGTTGCACCCTATACGAAACATATATGGAATGTATATACTTCTCGTTAATATTTCCAACACTTCTGCCCAATAATCTGCTTATATTAACAAGTTTTAACGTTTAGGTCATGTTTAGCAGGTACATACTTTCGAGAACTTCCCGCACATACTACTATTAAAGCTCTCACACATCTCGTTATCTTAAATAAAAAATTTATCGTAATTCCTATTTCTATAATTTATATCTATAACTTCTACCTATAATTTACTATAGTAACCAATTATTAGATTAGTACAGCACATCTTGATTTTTTGGATTACATAATATAATGTGCTTTATTTTTTGTTGTTCTTTTTCTTAAATCCAGCAAAACACGTTTCTTCCTCCATGTACTTGTTCCAGTCTTCGGCACTTTGTAGAATGCACACAAACTCTTACTTCCTACATTAGAATTTTTTCGATTTGTTTTGGTTTTTCTTCTGTAAAGAATATATTCTTTTTGTTTTTCCAGATATTCGAAAAAACCTTAAGCCCTCCACTTTCGAAAGTGAGTGACCATTATACATACAGTGTGTTCAAGCTAAGAGATACCACTAAATATTTCAGCTTGATGACCTCGAATTGAAATGAGGTTTTTAGGAGGTGAAAAGAAATATAGAAGTGTACATTTTGAGGAAATTGTAACAGTTTTAACTATTTTGGTATGCGCATGCGTAATACAACTTACTTATTTTTTAAATGGCGACCTCAACTATTTCCTACAGATTTCGATAGACTATTTTTTTAAAAACAATTTTTATATAAGAAGTTTTTTCCAATTACAAAATTGACAAAATTAGAGTACATCTAAATTTGAACTTACGAATAATCCGTTTATAATGAAATTTTACCATGTTCATCCTAAATTCCAGATATTTCCGATATTATTAAATTTGGACATAAATAAATAAATAAATGTTATCTAGTAAATTGCTCAAAGTTTCCGCCTTGATGTTCCAAATATGATTCGATACTACTCAAAAATTCTCTTAATGTAGCTGCTTTTATTTGATCTTCACTCAAATTATTACATGCCACTTATATTCTATTTTTTAAATCTTGAACATTAATAGGTGGATTTGCGTATACAAGAGTTTTTAAATGCCTCTATAAGAAAAAGTGCAATGGAGTTAAATCTGGAAATCATGCCGGGACCATGCAATTATTTAATAGGTATCAATCCATTGGTTTGACAACATTTCATTTAAGGATTGTCGAACAATGATTCTCCCGTATGGCTAATGGAACTTCGTTAAGCAGTAGTGGTAATTGATTTTCAAAAAATTTTAAATATCTCTGCCAGTAAGTATCCCGTCATAAAACTAAGAAACTAATCTACACTACACATTATCCCCCAGACTGTTTAAAAATTAGCTTCTAGTGATCAATGTGGATTTATATTATCCCAAAATCTGTGCTATTGTTTACTTATTATACTATTATTTGTAAATTTTGACTCATCAGTTCAATGAATAATCGTATTATAAAAGAAATTATAGATTTCAAGTTGAACATTAAACCATGCCAAAAATTCTAATCAACGTTCAGAATCTCCGATGTGTAAATGTTGAACAAAATCAGCTTTATACGGATATATTTTTTATTTTTTCAATACTTTGCGTACTGCACCAACCGATAAACCAATATCTCGAGATGTATGTCTAATTGATGAACGTAGATTAGCACGTATACAGGTTATTGCCCGACTTCATCAAAGATTATTTGGCCTCACCCGTCGTTGTTCATTTTGATTTCAGGAAATACTCCGTGTACATTTAACCCACGTAGAAGTCAGTAGGGTATAATCAAGGATCCTGTGACCACATTTCCACCAGCATCCACATTTCCACACACATCTGGACCAAATTTACATGTAAAAACCCACTATAAAGTCTTATTTTAGATGAATCTCCTCCTGACTCCTCCTTGCTCTCCTCCTTGCTCGGACACCCCCCCAACCATTTTGATTACATCACACCCGCATTCTTTCCACCCGCGAGATAAATCTTTCTCCACATTTCCACCCACGAGATAAACCTATCTTGTTTGGTATCAATTAATATTAGAATTTTCTTAGCTACCCGAATCTCTAAGAATTTTTAGATTGCATCATCCCCAGGAGCTACCCTCATTTTAAGATTTCTTACCTGTAGCGACTTTTGAGCGTTCTTATAAATTTTTTATACATGCGATACATTAAATTAGCTTAGAATTTTATGCACATCCCGAATCTGTAAACAGATTTGAAATCGGACTACGCCCTGCAAAGTTATACCCCTATAAAGTCCTGATCTTCTAATTTTGCTATTTGCTCTATAAGCAAACCTAACAAATAGTTTTCTTCGTCTAGCCATTGCATCTTTCGAGATAAACCTATCTTGTTTGGTATTAATCAATATTAGAATTTTCTCAGCTACCCAAATCTCTAGGAATTTTTCAGATTGCACCATCCCCAAGGGAGCTACCCCAATTTTAAGATTTCTTACCTGTAGTGACTTTTGAGCATTTTTATAAATTTTTTTATACATGCAATACATTAAATTAGTCTACAATTTTACGCACAACCCGAATCTGCAAACAGATTTGAAATCGGACCACGCCCTGCAAAGTTACACATATACCCTCTGCGAGATAAATCTTTCTCCACATTTCCACCCACGAGATAAACCTACCTTGTTTGGTATCAATCAATATTAGAATTTTCTAAGCTATCCAAATCTCTTTAAATTTTTCACATAGCACCATCCCCCAGAGAGCTACCCCCATTTTAAGATTTCTTACCTGTAGCGACTTTTGAGCGTTCTTATAAATTTTTTATACATGTAGCACATCTTGTTAGTCTAGAATTTTATGCACATCCCGAATCTCTAAATAGATTTAAAATCGAACGACCCCTCACCATTTTACACACACCCTTTAAATTATAAATTTCCTGCGGCTTATACATAAAAGAAAATCTAAAAACCATTCTTAAAACTTTTATTACAAACAATTTTACTAATACAGTTTAAATTTTGTAAAACCACATTTCTAAATACATATTCACAATTTTTTATTTTCAACCTAGAACTTGTCATATCGGGTCATACTTATTAATATTTATTTCTAAATAGAGCACCTTTTCCAAAGACCAACCGGACTCGCATGTTTCAAATTCCTCTGATTTTGTTCGCATGGTTTCGCTTAAGACCTCGTACGTATTTTCCAGATTACTAGAAGACGTTATAACCACATTTTTTGTGTTAAAGGATTTCACATCGGTAGCCTCTTCCCCCATTTTGATGTAAACGCCGTAGAGTTCGCAATAGACTTTTACTGCTGTATGTTGTATTCTTTTTTCATTTATTAATCGAATAAATCGCTCTTTCTGCTTCCGAAACTCGGGCACTCCATCGTCGACACTGGCGTTCTTTATGCGATACCTAGCCATACGGTTGTTAAACGCAGTGCTAACCATTTCACACCATCGTCGCTAGTAGCGGTAACTGATGCATTTTATGTCTGTTGCTCAAATGTGCGGCATACGTTTTTTTCCATTTCGAAATCGCATACTTTACAAAATTCGTGGTTGTTTCGTACAAGACCCTTTAACAGCTGGCGGAGCTGAACGTTTACGGCTTAATGACATGGGCCCGTGCCGGTTTTTCCTTGTTTGTCGGGGCCCAAAACCGTGGACGATGTTCACCGACATTTGTTCTGGTGCCGTTTGAGCATTTTCCAGGTATAGGAAGCACCGCAAGAGTTGCACTTAAAACGTTTGCAGTACCATTTGTACAAAACAAAATCCACACTATAAGACTTGACTTGTAAGCGAACTAACATAACTAAAGAGTTTATTCTTGCGCACCTGCTTTATGTACCCTATAGAATGCAAACCGAAGGTTTCCGAAGACACCGAACGAAGTCTGGATTCAGCGGGAACTAAATGTCGTCATTTAGCAATCCTCGCTCGTCCAATACATTTAGCACCAATGTATGCGCCGGTTCGCTTTGTCCATGTGCGAATGCCGTTAGTAAAACACCGGAAAACGTCTTCCATGTTATACGGATCGCGTGCATATTAAAAATCCAAAAGGTGGACACGCACACAACTTGTGTGCAAGTCGTAGAAGATGCAGTGCTACTATAACCAAAAACACTTTAAACCATTACTAAGAAATACCAACTTGTTGTCTACAGGATACTTACTAATAAACAATTTAATTTTAAATAATTTCTACGTCATATTTTAGGTGGCTTGAATATTTTCCAAATGAATCACCGAGCGAAAGTATATGCTTAGCAGTATTAAATTAACCATTAATTTCCCATTTTACGACCATGGTTAATTATAGATTGAAATTTAATTTGTGCACGCTCGAGCTTCGTAAACTAACATATTTTAGAGCAACAATGCGCTGTATAATACATGCATACCCTTTCTGCGCTACTGCTATTCTTGTAGTTGCTTGAAAAGTCACTCTCCTTTTTACTGTTAAGACTGGGCAAGCACCATTTTTTGTATACTTTCTATAGCACATCGCGCACTTTTTCGTCTGATAATTATGCTTCTGTAGGCTTTTACACTTTCGCATGCGGTCGGCCGCATGTAATGATTTCTAGAACCGGTAAGTACTCGATATCGTCCAAATAGAGAATTAGATGCTCGATGTCTGTCAACTTCCAATTCCCTCGTAAAGGTAGCAAATACTCAGTCAATAATCCATTATACTTCGACCCGCTCCTGTTCTGATAATTTACAAACATTTTCAAACGACAATGGGCCGAGAATTTTTAAACCTCCGAGGGATCTTTAAGTCGTGATCAATTACACATCCGAGCTACGCGTAAACTAACATATTTTGTAGCAACTGTATAATACATGCATACCCCTTCTCTGCGCTACTGCTATTCTTGTAGTTGCTTGGAAAAGTCAGTCACCCTTTTACTGCTAGGGCCGCTAAAAGCACCATTCCATACTTTCTTTATAAGTGTAGCACATCGCGTACTTTTGTCGGATAATTAAATCTTTGTTTATGTAGGCATTTACACTTTCGCTTATTTAAACATCTAATACGATTGATTAACCACTTTCGATTATTCTAACGGAGACCACCATACGCACCGTTCTTTTTGAATCCAACGATCCTATGGGCTTCACGCACTAACACCTGACGTATTTTCTTACTATTTGTTAAACAAAAACTACCGGTATCGCCATTGTGGACGTAAACAGATGTTTGTGGACGTGTACGAGAATATGTAACCATATACATTAACCAGTCTAAGCTATTTTATTTAGTCCACGAAAACTACTATTTTCTAAACCACAATTAATAATCGTCTTTATAGGCTTCCACATTTCGACCATTACCCAATGGACTGGTGCTACGTACATGGAAACTTTAATTTCTTATTGGAAGAATTCTTATTCTCCCGCGCACTGCTGCGTAGTTGCATGTTCATTCCTTTTGAGGTATATGCTCGTTATAGGTTGTAAGACCCTCGGTTTTACTTAACTACAATTCGTGAGACCCTTTAATCTTTTAATCGTATCTTTCTCGCCTACAATACAGTAGGACTTAACATTACTACCAACAAATTCTAATACTGGACCCCATTAAATACGTCTTTAATTTTCCTACAACTTTTTTTTTACAAGTGTTATATTGTATTTATTATACGCAGGGTAGTCACTCTTTTAAGATAAATATATTTTGCTAGGTATCAACTAATATTAAATTTTCTAGGGACCCCAAATCTGTAAACAGATTTTAAATAGGACCACCCCATACAAAGTTATGCGTTTTAAAGACCCAAATTATTAATTTTTGCTCATCTTTATTTAACACCATCTTTAGAACCCTTTTTTGCTATGCAAGACATATGCCTTAACTAACCATCTCCCGAGAAATCTAAAACCGCCGTGTCTCGCGAATACCACGTGGAGATAACACGTATACTCTGTCAACCAGGATAGAAGCCGGAAGGATTTGGAAGGTGGGAGAAGAACTTAAAATTATGGAATCTTAAAACTAATATATACAAATATAAACAACTATCTTATATCTTTACGCCCCATGCGTAGATTGTTGTACTATTAGGAATGATGTACCTTTTGTCATCTTCCCTCGATAAACTAATTTTATTAATAAGCTGCGTATGCAAATCGTATTCTTTTACTCCGGATACATACGCAGGCAAGTACTCGATACCATCCAAATAAAGGTTTGGATGCTTGGTGACTGTTAACATCCGCTTCCCTCGTGTACGCCCAGACACATCCCAGCCCATGAGCACCCCTGCGCATGCACACTCTTGCCATGCGCACCCTGCGCGTGACACCCTGCCCATGCGTGCTGCCCATGCGCATCCCTCTCTGTGCGAGTGCTATTTCGGGGTAACGTCACAGCCTTTTATAAATAAAGAACAATGTTATATACTATTATAAAATGTTTATTCTGACATTATACATAACAAATTTAAAATATTTAATGCCAAGCATGGGGTCATTTAAACTTAATTTTAATACAAAGTTATACACAGAAGACAGTCCTTTCTTTATGTTTGTTTGGGTGGCTTTAATTTTATCTAATTTTATTCGCAGCTTAAAATTTAAATCGATACCCAAGTCCTCTATCTCCTTTTCTAACCAATAGTTTGATACATAGAGACCGTCTAGGTTTTCGAATTGTAAAATGTACCGAAGTTTGCCTCTATATTTAAAGTCTTTGATTCCGCCGACAACCAGATCCATTCCTTCGTGTAATTCTTGCAGCTTGTGACAATCTTTTAATCGCAGCTTTCCACTATATCCTGCATACGTATCTTGTTAGCTTGATCGACTTCTTCTTGTCGGTATTGGAGAAATCCTTATTCTCCCACAGACTGTTGCGTAGTTGCATGTCCATTCCTTTTGGAGGTATATGCTCGTTATAGGTTGTAAGACCCTCGGTTTTAAATGATCCAAGGTTCTTTACTAGGCAAATATACAATGTTTAACGGACCCCTTTGCGTGTGGTGTACGCAAAGATTACGAAACCCGCATTCCTTAGTTCGTCTTTGTTATCTGCCATTTTGATAAATACGTTTTTAGAATAACCTTTTAAAAAATATACGGATTTAGTACCATCCTTTTCCGCAAGGACGCCTACATAACTAAAAGAATCTTTTTTACTAACCACAAATGCATACAACTTGTAGAAACCAGATGTATCTAAGTCAGTCCATCGACACATAAAATAATCTTTTAATTCTTCCTCATTTTCTCTAATAAGATGTTCTTTGTCTAACACATCTTTGTATTGATCGCGTATTGTCGCAGTGTTTTCCATGTAGTCCAATTTTCGCCTTTTTGCATCCATTTCCTCTAATTCCAGCTGTCTTTTCCTTCCACTTACAGCGTATGGTATACATAATGGGGCAATTTCCTTTAGCGTAAACGGATAGAGTTTACTACCAATATTTACGCGTTGTCGTACAACCTCTGGACGAATGTTAGGCGTATCTATCAATCCCAAGTCCGAAATTACTATTTCTTTTGGAATTGTAGAATATGGTGTTGCAGATTGTGTAAAATATGTACTACCTGCTTTAATGTAGCACTTGTGTAATATTTTTATTTTATCTTGGTTGTCTTCCTCCTCTACTATCTCCAAATAATTTACAGGTAAATAGTTAAAACTAAAAGCCGAAAGCACATACTTTATCAATTTTTCCCTTTCCTCTGGTTTTTTGGACAACTTAATTTGCAAGCCTGTCAATTTCTTTGTATTAGCCATTCCCCAATACACGTACTGTAGCAGGTTATTATACACTAAACAGCAGCTATTTTGTAGCTTGTCCGATAGCTTACTCCACATTTTGGTAAGTGGTACCGAGTACATTGGCGCCTTTAGGAAGTATAACTACTATCTTCCAATAAGGTTAAACAGTCTTTTAAGGGTTTATACACCCGTTCCGCACTGACATAGCTTCCAATTGCACAGTTGTATATTGTCGCTTCCAATCGCGTAATACCATGTTCTTTGGCCAAAGTAGACGCAAATGTTTCCCTTAAACGTACATCTGGACAACGTAAAAAATCTAGTATATGATTGCCAAGTTGTTTATTAACACCAGGACTTGTTATCTGGCACACAAATTTGTTGTAAATCTTAATTCTTGCATTGGTTGTTAGCCATGTTAAACAATCAATCCCCGCAGTTTTATCGTTGTCAACTATAATATTACACTTTTCTTCGTATTCTCCCTTATAGCAAAAGTTATGCTTTGTAGTTAAATAATTACACATCTCCATCTTGCTAAATATGCCTGCAAAATCTTGGGTTACATCCATGTCAAAAGATAGAAATAATCTTTTCGACTTCGTCTAATATATCTGGTAGTTCCTCCAATAAAGTTTCCAACTTAACATCTGCTAGTTCCACTTTGTATGGAACACATATAGGATTGTTGAGAATTTTTTATTAATGCATTCGTGTCTTCTTTTCCGATAATTTCTTGTTAACCAACTCTGGCCTATCTTGTTCTGCTTTCAGGAGAATAATCGGAAGCTTTAAGTCTTTTAAACATCCAATGCACATAGCGAAACAGAATCGGTTCGAACTTTCTTCGTAGAATGAGCTGTTAAATGCACCACAAATTTCTTTTTAGGATTAAACAGTCTTCTCGTTTGCAGATGCTTGTTCGGTGTCAGAAAGGTCGCAAATTTTGAACCAACATTTATATTGTCACAAAATGGTTCTGTAATCTGGTGTGTGTAGTCCGCCAGTAGCATCTTTTCGCCTTAACGACATAACAAATATTACCAAGTATCTGTGCACCAAGATTATTGTTGCACATATTTTCTGTCAACAGAGCCATAATCCAAATCGCTCATTTGTCGGTTTCACTTTATTCCCAAGAAGTTGAGAAACGTTAATCACCTTGGAGACGCTCATGTTTACCGTTCTAGCTACCGTCAAATACTAAATTGAATACGAAAATCTGTTCCTTATGTATCCTACAGAGTGGGGCGTATATTCCGAAAATAGTCGAATATGTCGGACACCGCCATATCGCTTACATTCTCTGGTTTAGGAACTGTTGTTATCCGACCTAGCGTCGCAGGGTTGCATCAACACATGTCCGGATATATGTAGGTTCCTCATATACCAAATTTAATCTCCCTGCTCCATACATGGCAATGACATATGACCATATGACCAATGAGCACAATGACCGATGAACATGACCATATGACCATACCATGACCATATGACCACATGACCATATGACCCATGACCAAAGACCATATGACCGCATGACCATATGACCTAATTGCTTTTAATGAGTTTTCTCATTAAAACCCATTAACACTAATTGCTTTTAATGAGTTTTCCATTAAAAACAAGTGTGGACCTAGGTTAGATAAAGGAAAATTTAATAGGTTGGGCCGCGCCCGGCCGGCTTTTTCCTTTATCCTGTCCTGGGGAAATGGGCTGGTATGCTTTGGGTCAATGGTCATTGGTCTGGTTTGGCTTGGGTCATGTTGGTCGTTTGGTCATATGGTCCGGGTCATGTGGTATGGGTCATGTGGTCGGGCCGTTAATGGTCGGTAATGGTCATTGGCCTTGGTCATGTGGTCATGGTTTCAACGTTCTTTCATATGGTCATATGGTCTGGTTATGGACGGGGTTAAATTTGGTTTGGGTTTCCGGACTGTTTCCGGATGGGTTGGTTCCAAACCGTGTGTTGGGGTATGTTTTCGGGTGTTCTTTCATTTTGGGGTGGGGTAATGGACGTTGGTGTTTCAATTTGGGGTAAATGAAAGCAAATGAAAACCAAAAAGGGAACAATTTGAAATTTGGGTCGAAGGGAGATGTGTGGGGTCACCAAATTCAGAACCAGTGCAATAATGTTGGTTTTGCGACCCTGCCCGAACAAGGTTAAACAAAAATGTTTATCCTAAAAAAATTTGGGGTTCCCTTTCCGGAAAAGGGCGGGTTGCCCCAAACATGGGAAGTGTTCCGTTTTCTTTGGAAACCCAAAAAGGGGGGGAAAAAATCGAATGAAATAAAATTTCCTCTATGGTTCCAAAAAGGGAATGGTGGAAACTTGGGCACCGTTTTGGAATGAAAAATTTTTTTTTGACAGGTGTAACGGCGGGAAATGGGTGTGAAATTTTTCTAAAAGCTTTTGCAAAGGAGAAACGAAGAAAATGTTTTAAGTTACCATCTGGGGGTTGATTGTTTAAATGGCTCAAAATGCGAATTGTTTACCAAATTTGTTGAGATCAAGTCCGGTGAAAAAAATTGGCAATATTACGTTTTTGGTAGAGACGTTTAAAAACATTTCGTTTTTGGCCAAAGAACATGGTATTACGCGATTGGAAGCGACAATATACAACTGTGCAATTGAAGCTATGTCAGTGGAACGGGTGTATAAACCCTAAAAGACTGTTTAACCTTATTGGAAGATAGTAAGTAACTCCTAAAGGCGCCAATGTACTCGGTACCACTTCCAAAATGTGGAGTAAGCTATCGGACAAGCTACAAAATAGCTGCTGTTTAGTGTATAATAACCTGCTACAGTACGTGTATTGGGGAATGGCAATACAAAGAAATTGACAGCTTGCAAATTAAGTTGTCCAAAACCAGAGGAAAGGGAAAATTGATAAAGTATGTGCTGGCTTTAGTTTTAACTATTTACCTGTAAATTATTTGGAGATAGTAGAGGAGGAAGACACCAAGATAAAATAAAATTTACACAAGTGCTACATTAAAGCAGGTAGTACATATTTTACACAATCTGCAACACCATATTCTACAATTCCAAAAGAAATAGTAATTTCGGATTGGGATTGATAGATACGCCTAACATTCGTCCAGAGGTTGTACGAACGAAATATTGGTAGTAAACTCTATCCGTTTACGCTAAAGGAAATTGCCCCATTATGTATACCATACGCTGTAAGTGGAAGGAAAAGACACTGGAATTAGAGGAAATGGATGCAAAGGCGAAAATTGGACTACATGGAAAACACTGCGACAATACGCGACAATACAAAGATGTGTTAGACAAAGAACATCTTATTAGAGAAAATGAGGAAGAATTAAAAGATTATTTTATGTGTCGATGGACTGACTTAGATACATCGGTTTCAAGTTGTATGCATTTGTGGTTAGTAAAAAGACTTTTAGTTATGTAGGCGTCTGCGGAAAAGGATGGTACTAAATCCGTATTTTTTAAAAGGTTATTCTAAAACGTATTTATCAAAATGGCAGATAACAAAGACGAACTAAGGAATGCGGTTTCGTAATCTTTGCGTACACCACACGCAAAGGGGTTCCGTTAAACATTGTATATTTGCCTAGTAAAGAACCTTTGGATCATTTAAAACCGAGGGTCTTACAACCTATAACATATACCCAAAAGTGGTGGACATGCAACTACGCAACAGTCTGTGGGAGAAAAGGATTTCCCAATACCGACAAGAAGAAGTCGATCAAGCTAACAAGATACGTATGCAGGATATAGTGGGAAAGCTGCGATTAAAAGATTGTCACAAGCTGCAAGAATTACACGAAGGAATGGATCTGGTTGTCGGCGGAATCAAAGACTTTAAATATAGAGGCAAACTTCGGTACATTTTACAATTCGAAAACCTAGACGGTCTTTGTATCAAACTATTGGTTAGAAAGGAGATAGAGGACTTGGTATCGATTTAAATTTTAAGTGCGAATAAAATTAGATAAAATTAAACCACTGCAAACAAACATAAAGAAAGGACTGTCTTCTGTGTATAACTTTGTATTAAAATTAAGTTTAAATGACCCATGCTTGGCATTAAATATTTTTAAATTTGTTATGTATAATGTCAGAATAAACATTTTATAATAGTATATAACATTGTTCTTTATTTATAAAAGGCTGGACGTCGAATGCTGCAAAGGAATGGACCCATGGCATACGCGCAGGGTGCGCATGGGCAGGGTGTGCATGCGCAGGGTGCTCATGGGCTGGGATGTGTCTGGGCGTACACGAGGAAGCGGATGTTAACAGTCACCAAGCATCCAACTTTATTTGGATGGTATCGAGTACTTGCCTGCGTATGTATCCGGAGTAAAGAATACGATTTGCATACGCAGCTTATTAATAAAATTAGTTTATCGAGGAAGATGACAAAAGGTACATCATTCCTAATAGTACAACAATCTATGGGGGTAAAGATATAAGATAGTTGTTTATATTTGTATATATTAGTTTTAAGATTCCATAATTTTTAAGTTCTTCCCCACCTTCCAAATCCTTCCGGCTTCTATCCTGGTTGACAGAGTATACGTGTTATCTCCACGTGGTATTCGCGGGGACACGCGGTTTTAGATTTCTCGGGAGATGGTTGTTAAGGCATATGTCTTGCATAGAAAAAGGGTTTTAAAGATGGTGTTAAATAAAGATGAGCAAAATTAATAATTGTCTTTAAAACGCATAACTTTGTATGGGTGGTCCTATTTAAAATCTGTTTACAGATTTGGGGTCCCTAGAAAATTTAATATTAGTTGATACCTAGCAAAATATATTTATCTTAAAAGAGTGACTACCCTGCGTATAATAAATACAATATAACACTTGTAAAAAAAGTTGTAGGAAAATTAAAGACGTATTTAATGGGGTCCAGTATTAGAATTTGTTGGTAGTAATGTTAAGTCCTACTGTATTGTAGGCGAGAAAGATACGATTAAAAGATTAAAGGGTCTCACGAATTGTAGTTATAAAACCGAGGGTCTTACAACCTATAACGAGCATATACCTCAAAAGGAGACATGCAACTACGCAGCAGTGCGCGGAGAATAAGAATTCTCCAATAAGAAATTAAAGTTTCCATGTACGTAGCACCAGCATTGGGTAATGGTCGAAATGTGGACCTATAAAGACGATTATTAATTGTGGTTTAGAAAATAGTAGTTTTCGTGGACTAAATAAAATAGCTTAGACTGGTTAATGTATATGGTTACATATTCTCGTACACTCCACAAACATCTGTTTACGTCCACAATGGCGATACCGGTAGTTTTGTTTAACAAATAGTAAGAAAATACGTCAGGTGTTAGTGCGTGAAGCCCATAGGATCGTTGATTCAAAAGAACGGTGCGGTATGGTGGTCTCCGTTAGAATAATCGAAAGTGGTTAATCAATCGTATTAGATGTTTAAATAAACGAAAGTGTAAATGCCTACATAAACAAAGATTTAATTATCCGACAAAAGTACGCGATGTGCTACACTTATAAAGAAAGTATGGAATGGTGCTTTTACGGCCCTAGCAGTAAAAGGGTGACTGACTTTTCCAAGCAACTACAAGAATAGCAGTAGCGCAGAGAAGGGGTATGCATGTATTATACAGTTGCTCAAAATATGTTAGTTTACGCGTAGCTCGGATGTGTAATTGATCACGACTTAAAGATCCTCGGAGGTTTAAAATTTCGGCCTATTGTCGTTTGAAAATGTTTGTAAATTATCAGAACAGGAGCGGGTCGAAGTATAATGGATTATTGACTGAGTTTTCTACCTTTACGAGGGAATTGGAAGTTGACAGACATCGAGCATCTAATTTCTATTTGGACGATATCGAGTACTTACCGGTTCTAGAAATCATTACATGCGGCCGACCGCTATGCGAAAGTGTAAAAGCCACAGAAGCATAATTATCAGACGAAAAAGTGCGCGATGTGCTATAGAAAGTATAAAAAATGGTGCTTTGCCCAGTCTTAACAGTAAAAAGGAGAGTGACTTTTCAAGCAATACAAGAATAGCAGTAGCGCAGAGAAGGGTATGCATGTATTATACAGCGCATTGTTGCTTAAAATATGTTAGTTTACGAGAAGCTCGACGTGCACAAATTAAATTTCAATCTATAATTAACCATGGTCGTAAAATGGGAAATTAATGGTTAATTTAATACTGCTAAGCATATACTTTCGCTGGTGATTCATTTGGAAAATATTCAAGTACCTAAAATATGACGTAGAAATTATTTAAAATTAAATTGTTATTAGTAAGTATCCTGTAGACAACAAGTTGGTATTTCCTTAGTAATGGTTTAAAGTGTTTTTGGTTTAGTACATGCTTTCACGACTTGCACACAATTGTGTGCGTGTGCTACCACCCTTTGGATTTTTAATATGCACGCGATCCGTATAACATGGAAGACGTTTTCCGGTGTTTTACTAACGGCATTCGCAGCATGGACAAAGCGAACCGAGCGCATACATTGGTGCTAAATGTATTGGACGAGCTGCGAGGATTATGACGATCATTTAGTTCTCGCTGAATCCAACTTCGTTCGGTGTCTTCGAAACCTTCGGTTTGCATTCTATAGGGTACATAAAGCAGGTGCGCAAGATAAACTCTTTAGTTATAAGTTAGTTCGCTTACAAGTCAAGTCTTATAGTGTGGATTTTGTTTTGTACTAAAATGGTATCTGCAAACGTTTTAGGCAACTCTTGCGGTGCTTCCTATACCTGGAAAATGCTCAAACGGCACCAGAACAAATGTCGTGGTGCAACATCGTCCACGGTTGCTTATACAACCGCCCGCAGCAAAGTACTTAAACTGTGGGACTTGCGGTTTCGCTTTTACGAGAATGGAACTTACTGCGACACAAGGAAAACAGCACGGCATGTCATTAAGCCGTAAACGTTCAGCTCCGCCAGCTGTTAAAGGGTCTTGTACGAAACAACCACGAATTATGTGTAAAGTATGCGATTTCGAAATGGAAAACTACGTATGCCGCACATTTAAGGAGCAACAGACATAAAATGCATCAGTTACCGCTACTAGCGACGATGGTGTAGAAATGGTTAGCACTGCGTTTAACAACCGTATGGCTAGGTATCGCATAAAGAACGCCAGTGTCGACGATGGAGTGCCGAGTTTCTTTGGAAGCAGAAAGAGCGATTTATTCGATTAATAAATGAAAAGAATACAACATACAGCAGTAAAAGTCTATTGCGAACTCTACGGCGTTTACATCAAAATGGGGAAGAGGCTACCGATGTGAAACTTTAACAAAAAATGTGGTTATAACGTCTTCTAGTAATCTGGAAAATAGTACGAGGTCTTAAGCGAAACCATGCGAACAAAATCAGAGGAATTTGAAACATGCGAGTCCGGTTGGTCTTTGGAAAGGTGCTCTATTTAGAAATAAATTTAATAAGTATGACCCGATATGACAAGTTCTAGGTTGAAAATAAAAATTGTGAATATGTATTTAGAAATGTGGTTTTACAAAATTTAAACTGTATTAGTAAAAATTGTTTGTAATAAAAGTTTTAAGAATGGTTTTAGATTTTCTTTATGTATAAGCCGCAGGAAATTTATAATTTAAAGGGTGTGTGTAAAATGGTGAGGGTCGTTCGATTTTAAATCTATTTAGAGATTCGGATGTGCATAAAATTCTAGACTAACAAGATGTGCTACATGTATAAAAATTTATAAGAACGCTCAAAAGTCGCTACAGGTAAGAAATCTTAAAATGGGGTAGCTCTCTGGGGATGGTGCTATGTGAAAAATTTAAAGAGATTTGGATAGCTTAGAAAATTCTAATATTGATTGATACCAAACAAGGTAGGTTTATCTCGTGGGTGGAAATGTGGAGAAAGATTTATCTCGCAGAGGGTATATGTGTAACTTTGCAGGGCGTGGTCCGATTTCAAATCTGTTTGCAGATTCGGGTTGTGCGTAAAATTGTAGACTAATTTAATGTATTGCATGTATAAAAAATTTATAAAATGCTCAAAAGTCACTACAGGTAAGAAATCTTAAAATTGGGTAGCTCCTTGGGGATGGTGCAATCTGAAAAATTCCTAGAGATTTGGGTAGCTGAGAAAATTCTAATATTGATTAATACCAAACAAGATAGGTTTATCTCGAAAGATGCAATGGCTAGACGAAGAAAACTATTTGTTAGGTTTGCTTATAGAGCAAATAGCAAAATTAGAAGATCAGGACTTTAAAGGGTATAACTTTGCAGGGCGTGGTCCGATTTCAAATCTGTTTACAGATTCGGGATGTGCATAAAATTCTAAGCTAATTTAATGTATCGCATGTATAAAAAAATTTATAAGAACGCTCAAAAGTCGCTACAGGTAAGAAATCTTAAAATGAGGGTAGCTCCCTGGGGGATGATGCAATCTAAAAAATTCTTAGAGATTCGGGTAGCTAAGAAAATTCTAATATTAATTGATACCAAACAAGATAGGTTTATCTCGTGGGTGGAAATGTGGAGAAAGATTTATCTCGCGGGTGGAAAGAATGCGGGTGTGATGTAATCAAAATGGTTGTGGGGGTGTCCGAGCAAGGAGGAGAGCAAGGAGGAGTCAGGAGGAGATTCATCTAAAATAAGACTTTATAGTGGGTTTTTACATGTAAATTTGGTCCAGATGTGTGTGGAAATGTGGATGCTGGTGGAAATGTGGTCACAGGATCCTTGATTATACCCTACTGAAGTCTATAAACATAATTGTGAGGTGGGTGAAACCTATCTGGAGACCGATCGGCGTACACTCGAGCAGCTTGTCTAGAACTACGGTGAAATTCACCGCAAATCAATATAAGGTCCATTTTTTCACTGGTATTCATTTCAATAAATTATTATTATTAAAAATATACAAATAACGTAAAAACAATTTAAGAAGAAGAGTGACACAAAGCCAAAGACATCATCAAATATAAATTTTAAGCAAATAACGTTCGTAGTTGCGATTTGAAACTACCAATAGCATTAGTTTATCATACCAAACTAGTCGATTATTAATAGTCGCGGCAATTTAAATTCAGTAGCTCATCATCATGTAGGCGAATTCCGTCGTAATAATAGTAGTAATGTCAAACAACGTCAAGGTTTTATGATATTACCTTTAAATATCGCCGTAGTTATCGATAAGTTGCTCGAGTGAATACAATTAGAATAAATTACGAACAAAAATAAGTATTTGTGTATGTCTTATCTGTAAAGCAAATTGTAATTTAATAATATCAGAAATATTTCGAGTTTCGAATAAACAATTTCATTAAAAACGGATGATTCTTAAATTCCAACTAAGTAATCTAATTTTGTCGATTTTGCAATTAGAACAAAAACTTATACAAGAATTGTTTTTAAAAAATAATCCATTCGAATCTTTAGGAAAAATTTGGATTGTCATTTAAAAATAGTAAATTGTATTGTGCATACGCGTAGTGATAGAGTTAAAATCTTGAAATTTCCTCAAAATGTATTTTCAGTACTCTCTTACACCTTCTAAAACATCATTTCAATCAAAGTCACCAAACTAAAATTATTAGCAGTACTTCTTAGCGCGAACACACTGTATATTGTAATACCATAAGTTCTAAATTTTCAATACTGTTCTGTAGGCAGGCAATTCAAATCAATTCCGTTAAGAAAAATTAACATGTATCATTGTTTGTAAGCTCTTCTCTTGCCGCGTACAACTTAGTAAACTGGATTATGTAAAATTCATTTAAAGTACACCGAGCCTTATGCTCATTCTTCTTTGCAAGAGCTCCGGCATAGGAATATGTTCTTTGTATTAACTGCAAAATTCAGAAACATATACGCTATCATCATCATTAGGTCTTCAGTCCTGGAATTGGTTAGACGCGTACCCTCATTGTTTCCTATTCCGAACTAATCTACACATTTCCTAAAATTCGCACAGTTGGCATCTATCACTACCTGCGTGCAAAAGTTTGATGTCGGTCTACCTTTACTTCTTTTTTCCTATCTCTGCTTGTAATATATCCCGTACTATTCCCCAAAAAAGCATTAGAACGTATCTTACCCTTTTATTTCTCCATTTTTTTTGTTTTCCACAGATATCTTTCTTCCTCTACTATTTCTGTAACCTATTTGCTATTAACCTTGTCTGTCCTCCACCTCTTCTTCAGTGTGGCTGGAGGTGGGCATGTATACTTGTATTATTACTGTATTTACCGGTTCAGATTCTAATCTAACCATGAGTACTCTATCGTTTTTTTGTATGTACTTTTCTACACAGTGCCCACACCAGAGTATCCTTCCTCTGATCCTGTATGGATTACCCTAAAGCCTCCACTCCAAAAATTCTTCGCCTCTGGCCACCGAACTTCGCTGATACCTACTATGTCTAGTGCTAATCTATCCATTTCAATTTTTATGTTCTCTAGCTAATCTACTTGCTTCATACTTCTGGCATTCCAAGATCTAACTCGCAGAATGTTCCCGATTCCTTTTGTAAGTTTTCCTATCACATTCTCCAAAGTAGTCCCTTCCCAAAGATCCGAATGGAGGACTATTTCACCTACTACGCCCAAGGTCCCGGGTTCGAATCCCGACACGGTGCGCTTGAAAAATGTTAGGCGAGCTTTTTTCACAAAAATACACCCTCGTTCGGATGAGAGGTAAAATTTAGGTCCCGTGTATGAGTGTTGTCACGCACGTTAAAGATCCCTACCTTGCTTGGAACAGCAAGGGTTCGGCAAAATTCCAAATTTCCCAAGTAAAAAAACTCGCTTCCTGGCCAATGTAGTACTTTCGGGTGGAGCATTGGAAAAATCACATGTAAGGACTATTTCACCTCCGGAATCTTTATCTCAGAGGATACCATCATTTTAAATACAATTTAAGTACACTGTGCACTTGGGAGGTAATGTGGTTGTTTCCCGTTGCCTTCCTCATTGCGGTAGTGTGTCTTAGAATGCCATACCAACCCCTATGGTCTCTGTCAATCTAAGTACCGAAATAGCCGCTACCCTCTTTCGGGGACCTGTCACGCACGTTAAAGATCCTAACCTGGTTGGGCTGGGAAGTTCTCGGCTAAATTATGAATTTCCAAGATAAAAAATTACCTCTTGGCCCATGAGTTCTTTCGGATGCAGCATTGAAAATTCCAATTCATAATTAAACACAAAAGCATTTTAATAGCTAACCGTGAGGAATCGTTGTTCTAAATGAGTATCTTTAGTTTTGTGCAATACTTATAGTGGTCCGTGTTCAGAGACACGACAGGTGAGAGGCCGCATAAAAAGTGATATTGCGTATGAACATTATTAATTGTGGTCACACGTTTATGTATTATCAACATCAACAACACCAATCACGGTATTTCCTTTCGGGGTAGCCAATCTTAGCACTCTTTCTAGGAGAATATGCACGATATAACTGTAGACTACTACATTACTTTTACTCCCAGCACCATTCCCAATCTTTCTCCACATTCCTCGGTCCTTACACACTTCCTTTGCCTCTGTTACATTCATACGTTACTTTTGGCATATTCTTTTATTCCTCACACTTCTCACCTGTCGTTCTTGCAGAACCTCCTCTACTACATCCAAACATCTTTTATGCAGTCTGCCCCTTGCAGCTCTACCAGTTATCTTGCTTGCATATATACGCTTGGTAAGTCTATTTTCGTACATTCTTTTCATATGTCCAAACCATCTAAGTGTACTTCGCCCGCTTAACTGCTTAAGGGTCACTTGCACTCCACAGTCTGCTCTGATCCATTCGTTTGGCACTTTGTCTTTCGACGTTTTCGGCACACACTTCTTAGGAACCTCATTCCTACAGCATCTATACGACTAACATTCTTCTTCTGGCAGACCCAAGTTTCGCCTCCATACAGAACAGTTGGCACAAACACACTATTGTAAATGGTCAGCTTTGCATTTATAGTCAATCCTTCATTCCTGTTCACTGCCCACGTACTTCCAGACATTTTTATTCCAGCATTTGCCATCCTTTCTATTTCACTTTCCAGCTTTCCATTACTCAAAAACTTTCTACTGAGGTACACGAAGTCATTCACTTTATCTATCGTGTCATTGTCTATTCTAAATACAAAGTCATCAATTCCGCCATCTCTGTTAAAAATCATTACTTTCGTCTTATTTACTTTCACTTTCAATTGCATATTTCCACACGCTTCCGAAAATCTGTCGAGCATTCGTTACAAATCTTGTGACGATTCGGCCAACAATACATCATCATCCGCATACAACAGCACACTGATTTTTATTTCATCAATCTTTACTCCTTCCATTTTTTCGCAAACATGCATGATACATTTATCCATAAATACATTAAAGAGCCACTGTATTCACGCAGTGCTTTCCATCATTCATTTTTATTCACAGAGTGATATGCCTATCTACAAATGCTGCATACATTTTCTTTCTGGCATGCCCACATCCTTCAACAATTTGTTGCATTGCAAACATCTGATACACACATCTTCTTCCAGGCATAAAACTACATTAAACGTCCATATCTAACTCGACGTTCTCTTACGAACTCCTTCGATCACAATTTTTGCATACACTTTACTGGGTACACTCAACAGACTTATCCCGCGTAATTTTTGCATTCATGCTTGCTGCTTTTACCTTTGTTCAAAGGAATAATGATCGCACTCTTCCTATCTTCAGGCACTTAGCTTGTTATACACACAACTCCATCAGTTTGCACAAACATTCAATCAGCATTCCAGACCCATACTTAAGCATTTCACTTGTTATGCCATCTACACTGCCGCTTTGCCATTCTTCAGAGTTCTCACTGTCTTCCATACCTGCATTCAAACTTTATACTATTATCTGCTTTATCAACCAGTATATTACTGCTCTATTCATCATCCATAGTCATCCGTTTTTTTTCTTGCCACCACCATACAGTGTCTTAGAATACTTTTTCCCACAGCTTCTCACGCTTGTTTCGTCCCAAGTAATTTCATTTCTACTGTTAACAACGCCATTCACAAGCTTATTTCCACCATTTCTTGTCTTTCTTGCCCATTTCCAAAACCTACCACTGCATTAAAATCCCTATACTTACTAAATTTTTTTGTCATTTTACTTGTCTTAGTATGTCTTCGATATCTTTGTAAATCGCTTCTACCTCTTCCTCACTGTGGCCAGAGGTGGTCATGTATACTTGTATTATTACTGTATTTACCGGTTTAGATACCATGAGTAGTTCTTCGTTCCTTTTCAAGTAGTTTTCCACACAGTGCCCTATCTTTTTTCGCATAACTATCCCCACATCAGAATTTTTTTCCTCTGATCCTGTATGAATTACCCTAAAGTCTCCACTCCAAAAATCCCCCGCCTCTAACCAACGAACTTCGGCGATTCCTACTATGTCTAGTACTAACCTATTCAATTCAATTTTTAAGTGGTATAACTTACCTACTTGTTTCATACTTCTAACATTCCACGTTCCGACTCGCAGAATGTACCCGATTCTTTTTGTAAATTTTACGATCACCTCCCCTTAAGCAGTCCCCTCCCGGAGTTTCAAATGGGGGACTATTTTATCCTCCGTGGCGTAGTGGTATGTGCGTGACTACTACGTCCAAGGTCCCGGGTTCAAATCCCGACCCGGTCCGCTTGAAAAATGTCAGGCGACCATTTTTCACAAAAATACACCAACGTTCGTATGAGAGGTAGAATGGAGGTTGTTACGTTACAATTTTGCTTTAAATATTTCCCTTGTTAATTCATAAGTCCGCTCTACGATAATTTTGTTAAATCACCTACGTTGCTGTTCTCACAACTGTCAACTTAATTAATTATAAATACGTTGTCTAATATTTTTCAACTCAAATCCCTTTTGCTTTAAAAACGACAAGTTTATGCTACAATTAAATAGTTTACATCCTGTATATTTTATTTTTCTGTAATAAATACGCTTTCAAATAATTTCTCAACTTAAATGTATTTGCTTGGAAACAACAAGTTTATGATAAAATTTAAATAAGTCAAGATCCTGTTTAGATATCCGTGAGCGCGTTATACCTTCAGATAACGTATAATTGCGTTCTGGCGAGTTTCCTCTAAAGATTTGTCGGAATAATATATCCTACTATTTTCCGGTAAAACCGTGTTTTCTAGTTTCAATCGCGTTTCGATAACGCGGATGTTTGCTTTTCGAGTTCGTGTTATTTTGAAATCCTTTTAAACTTTGATTCTTCAGCTTGTGCTTCTATGCACTTGTAAAAACTACTTTGGTGTGGATCGATAAGCGCTCTTGAGTTGTGAATATTAGTAAGATTTTCTTTTTTTAGCTCTTAGCTGGAGGCTAAATTGCTTGTTACGTAGCCCGATTATTCCTTGATGTAAATCAACTGCTCTTGCATGCAGACCGCCATTACAATTACGGTAGTAGCGTGGTTATTGCTGACTACTGCGGCGATGCTATGTCAATTTGCTTTCGAGGGCTGACCAGATAAGTGTCCCGACACATGTATGTGACTTGTTTTCCTTTTCTAACATACCCAGGAATAAACCCAATTTGAAATTAGATACGCTAATGTTTGTTCTGGTAAAATCCTTATTAAAAAAGTTTCAAATTTTACTGCTTTTGCTTTTTGTACTTAACCTATCTGCTTATACGAAAGTTTCAACAGTATTCTTTTTGTTTACTGTTTAAGGTTATACTAAATGCTTCGTATGGTAAAATCCATAATAGAAGGGTTTCTAAATTTCATGTTTTTTTAATTAACCCATCCGCTTTGCTTTCTTTCCTTAGGTTTTGATTTCTGAACTTTACGATTTTGTTATTTACTTGTGTTTTGCTAGGTTTTCTTTCGTTTTCTTCCTTTTTCACCCATGTGGGTCCGGGAATAGAATAACCTTATGGTACGACCTGCCTGTCGTAAGTGACGACTACAGCGGTCCAATACATACACACACACACACACACACACCTTATACACGTCCGATCTATACCCACATACTACATACACAAACATACACCCACACACTTCATAAACACACAGTCCTACTTGGTTCACCTTTCTTCCGTTCTCTTCTTGGTTCTTTCTTCCGTTCTCTCCTTGTACTCCTCGACCCCATGTAGGTCCGGGAATAGAATAGCCTCATGGTACGACCTGCCTGTCGTAAGAGGCGACTACAGCGGTCCAACACAACACATACACACACGCACACTTTATACACGCACAACACATACACATATACTTCTTACACACCCACACACTTTTTTTTCTTCGGTTCTTCGGTTTTGGCTACCACAGTTGGTAATACATCGTTTCCTTTTTACCAGCACTCTTCCTCTCTTCCTCTCGTTCTCCCTTGTTGTTCCTTTGTTTACTTGAGGCTTGACCTTTGGGTCTTGTTTTGGCGTACACTGTTAGTTTTCTTCCTCGTTCCTTTTCTTCTCTTGAGGTTGATAACCTTCCGGTTTCTTTACTAGAAATGTCCGTCCTCCTACGACTTTTTTCAGTGTCCATGCTGTTCCATCTTAGTCCTCGTTGCTTGCTTCCCTTCTTTCGTTACTTTTTTTATTCCTAATAAAATTGGTCCTTTGAGCAGGAGGAGAGTTCTTTTTTTTATTTATTTTGGGGCGTTTCTTTTTTTCTTTTTCTGTTTTTTTTTTGTTTCGTTTTCGTAACGAGTTTTCTTTTAGTTTTAAGCCAACTTTTTTTTTTGTTTGTTTGGGTTTTTTTGTTTGGTATTGCCCACTCCCGTACTTTTGCTTACCTACTCCGACCTGTTAATTTTGCTGGAGGGGGCGAGGGATTTCTTACGTTCCAATTTTGCTTTTTTTCTTTCTTAATTCATAAGTCCGCTTTACGATAATTTCGTTAAATCAACTACGTTGCTATTTTCACATCCGTCAATTAATAATAAATACGCTGTCTAATACTTTTCAACTCAAATCCCTTTTGCTTTAAAAACAAGAAGTTTATGCTACAATTAAATAGTTTACATCCTGTATATTTTATTTTTCTGCAATAAATTGACAAGTTTATAATAAAATTTATATTAGTCAAGATCCTGTTTAGGTATTCATGAGCGCATTATACCTTCCGATAACGTGTTTTCCAGTTTCAATCGCGTTTCGATAACGCAAATGTTTGCTTTTCGAGTTCGTGTTATTTTGCACTCCTTTTAAACCTTGATTCTGCAGCTTGTGCGTCGATGCACTTGTAAAAACTTCTCATTCCGTTACTCCAAGAGCGATGCACGTTTCTCCTCTATCAAATGTGTAGATTTGGCATGGATCGGTAAGCGCTCTTGAGTTGTTAATATTAGTAAGATTTTTCTTTTTTTAGCTCTTAGCTGGAGGCTAAATTGCTTGTTACGTAGCCCGATTATTCCTTGATGCAGATCAACTGCTCTTGCATGTAGATCGCTGTTACAATTACGGTAGTAGCATGGTTGTTGCTGACTACCGCGGCGATGCTGTCAATTCGCTTCCGAGAGCTGACCAGATAAGTATCCCGACACATGTATGTAAATTGTTTTCCTTTTCTAACATACCCAGGAATAAGCCCAATTTGAAATTAGATACGCTAAAGTTTGTTCTGGTAAAATCCTTACTAGAAAAGTTTCGAACTTTAATGCTTTTGCTTTTTGTACTAAACCTATCCGCTTATGCGAAAGTATCAGCAGTATTCTTTTTGTTTACTGATTAGAGTTATAACAAATGTTTCGTATGGTAAAATCCTTACTAGAAGGGTTTCTAAATTTCATGTTTTTTTAATTAACCCATCCGCGTATACGAAAGAATCAGCCTTATTCTTTTTGGTACTGATTAGATTTATTGCATGTTGGCTACGAATTGCGCACTTCGTGGAACAATTAGTGAATTTGTCCATAGAGTAAAATAGTTTTTTAAATAGTAACCTTAGTTAATTTTGTTTTGCTGTTTCGATAGGAATTTCTATATTTGTGTTTTTTATTGTAAATAGAAAATTGTTGGCGAGGTATATTCTTGTGTTGCTAGGAACCCCTCCCCTCTCCGCATTGGTAGTTAGCCTGGTATATTTACGTTTTCTTCCGGCTACGTCATTGTACGTAGCAAGGTCCCGTGTGTGAGTGTTGTTGAGCACGTTAAAGATCCCTGCCTTGCTTGGAACAGCAACGGCTTGGCAAAATTCCAAATTTTCCAGGTAAAAAACTAGCTTCTTGGCCAATGTAGTACTTTCGGGTGGAGCATTGGATAACCACATGTAAGGACTATTTTACCTCCGGAATCTTTTACCCCAGAGAATGACATCATCTTAAATGCAATTTAAGTACGCTGTGTACTTGGGTGATAATGTGGTGGTTTCCCGTTGCCTTCCACATTGCAGTGGTGTCTCTTAGAATGCCATACTGACCCCTATGGTCTCTGCCACTCTAAGTACTGAAAAAGCTACTGCCCTCTTTCGGGGACCTGTCGTCCTAGTCAGGTTCCTCACTAAAGACCCTACTACTTTGGTTGAACCTGTAGTTTGGCTTTTTAGATCACTGGCATTCCACCAGTTCTAGTAATCTAGAACTTCTTCAAGATGCAGGTCCATTCGGAATGGCAAAGCTGTATATATTTGTTTAATTATTACAGCGTATCAGAAGTCTACACATCAGCGACGGTCTTAGTCTAATATTTTTGTAGCACATATTTAGTTCCTTTGTACTATTAATTACGAGGACGAAATTAGTACATATCGTCAAAGATAAATGCACACTAAAACATCGATACGTATTGCCGTTAGTTAAGCATTTACTTATTTATTTGGTATAATGTGTATTAAAAGTACATTTAACTTTAGCAATAAAAAGTGTATAAAGTTCATTATAGAGCGAAGGACATGGAATTTATTTAACCAGATTTGGAATTAAAGTAGGGCAAAGTACAATCTACAAACGAAGGCACTTGAAGGCAGGTGTAATTTTTAGGGAAATTGCGCTAAACGTGTGAATTTGATGGCCACCATTATACAAATTCTTTTGTACTTTTCTAAATACCTTGGGCGCAATACCATATAAGAAGCTTTAAAATCCCTCAACAATGTTTTACAAGAATTAAACTTGAGCTATATTGACATCTATGATCAAGCTTATACACTTTTGCACTAGTTTTGGTTCTGTTCAACGACTTTAAACTGTCCATAAAAACATTTTGAACCAAAGCAACTACTAATTAACAAAAAGTTCCTTTAAATAGTAATGTTTAGGTTACATATTATTCATTATTATTACATATTATTCGTTGAATTGAAACTGAAAACATTATTAATAATTAATGCATATCTACATTTAGGTCCTCCATCTAGCAACAAATAGCACAACCCTAACCACTTCATGTATTCCGTCACCTCTGTACTGGTCTGAATAAGTAGTGTGGTTCTTTCATTTACGATGTCGTTCATTGTAAATGCAAGTATATAGTATGCTACAAAGTTATTGAATAATAACCACCTGTTTCCCCAAGATTTTATATCTAATAGGCAACTATATAATCGTGTGTCAGTGATAGTTGTTTTCATGACTTTTTATTAGAGTTTGAGGATTTACTAGAAAATACGAAATAAATGTAGATCTAAATATAAAGAGAAATACACACCCTTGGAACGCGATTCTGCAATATCTTTTAATTGTAATGTTTCTAAAAAAAAGCAAATATATAATGATTGCTATAATTTATAAAGAATTACCGTGCGTAACACTGAAAAATGTTTGCTTCCCTTCTTTTACATTAGTAAATTCCTTAATTAAGTTTTGTAAATCAATGCTTGAAAAAATGGCACAATTAAGTGTTATTGTTGCTTCAGTTAACCATTCTTAAAATATACTTAAACGTAGATATTTCTCATTAATTTGAATTTTGACGAACTTCTTTGCCTACAGGTTACCGTTATGGGAAACGTTAGTAGTATTCTCAATGCTATAATAATGTTAAGTGCATATTTATTTTTATAGCAAACTATAATATTTCTTTTCAGAGATGCAACGCTTCTTTCGTAATCCCCTCGCCGCAAAATTAGCGTTGAGAGTTTACAACAAAAATTATTAAAAACTAGTGCATTACTTAGTACTTGAAAACTAATTAATCAAATTAAAACTATAAAAAAAATCTGTAATAAAAAATAACAAATAAAAAATTATCCCCCCTGAATTATATGAAGAATGGGTAAATGGTAAACTAATTCTTTCAAATAGTGCGCCGTGCCATTAAATGATAGTCTTTTAATTACATTTAATCGTATTCATCCTAATGCATATACTACTAATTCCAATGATTATTGTTAAAAAATCATTGCATTTAGATAAAGCGCATCAATACGAATTCTCTATTTACAGGATTACGAACTTACATATATATATATATATATATATATATATATATATATATATATATATACAGGGTGTCCCAAATTGAGTAGGATAGCATGGGTATCTTTCTTATTATTAATGATAGAGATTTGCTTAAATGGGCAAAGTTGTGTCATTTGAATAGCTTATTTAAATTCCGCATAGATACATTCAAAATTCCAAACGGTTTAGAAATTATTTAAAAAAAACTGAAAACTACCAATTTCTTCCAAGTCGAATATTTTTGTTATAATAAAAGATACGAAAAAATGTTTCTTATAAAAGTTACTTAGTTCAATTGTGTGCACTTAAAAGTAATATTAAAATTAAATTCAAGATGGCGGTTATCGAGATATTAGCATCAACTTTCATATTTTAAATGGACACCATATTGGATTTTTAGATGGTTAGATAGCATATTTTTTTCTCTTTTCAACGATGTATTACAACATATGTTTAAATGAAAAAATTTACTGAAAATAATAATTTTAATTTTTTATTAAGTACGCATCAACACAAATCAGTTTTAAAACAAATTAAACGAAAAAAAACATTAGAATAACATTAAACACCAACCAATAAATCATAGCAATTGTTCAAAATGTTGACCGTTATTATTTAAACACAATCGGCAACGTTTTAGAACACTTTTTGTTACGGGTCGTAATGTATTCCCATTAAGACCGTTTATTGCCTGCATAACCGCTTCCCGTAGTTCATCTACATTATTGTACTGGAAATTACTTCCATATACATTATCTTTTAAAGTGTCCCATAAATAAAAATCCAGGGGTGTTAAGTCTTCTGATCTAGGCGGCCATTTTACAGGTGTGTGGGTCGTGATTACCCTGCCATCAAAACGGTTACTTAAGTAGGTGATAACATCTCTAGCGTTGTGTGGAGGTGCGCTATCTTGTTGATACCAAATTTGATTATCTTGTGCCAAAGGTAGGTCGTCTAATAAATCTTCTAAAGATGTTTGAAGCATTTCCAAATAACGTTGAGAGGTTAAGGTTTCATCGAATATTATAGGACCAAGTAAATGGTTTCCCAATATACCACAAAAAACATTACATCCAAATCGAATTTGATTGCGGCGTGGAACTGTTATGCGTGGGTTTTCCTGTGCCCAATAGTGTTCATTATGAAGATTAAATATTCCACAGTTAGAAAAATAAGACTCATCGGTCCACAAAACGCGATTGATAAAATCATCATTCTCCCTAACTTGATTGATAAACCATCTGCAAAATGTTGATCTGCGGAGATAGTCGTTTGGTTGTAAGTTTTGAGCAATGTGAAATCTGTAAGGGTGATATTTATGCTTTTTTAAAATTCTTAATGCTTGAGACTTGGATACGTTTACTTGGGTTTCTATTTCCCGTGTTGAAATGTTTGGATTAGCTTCACACAGGCCAGTGTCAACACCTCAACTGCAATGTCTCCATTTATGTTTCAGTAGGTTTTTAAACATCCATACTGCTGCATATTTGTGTCCAATCTTTGAAAGATTTTAATGTTTGGCTGTCTTTTTTCGAGAAAGTTTGTTAAGTATGTTTCGGAAGCAAGGCGACTGTTCTTATTATGTACAAAACATATGATATTGTTCGCTTGTTGAAAAATTTGCCATTTGAATATTTTATAGAAAAAGTATATCACAACTTATAACTGGGAAAGAGAATACACAAATCCAATTATTAGTACAACAGATACACTAATTCAACATGACAGTTTGTTATAATTTCATTTGTTTAAGAGAAATCTGATGATGCCTACTTGATAAAAAAACTAAAATTATCATTTTTAGTAAATTTTTTTATTTAAACGTATGTTGTGATACATCGTTGAAAAGAGAAAAAAATATGCTATCTAACCATCTAAAAATCCAATATGGCGTCCATTTAAAATATGAAAGTTGATGCTAATATCTCGATAACCGCCATCTTGAATTTAATTTTAATATCACTTTTAAGTGCACACAATTGAACTAAGTAACTTTTATAAGAAACATTTTTTCGTATCTTTTATTATAACAAAAATATTCGACTTCGAAGAAATTGGCAGTTTTCAGTTTTTTTTAAATAATTTCTAAACCGTTTGGAATTTTGAATGTATCTATGCGGAATTTAAATAAGCTATTCAAATGACACAACTTTGCCCATTTAAGCAAATCTCTATCATTAATAATAAGAAAGATACCCATGCTATCCTACTCAATTTGGGACACCCTGTATATATATATATATAATAGGGTAGTTTAGGGGTAAGTTAAGTCATCTGGGTCGTAGAATAAATATAAACAACTTCAACTTTAAGAAAAGCACATAATTCCAGAAATTATAAAAGTAAATCGGTCACTCTACATATTGTTAATTGAGAGGACACTGTATATAAAATATGCGGAATTAAGTGCATGAGAACATAAATATATCTAAGTGCAGTTTACAGGTAAAGATAAGATTTTAAAACGCAACAAATTGCATCAAAATTAAATCACCGGGAAGCATAGATAAATTGGCATAGCAAATATTTAACAATTGCGTCGAAATCATCATCGTACACGCATTCTAAATAATTCATTATTAGAAAATCGTTACGTGACTGGAAGAGAACGCATTTGTTCAAAAAATCAATATTCTGTAGAAATAAATAAGCACCAGGCGATTCAATTAGACGATAAAATTAACAAACGTCCAAATACGTGAGTTAATAAAAGTCAAAAGTTAGAAATTCTCGAATAATACTACAATATGTGGGATGCGGACGTGACGAACAGCACAAGCATCAAAGATTTAAACTAAGTAATTTGTAAAAATTCCGAGGTATGCGAGATAAGGCAGAAGTATCGTCCTAGAATGTTAACAAGCCAATGAAATCAAGGGAAGGGGAAGGGCTTATATATACGATAGTAACCGAACGACATGGTATTCTATATTCAAACTGAGCAACGACTATGTTCAAAGGTGTTAAAAACGTACGTAACTAGTGAAGTATAAATCAACATATCAGAGTTAAAAGTGCGAAAATTTGTGCAACGAAAATAAGCCGATCTATAGATAGACGTAAGTAAAACTTAATTAAATTTATTTCTAATATTAATAAAACAGGGCTTTTAATTTGGATTTTAGTATTGGATTTTAATTTCGACTTTAATTTGGGCTGTAATTTGAGACATATTTGATTGAGATGGCTTTAATTTGGAATATTTAATTGAGACGACTTTAATTTGGGACTTTTAACTTTGAACATACTGTAATTTTGGAGATAATTAAAAAATAAATGTATTCTAATTTGGACATATTCCGACTGGGTACGATTTTATTTGGAAGCGATTTATGAGAGGCAATTCTTATATGGGGCAGGCATATCAATAAGCAAAGCGGACACAGAAAAGGGATGCAGATCATAGAATAAGATGGAACCACAGAACCCATTCCAGGTTAGCAATCTTAATACACTTTATTATTTAAAACTGTTTTGATTTAATATTTGCCACATTGTATATTTGTAAGAGTCATCAAAAAGGTCACTTAAAAATTTATAAAACGGAATAGGTATCCTGTAACGTTCGAAGATCCTTGAATAATTAAAAAATATTTTTGCTGGCTTTCAGAAAAAAGCATAAATCTGGTACATGTAGATATTTTGTACAAAAAGGAAAATTTTGAGTGTTGTAAATATTATCAATTATTATATTGTGTATTCTAAAGTTGCTTTATTTGATTCAATAAGATTTATTCAGTAAGCTAGTCGGGGTAAAAAAATCCTAATTTAACATTTCATAACATTGGGACTTAAAATAATAATAGGGGCCTATATCATAGCAAATTCATGACACCCACCGTAGGGGCTCGATAATCCTAAAATCGAATATCATAGCAATATATATATATATATATATATATATATATATATATATATATATATATATATATGTTGGTAAACGCATGGTTCCGGCAAAACCAAGATACAGGTTCAAGTTCTGTCCAAGACCTTATATTTTCCATCTTTCAATTACTAGCTCGATTTGAAATGATCATTTGGGCTTTGCATAAAAGTCTAAGTTATTATTTCATCTTATTCACTGTAATACTATAATATTTGTCAACTTAAATTGTGTAATTAACTATCTAAAATATATATATATATATATATATATATATTGTTGTGTTAATCGAGCCCCACGATTGGGTATGTCATAAATGTTGTGATATACTTGTCCCACGGCTTGGGCGTATATAAATTGCTGTGATATAACCCTTATGTTGCTCAAACACTTGTGAAAATGTTAATTTATCATTTTCTTTTGCCTCGACTAGCTGATTCAATTAAATAAAGCAATTCCACAATACACAGTATAATGATTAAATATTTACAACTTTTTCCCTTTTTAAATATCTTCTCCCTTGTTGAATTATTTACATCTATTAGATTTTTAGAAAATAAAGCCAGCAAAACGAGCGTTTATATTACCTTTAGAAACCTATTGAAACGTTTCAAGATGTCTATAACTTTTCATAAAATTTATCCAAAAACCCCAATTTGTCGGCTCTCGCACTTTAAATTATTATTGAGATAAAACAGTTTTAAAAATAAATCATATCAAAAATATATAAAACAGTTTTAAAAATAAATCATATCAAAAATATCTGACCTGAAGTGGTTTAGTAGGCTCTGCATTCCTAAGAATTGAAGTCTATATACAACCAAACTAATATCCCAATCGTTATTGCAATAAAAGGTTTTTCATTTCCACAATAGAATATTTACCATCAATTTGCTTGAACAGGCAGCATTTTTCAAAGTCTCGTATCCAAAAATTGTATTTCAGATCGTACTTGATCGTTATTTAAAGTTTTAACAGGAATCGTAACATTATTTTGATTGTAATTTAATATTGTAATGGTAGTTTTCGGATGTTAATCACGATGATAATTAAGATGGTAATTAAGAGCCTTGTTTTATTTATTATTAGACATGGTATAATTTCCTAAATCTTATCTACTTACGTTTCAGAAGTACGGCTCTCTTTGCACAATTATACACTTTTTAAAATAATTTTCACTTAACTTTTTACGTAAATATTTATCACATTTAAGTATAGTTACTGCCCAGTTTCACAAATATACTCATTCATTATTCAATTGTTAAGATATTTATAGGATCGGCCCTCCTTTAGTTTCTGATTTGTTAACTCCACGTGCTGGGCGAGACCAAGTGTTTAGCTTCCTAACACTAATTCTTCTGTTTGTCTGGACAATGTAAGATCTGTTGCAGTCTGAGCACGGTATTTCGTAGACCCTTGGTCTTCTAATGGGATCTGATCTTTAGGATTCCTTAGGATTGCGATGATTTTTCTATGAGTGTTGAATGTGGTAGCTATTTTGTGTTTCCGTAAAACTCTGATCATTCTGTCTATTGTCCTTTTAATGAATGGTAAGTATGGTTTAGGTAGTAGTGACTCCGGCTCTGGTTTGGGTTTCTTGGTTGTTAGTGACCTCTGAATGGTTTGGTGTGAGTATCCGTTCTTCAGGAGTGCTTCCGTAGCTTTCGTATTTCCACTTCTATATTTGCGTCGCGTGCTAGTCTTTAGGACCATGTAATTAAGGTTTTTACAACAGCGTAAAGTTGTATCGGGTGGTGATGTGACTTGTCGTTTAAGTAGCTATCCATGTGAGTTGGTTCTATGTAGACCACGTGGCTAAGTTGTTCGTTCCCCTTTTTCTTCAGTAGTACATCCAGAAACGGTAATGGGTTATTCTCTTCTACTTCCACAGTAAATTTTACTTTGGTATGTATACCGTTGAGGTGTTCTAGGAAACCATTCAGTTGTTCTTTTTTCATGTATCCAAATCACAGACGTGTCTTCAACATACCTTAACCATAATTTGGGTTTATATATAACAGGTTTCTAATACACGCACATCGATAACGTCCACGAATAGCTTGGCAATCACTGGTGAGAATGGTGATCCCCTGGGTGCTTCTTCAACTTGTCTATAACGTTGATTGTTGAAAGAAAAATATGTGAAAAATATGCGATGATAAGGTCTTCAATGTTGTACTTCTCTTTCAAAAGTAACAGTGTGTCCCCTTTAAGTAGAGCGTTCATATTGTGTAGTTTTGTTCTGCATCCATTATTACTGTTGTGTTCCCTTTATCCTCCGATAGAATAATAATATCTTCATTCTGTCATATACTTTTCAACGCAAGTCATCCTTTCTTTTTAAGCTTCTTCTTTGGAGGATGAGATATTCTTAAGGTATTGGAAACATCTTGGTGTAGTAATTCAGCTGTAACGTTATCCAACATGTAAATTGCTCCTTCTATGCTACAGATGATTTCCTCTACAGATGTTTGTGCCGGTGCAATGGCAAAATTAAAGCATTGCAAGGACGCTCTCTATTGCATTATCTATCGGATGTTTAAAGAAATATCGTACTATCTTTGCGTGCTCAATGGTTTCCGTTTCTTGAATTAGTGATTTCTGTTGTTGTATATGTACAAATTTCCTTTTCTGCTTCTGTATTGTCAGATTGTGTTTGTTTCTGGTCGGAACTCGACCAGTTGGTTTATAATGCGCCATAAGCTTAAATGAATGGTGTTGCTCAGGTGTAGTTGTACTTACACCAGTTCTTCATTGGCCTGATTCCGTATTCCACGTGTATCAAAGATGTCTTCTCGTAACAGTGCAACGCCTGTTCCACGGAATATTTTTTTTGTAGAAAATTTTGTTTTGTGGAACGTTATCTCCATGCACTTCGGTACGATGTTATTGTCTCGACAACGTTGTAGAAAAACGAAGTCACATGGTAGCTTGCCTCTTCCTCATTGTTGCTTTTCGAAGATTCTGGTTTGAAAGAATATATCCTCGCCGCAGAGTCCCATATTGTTAATCTTTAAGTTTTTGCGGACGTTGTCTGCTCTGTCAATTTTCCAGGTATTGTTCTGCATATCTGGCTGGCTGTAAAGTAAATCGCTGTTAAATTGGTGACGTTTCGGTAAAATCGCATCTGCTATCCTCAGACTCTGTAGGTTGAGCAATAAATAAAGAAGTGTTCCTTTGTCCTACTACTCTACCTGGAGATATATTCCATCAAACCGGAATCTTTAAGAAGTAACAATCAAGAAGAGCCAAGTTAATATGTGACTTACTTTTTCTACAACGTTGCCGAGACAATATCATCGTATCGAGGTGTATGGACATAGCATTCCACAAAACAAACTATTCTACGAAAAAGATACTCCGAAAAACAGGCCTTGCACTGCTACGAGAAGCCATTCATGATACACGTAGAATGCTGAATCGACCCAATGAAGAACTTATGCAACTACACCTACTCCTAAGCTACACCATCCATCTAAGCTTATGATGCATCTAAAACCAACTGGCCGGGTTCGGAACAGAAACAAACGCCAATCTGAGAACACAGAAGCAGAAAAAGAATTTTTACATCTATAACAACAAAAATCACAGATTCAGGAAACAGCATGGAGCATGCAAAGGTAGTGCAAAATTGTTTACCAACTTGCCAATACAAGGCAGACTGATACTTTTGAACGAGAAGTATAACATTGATAACCATATCATTGGCTTAATATAGCATTGTCCCGACAATACATATTTTACCTTCAACAAACAACGCTACAGACAAGTTGAAGGAGCAACTGCGGATCACCATTATCACTAGTGATTGCTAATTTATTCGAGGAAGATATTGAAGTGGGCGTATTAGAAACAATAGATTTTTCATCTACATTTTATAATCAAAGTACTCAATTGTGTATAATATTTAATTGCATTTTCCTCCTAAAACACCCATACGTTTGTATTTAGATAAAAGCGTATACATTTGAAACATCATTCGATATTGTATTGTATTGTATTGTATTGTATATCTTTATTATTTAAATAGAATTGATACAAATAATTATTAACTCAAGAAGTAATTCTAGCGAGATTTGGACTATGAAGTCCACTCTTACACCTAACTAGAAATTACTTCAAAATTGACAGATAACTAAATAAAAATATGAAAAATAAAGAAAACTTACGAGTGTATTTCAATTGAAAATATGGTATTTTGCAAATAATGCAAAAGGTGTTCATTGGCCTTCTAGAATAATTAAGTACTAAGATGAAACACAGGGTGAATGATGAAATGCTGTGAATTAGTGTAAGCTATAAGATAAGAAATGTAAACGTGCATCTAATTAAGGCGACTTAAAGCGATAAAGTCGTAACGATAAGACAACGCATAGGTAAACGGTATTAATTAATCACAGCTCGAGGTCGTAAAACGACAGATTTATGAATATTACATCACACTCCTGCGAAAAAGAATCAATTACAAGATTCGAGATTGACCTAAAAAATTCTCATTGCCGATGACACACAGAGCCTCAATTATATAAATCCAAAAAATGGCTTAAATTGGGCCAGTCTTTATTCAAACGTCACGATGTAGTAGAACTGATGATAATACGTTTTTTAGTAAGATATTACAATTTTAGAAGTGAAACTTACAATGGACTGATACGATTTTGTTGAACGTGACGGAAAGGTATTTTGAATGCTCAAAAGTAAGATTGTTTTATGGTTTCAAAATGGAAATATATAACTAAACAATAATTCAACTACTGCAAGTTTCTTATTTGAAATGAAAGCATATGGAATAGGAATGGTTTGTTACACATTATGTGAGCAATTTGCATGGAAAGGCGTACTTTGTAAAACAATTTGAGCGATTTTGGCTGTGCTTGATAATTACAATCTGGAAAAAAGACAATAAGCAAATTTTGGCAGTAAAATAAAATTATATTGTTTAGCATTTTAAAAGGAATATATCTATTAATTAGTTAAGTTATATGATAAAAGGTGTGTTTTGTGTGCAAGTCTTTGTAAGAATTGTATGTGCAAGTCGAGAATTTAGCTGGGTGGTAACCTTTGGTGAGGTTTTGCCAGTGTATAAAGAAATTATTAAACCTAACTGACCAGATACGTTTAAATCCTATTTTAAAGAGGTGAATATTGAGTTATCTGACCTATCTTAACAAATTCTGTACAAGATTTAATTAAGGAGTTATTGTGAATGAAAATTTAGAGACTAAAATTGGTGTGAGTTTATCCTAGTTATAAAAGAGATTTTGAACTCTCTTTTAGTATAAGTGAGTGATAACCCAGAAGTTATATGTATTTTTTTGTTAGATTTAAGATATTGACTGTTGTGGCAATTTTGGATCTTATTTATAATAGTTAAAATTGAAAGGTGCTGTGGATGTGGTAATTAGTATTTGAAAGGTGTTTTGTAAAAAAATATTCTGTGTCACTATAAATTTGGTGTCTGATTCTAGTAATTTTATTTTGAGACGGTTTAACTAAAAACAATTAAACGGGTAAATTTAAAACATTCATCTTTTATGGAGGCTCTTTTCAGTCCTTAAGGGTGCGATCAAATGTATGGTTGGCTGTCTAAAATCCATCAGAAACAGGTTATTCTGTTTGGTAAATAACTTTTGTTGGATTGAAAATATGCAAAATGTAACTTTAACATTACTCACAAAACTTTGCACTTTTTAACAAAGGTTTGCTTTTTTTCTAAAGTGGAGTAGCAAGCAGGAAATAACTGTTAAAAGTAATGTTAAAATTCACTAACCTTATTTTAATTACTACATCTAACGGAATCAATTTGTATAAAAAAAAGCATTTGTTGGATAGCAGAATACATATATAATCGTTTTGTTTAAAAAAATTTCAAAAATATTGATCATGATAGTCGTAGTGTGTAACGTATTCTTTAACTCAGTTACACTTTCCTTATTAATCTAATATAATGTTTCAATAAGATAATAATACAATTTATAATTGTCTGATCACTTAAAATAATTTATAAAGTATATAATGGATTATGCGCTCCTTCACTTTTGATGTCTAAGTTTCTACAATCCCAATAGTTTGTCTGTCATTTCGTTTCACTTTTCGATCAGCGCTTGAACAAGTAAACTGCTCTTCGGAGCGTTGAAAGGTCAATATGATCAGGCACGTGGCCTGCAATAGAGTTCGTAAGAAAGTTTAATTAGTTTAACCTTCGTGTCTGAATGTGGTTCCTGACGGCTTTTGGGTGATGGTTTTATTCTGTATTCCACCTTCAGCAAAGTTAGTAGATTCCTGCAGACCAAAGAAGATAGAAGCTCCCATCATTAAAACAGTTGATATAATTAATTAGATAAATTTTATTAATGCTTTCTTCGTAGTGTAATGCCACTGAAATCAAGATTTTGTTTGAAATTTAGAATACAAGAAAATAATTGGACATACTTAATGGAGATTTGGTTTGGTTAGATAATATTTTGTTCGGAAGGTCTTTTATAATTCCAGCGTAAAATTCAGTCATAATGGTATGTTTTCTTATTGCGTGCATTGCAGATGTATATGAAATAGTCCACATCTGATGTTATTTGGTTCTAGTCTAAAAGTTCAAGTTTTTTTGATTGAACTGTATTTCGGCACGTGAGTGACATTTAACCTTTAATTCCAGTTATATTTATTTAAATGTTTTACGAATGATCGAAGGTTGAAATTTTACTTTGATTTTGTTATCTTAAAATTCATTTAGAAAAGAAAGATCCCGTTCTATTCTTGTAACTTTACAATATTTTAAAGATGGCTACGTAGTTTGCATATCGTATTTGTTTCACAAGCAGACAATGGTGGCTACACTAAAAAAAGTTGTTATTGACATATGATGTCAAAAATATCTAGTTATTCAACATAATTACCACATGTTATTTTGCGTTACATTAAAAATATCTTTGATTATTTTGAGGTCATGTAATTTAATTTTAAAGAACGTGATGAATTTTTTTGTAAGATATAAAGTAAATCTAACTCTTTGTTTGAATGATACATTTTTATAAGATGTAAAATAATCTAATTTCTCACTTGTAAAGTCGACCGTAGTACTACTGATGACTATAATTAAAATTTGAAATATGAATTATTAAGAAAGCATATACCATACAGTAAACTTATCTATTCAATTTAAAGATCTTTGTGTTTTTTTGAAGACAGAATCACACTAGTTTCTTTTTATGTAAATTTTTGTTGAAAAAGTTAATGCTGAAACAAGCTAAGACAATTTAATTGAATAGAATTTATTTTTGCTTAACTCTGTTATTATTAAAAATTCAAGTGAAATTTATTGATTCTTAATAAGCAAAAGGTTAACTGTGTCTAATAATAACAAATACCCTGGGTGTATATATTTTTGGAACTTAAATTCAATTATATTATTTTTGGTGAATATTTTTAAGGACACAAACGGTGTCCAAGTTGCGCATTTGTTTGTTCAGTCGAGACATCTGTAATACATCTAGCAATTGATATTTTGGTAAGTGCTTTGCAAGGTTGATATATAGGTTTTGTGGCTATATAAGCGGTGTAGATTTCAAGTGTCCGCATTCCTCTAATACAAGTACAGGTATCTCCGTATGTTGTTGCATTGAAAAATACGGTGGCGCTCTTTATCTATATTTTTGGTCAACTGACAACCCATGACCCAAGCTCATGATGTACCCAGAGCTAACACTCTACTAGCCGTTTATCTCTAAAGAGTTTTTCTTTTCCTCAAGCCGTTTTCCATCCAACTTTACCTTGGGCTTCCTTCATTCTCAACCTTGTGATATCAGGTAAGGTAATCGTTTATGTTTTATGGAGGTCCAATTTGCTGTCTGATATTCACGAGGGAATAATTTTTTTTATAAGTGTACTGAATGGGTTTTATTGAATTATTACATTAATTTTACGTCAATTTAATAGAAATTGTTCACGAGTTTCGCCGAAGATGGCACTGGTAATGATGTGGAGTATAGGGTTAAAACTAGGATAGTTCAAATTTAATTATTTTCGACTTTGTTTTTGCCACATTGAAATGAAGTAAACTACATAATATACGGTGAATTACCTTTTGATAAGTGTAATATAATAATGATTGGATTAATTGCAAATATTCATGAAGCCAAAACTGGCATAACCTCAACATCCATGGTTGTTTGTAAACTTCCATGTTTATGTATACAAGCGATAAGTAAATTATTATAGCTGTGTTACTTTGTGAAGCTTATACTATATTATAATAGTTTTTTAAAAAAAAAGGGTAGTGTACCGTATCTCAAAACGTAACTAGAAATTCTACAATATTCAATGTCGGCAAAATATTGCTTCAGTTAGCAAGAGCAAAATTTATTAAAATATATTAGTGGAACCATCACAGGGAATTAAGATACATTTTGTTACAAATTAAGTTGCGAGTTTGGTACTCAGAGAAATGATCTACAAATTTGAACGATCTAGGAAAGAGAACGTTCTCAAAAACCATAATTATTCCTACAGTATTTTACACTTCACTTCGGGGACGTGTATCTTCACCAGGGATCTGCAATGGTAATTATATTTTCAATTTGAAAAGTGTTAAAATCAGCTTTAAATATATAGGCAACTTATTAGTGGGAACATTATTTACCGGAAACTACCCATGTAGCAGACTTACGTCATTTTTGATCATATAAAGTTCACATGTAACATCAAATAGATGTTATAATGACGTCATTTTCCCAAATTGTGCTGCCGGCAAAAAATGATTATAATAAACAGTAAGCTTCAAAACTCCTACTAATTATGAAATATATATTAGACTGAATTAAAAATAAAAGCGTAAAAGTTTGTTTAGGATTAAACAATTTACGAAACTAAACCCATCTTTAGGTGATTAAAAATAAACCATAAAAGAATTTTCTTTTCGTTTATTCTGTCAAAAAATAGCTATTTTGTTACATTAAATTGATTCAGTCAAAAACGATTGAACGTTTATTTTGATAAATATTGCATAACTAATAGAATATTTGGGGTCTTCGGTTTAATATTTTTCATCAAATGCTAATTTCGAAGAAAGTATTTCCAATACAAAAAACTTTGACTTGTTACCTGTAAAGTGTACTTTATTAAAACAAAATTATTACAAATTTTTTATTTTTAATGTATAACTAAGAAAATAAAAATAAGTTCAATTGTTATAATATTTACAATAATGTGTATATAGGTATTTTTGAACGGTAAGTCATTACCAACCAAAAACTTAAAAGGAACACTGTTTTACACAATACGTAGCAATGTAAATGATATAAAACTATTGGTGAAAAGTAGGTATAGCAGGCATTTGTAAATAATATTTTTTAAACCCCACATTTTAAGGTCAATAGATAAATGTTTAGTAATAAATATACCAACAGCTTTCGAATCTATGGGATATTGCAAAACGAGTCATGTTTTAAAATATCTTCCAACCACAAATACATTAGTTCCAGAATTAATAATATATTGTGTATTTGAACGATAGTATTATTGTTCATCATAAAGTACGAGTCAGAATACAATATGAACAATTAATAAATGTATAGTCATTGCAAACAATTGTTTTGAATTGGAAGCAGGTAGACCTCTCACGTAGTAATGGACCAGAATAATGAATATATATGAATTGTGAATGAACGTCAGATGAACAGTTGGTAGTACTTACAGCATTAATTTCTTTTAATCTACGGAACACCTGTTGTAATGGCTTATGTGGATATTTTACTAATTTTTTTTGTAGACTGAATATTGATCTAATGGACCACACTTTTCTACATCTTTACTCAAATGACACAATGTGTGGATATTGTATGCAAACCATTCTTTGCCATAAAAATTGCACAAGGTTTCACAGAATCTGTAAGAAGTGAATTATTAGCTAATTGGGAACCAAATTTTTGAATGTGAGTACTTGGAAATAAGGGTATGTCGTCAATATTCAAACTCCGGTTGATTTCTTTATTAGGAAATACATTATTTAATAAGATGTACGGCAATAATTTACTACTACTAATTGAGAATATTCACTGTTGTCCAATATCCTTATTTATTGAGTAGTATGAGTTTTTAACAAAGTTTTGCAGTCCAGAGGTCGGATAAGTGATATGAAGACAAAATTCGCAACAACTTAGTAGTAGCTGAGTGGGATTTGCTACGATCAGCTACCCCATTGCTTAATTTCATAGATAAATTAGTTTCAGAGACATTGAGAGTATGCTTGCAATCCTCAGTATGGCTATTTGAGAAACTAGATTCATCGCTCGACTCACTATTATATACAAACTCTTCAAGTTCACCAATGTCATTTATATCAGATCCAACTATGCTACAGGAATTTAAATTACTAGAGGCTACAATGCTATATGAATGTAAATAAGAAAGATTTTCAGTAAATAAAGACAGTGTGGCATTTACATTTGCCCTAACTGTATGGTATCATTGTTGATGATGTTCTACAAGTTGTATTAATATTCAGCACCTGTCTCGTACATATATCGCTTTACAGATTGTAGTATCCAAGTGGATTCGTTATATTCTTCATCGTCTTTCAACGCTTGATCATATTTGATTTGCTCCTTGTAAAGGGGCCAATATACCTCCTTTCATAAGCGTGATCCAATTTCGAAGTACAATAGACACCTCACCAGATCGCTACTCCACAAGTACAAATTTTCCCAATCTAAAAAATATATCATGAAAAAATATGTTTAGATAGAAAATTGTATCAAACCTACTTTGTGAATAAAGTAACCCAGCGACTTTCTCATCAACAAAAGACACCAACCGCAATGAATAATTGGGTTATATGTCCGTTTAACATCCGTCTATCTATCGCTAACAGGATTTGAGCTGCAATGATATAGTGCACTATAGATTAGAATTGCTCGGTAACAAAGATGTTGTGCAGCTTTTAATATTTGCTTTTATTTGTGGAGAGACTTATCCTGTTGCTTTGCCTGTGCTTGTAATACATAAGCAGGATCAACGCATTTTTTCCCAGCAGGAATATTTTTTTGAATAATCTCTGGCAATATGCAATTTAAATAAAACCGTTCCAATTTTGGACCCATAATAGTTTCCCAAACGTTAATATTTCTGTATATTTTTCCACAAACAGTGGATTGTTATCACCACTGTACACAACAAAGTAACAAACGTCTTTCGTTGAGATGTTCAGTTGCCTTTGAATCTACAACAATAATTACAAAATTAGTACATGCTTACATACATGCATATATACATACATAACATATATATATATATATATATATATATTGTAGTGGTTTTAAAAGATTAAAAATAAATATAAACAAAGCAATTTCAAAACACCCTGTATAAAAGAACAAACAGAAATTACGTGCGAAATTTATTCCAGTTAGTTTATTTATAAGTATCAGGTATTAACGAAATTTTACAAATAATTAATGAAATTTAAGTAGGTTTGCAAAGAAATAAATGGTAGAAGCCAATGCCATTAATTTATTAATTTAATTGAATTTAATTAAACGGTTATTGACGTATAAATGCATATAAGCGTGTAAAAACCCAATAATACCAAGGTGAAAAGCGTTGCTAACAAACAAATACATTAGTGGGGTAGAAATACGGTAATATCCAACTCTTAGAAATGTATTTAAAACGTTCGTTACGATTGAACACCTGCGTGGTTTGGAAATGTCAAGTTCTAATTATTTTGTGTAGATAAACATGAAGATTCTGCGTATATTGTAAACGGTCGCATGCGTTCTCTGGAAATAATAATGAGCGGTTATTTAAATCACGAAGGAAGTCCACATGGGTTCAAATAGCAGATGGGCAAGAATATTGATTTTCTACCACTCAAATCAGGCTAGAAAGAGACGTAGAAAACGCATAAGCAGGAGACAACGATAGTATAGGAGGGACTTGTAGGACGTCAGTAAATATACGATTGGTCGATATAGGTAGTTTGACTTGAAACAGACACGAGAATAGTGTAGCGTAGTTTTTTGAAAATATCATAACGACGTGCAGAAATTCGCGGGATTAGATATTGGTGGAGTGCAAAATTGTAAGAATGTGTTGTTGTTAACAGGGGAATTCGGATAAATGTAGCCAGGAGAGGTTACATTCGAAGGATATAAAGAGGTAGCACTCGCTCTTTTCTCTTTTAACTTCGTGCCCTTAATATTTCGATCGTTCCAAACGACGTATGAAAGTTAACACGAGTTGTAAGTATTATAAAATCATTTAAATTATATTGCATGGTGGCAGCCTCTTAATTAGTACGCGGTTAGTGTGCCGAGATTACATTTTAATTGAGGTATCATCTATAATTTTTAACCAACTCGTGTCGGGACATTAAGTGACGTAGATCACAGTAAATAATTGTGAAAGACGTATGTTTAAATGGAATTTGAAATTTGGTTACACCGTGAAGGCGGCGTTAGCAGTTCAACTTAGATGGAGTTCGTCTAGTAACAGCGAGAAACAGCCTGCAGACCTGATAGAAGAAATACATACCATCATCTACGGAGCGGGGATCGTCTAGAAATTTCCAGGTAACGATTTGAAATTGTGATTCTTATAAACTGTGAATATTGGGTGACGTATGAGAGTGATTGTCAAGGTAGTGTGAATTATTTACGTATTGAACATAATACGTGTAAATAACTTTATTATGGTATTTAACTAGAAATTTGAAGATATCTATAAAGCTTTTTAACGTTTCATCAGGACGTGAAATTTTGTGAAGAGTACATGGCTTTGTTTTGTTATTTGTTGTAAGAGTATGCAAAGTAGAAAATCATACATAATTAGCTGGGTTATCATAGGCTCACTCTACCCTAGAGTTTACTTAGAAAAAAGAACAAAATAAATTATAAAGAAGGAATTTCAGAGAAGGTATTATTCAAGGCCCATTTACTCCGGGTACATTTTATGTGTTTGATGTTTTAAAATATAATACAGGACATTACAAAATAGGGTTTACTGAAGTGTAATGTTATCAATGGAATATGGACAATATTAAATTTCAATTGTAAATAGTAATAAATAGAAGATTGTACGTTGGTTGTATTTTGTGGTTTTATTGCGAGTGTGTGTACGATTGAGAATATGAGAGTGAATCTGGATATCCAAGAGGAGGTCCAAATGAGCTAGCCGGAAGCAGTTAAAGAAGGCCATTCAACCGAGGAGGAGAGGAAAACGGGTAAGAAATATTTTTTGACCTATTTAAATTTTTTTGGAAATCTTTCTATTTTCGAATTTGAAAATTTTATAAAATTTTCGAATATAAATTTGTATCGGAGACGTTTACCCGAGTTCCACGACAAATTTTGACGGCCCAATGTTGGGGCTCGAATGTTTTTGAGAGAGTACTAAATTAGAGCAAAGTACCACGACAATATATATATATATATATATATATATATATATATATATTGCTGTGATAAGGGGTTGCTTAAGGGTGCACGTTATAGTAAAGGTCGTTCGGGAATGAGTAATTAGAATAGTCAGCAGAAAACTACACTTATTTAAGGAGATAATTAAGAAATAGCCATAGTTTGTAGATAGTAAGTAGTCAACACCCTGTATATAGAGTAGAGATAGTTTTGGGCGACGCAGGTAAACATAGGAAGACGCATAGTTGGCGTAGGAATGAGAAATACATGTATTAAGTAGATAGTAAATATTAAATACCATGTAGATAAAGTTTAGTTAATTTAGGTAAAACAAATAAGGATATTTTTCAGTGGAAGCACGCGTATATTGAGAAATAAATGATAGAGTGTAATTAGACACGCATTAAGAAGAAGAGTTCCAGACGATTAAATTAATACGGATATAGAAATAGAGTTTCAGGTAGTTAATATAAATGCGTACAAAGATCTAACCATTTTGATAAGAGAAATGATTAAAAATTGCGTGAATCGTATGTATACATGAAAATTTAAAGTCGGGTTGCATCAGTTGTTTATAGAAAAGCAAGTAATCTATCAAAATACAGCATGTTAACAATGAAAGACAGCTGCGGGCAGGTGGTGATTATGGGGAAACGTGGAGCATTACATCAGAAATTGCTCGAAATAGAATTATTTGATTGGTCAGAGACAAGCGACGAGTTCTAGACCAAACCCACGGATGAAGTGGGAATTCGAGATTATATTAGCAAGCACCTTAATAAGAAAGTCAGTTTTTTTTTAACTCAATGAAGGCCGAAGTGCATTGCCATTAAACAAAGTAGTACGTAATAAGTATAAAAATGAAAAATAAAATGAGTGCGAATATGAAGATTACAATTGCCGTTTAAACGGTTTCGAGGTCTGAGGGAATTAGACTAGGATTCTGATGTTAAGAAAAAAATACAGTAATACAATTTAAATGTCAAGGAGAAAAGAAGAATAATACAATCTTGAAGTACAGGGGTGAAGCAAACTACAATTTTAAGTCTGGGGCAAGAATGATGAAAGTCTAAGTTTGAAGAATTGAAATAAATTGGGGTATATAATTTAATGGTGGTGGTCCATAGTGTAATAATTTGAATGGAATCCAGAATTGGGGAAGATCATTTTTATTGGAAGCGTCGATGTGAAAAAGATAAAACCAGGTCAGATTTTTAGTTGTAAGATATTTGTTTTTCTATATGGATTTTTATTTTATTTTAATATTGAATTTGCTAAATATGATATGCTTGTGAAGAAGTCAACAAAAGAGGTTGCATACGTATTGAATGAGTAATATGAAAACAGGTTTAGAATATTCTACACTTTGTTAGTAAAGATAATAAATTTTCTTTGGTGACTTTGGGGTTTTTGAATACATACTAGATGGTTGTTAATAAATAAAATTTATAAGAAATGTATTACAAATAATTTCAATAGCTGTACATAACATATTGGTTTCATTATATAAAATCTAAATTTACTGAATTTTATAATTGCAAATAAATGCTAGCCGAGATCATAAGATTTAAATAATAGAAAGGCGGAGCCACAAGTTGAATAGGAAAGAGATAACCCGCAAGGCGGTAACGTATCGAATTTTGCCATTGGTAGATAGAGTTGTTTAAAGATAAAGTCCAGTTGATAGCAATATTAAGAAAACAGCTGGAGGAGGAGATAATTACACTTAATCGTGAATATTAAAATGGTGGTCCAATAATTTAGAGTACGTAGCAATAAATATAATAACCCAACGTAGGTGCATGATGAGTATTTAATATCATAGCAAATAAAGATGGCTACCCAAGTTGGGGCATGAATTAAACCACAATAAAATAACCTGAGATTAGGAGGCGCGAATTAAATTAAAATAAATTTTAAAATACGATTGCGAGATTTCAGAGAAATTAATTAAACTAAACCGGGGATTTGAAAAGTTTCAATTAAAGGAAAAATAGAGAAATTTGTACAATATTTAAAATTAGGTAGATTTATTTAGTATTTAAAAGTTTAGAGTAAAATTATAATAATGGACAAGACAATACGGGAAACACGGGAAGCTTTAAGGCAACAAGGAGTGGAGATAGGATCCCAGGAGAGCGTGATAATTCAGGAAACCAGTTCCAGTGAAGAAAGGCGAACTTCACAAGAAACCAAAAAGTTGGATATCTTAATGGCATTAAATGATAAAATGGATAAGAGTGAACAAGCCATAAATACAGTTAAAACAAAAATGGAGGAATACAACGAGAAATTGGAGAGTGAAATTAAGATTCTTAGTAATGGTTTGCAAGAGACGAAACACACTAACGCGGAGATTAAAGCACAAATGAATGTAAAAATTGGGAGAGTTTCTGAGGAAATAGACGGTTTATGGGATCATATTTCTTTAATCAAAACGAAACGAGAAGAGTACGAAAGCGAGTCCAACAATAAAATCACGAATTTAAATATTAAATTAAGAGAAATGGAAGAAAATTGCGAAACGGAATTCAGAACAATAAATCAAGAAATAAATAATTTAAAAGGTAATCCAATAAATTTTAATAGAGAATCAAATAGGTTAATTCAAACGAATCTTTCAATTGAACAGTCTACCAAATTTTACGGGGACGAAAAATTAAATCCTAAGATATTTCTGAAAAATTTTAAAATGTTGATACAGGGATCTACAGATGAATTATTGAAATTAAATTTAATTAGGGCAATATTAAGAGGGAATGCTGAAAGATGGTACAATTTAGTTGAGAGTGAAATAGAAACGTTTGAACAGTTTGAAAGCAAATTTTTACGTCAATTCTGGAATGACAATCAGCAAAATCGAATTCGAAGTAACTTAATTATGGGAAGATACGATTCGGCGAAAGGAATAACGCGAGAATCATATGCGATTGAGAAATTTACTGTAGCGAAGCAATTGGATCCTCCTTTAGAAGATAAAATTATTATAAGGTATTTAGCAAGTCATTTTAACGCTGAAGTAAAGCGATACATAATGACGCAAAATATAGTGGATAGAGATACGTTTATTGATTATTTGCAGAGATATGATGATTTGGAAAATGATTATGAAATTGAAAATAATGTTAGGGATCGACGCACGAATTTTATAAGGAATACGGAGACTCGGAATAATTATCGAAGGAACAATTATAATTATGATCGCGGAAGAAATTTTAATAGGGGGAACTATGGAAACTTTAATAATGATTTTAGGCAAAACAGGAATAATGGTCAGATACCAAGGCAACGAATGGAGAGAACGAATCATGAGGGAAATAATAGAGTAATAAATAGACAGGAAAATGATAATCGACGGACGCAAGCTAGAAATATTAATAGTATGGAAATAAGAAATACGAATTGCACAGATACAGGGATAATGAGTCAGGCAGGACCTTCGACGCGAAATCAGGATTTTTGAGTACGGACGAACCAAGGAAAATTCTACGAATTAACGGATATGAACACCAGCGCGAGTTTATTAAATATGAAATGGATAATGAATTAGGAAGATTTGAAAGAAACTTATTACCAATAATTAATTTAAAGGTGGAAGATAGAATAGTTAAAGTGTTAATTGATACTGGAGCAGAAGCATCACTTGTCGCGGAAGAGTTTGTTAAACGAGAAAAGTTGGGGGATAAAGCGATAGCTATAGCGAGGTGTAATTTAGTGGCACCAAATAATAAGAAATTTAGTGTAATAAATGAAATGGTAATTCTGAGATGTGAAATGGGGGATAAAATATGGGAAAATGAGTTTATGGTAGTACCTGGACTGAAGATAGATGTTATATTTGGGATGAATATGATAGATAAGTTGGGGTTGAAGATAAATGCGGAATGCAAAGAGATTGAGTGTAATGGGAAATATATTAAATGGTATGAAGAGGGGAATATAGTAATAGAAGACGTCTGCGTAAATATTAATCAGTTTAGTGAAGAGATAAATAATGGGTGTAATGAAAAGAAAGATATTAAGTGTCCAGATGATTTAAGAAATAGGGTGAATATATTATTGAATAAGCATTCAGAATTAATTGGGTCGAAGTCGAGAATTGCCACGGGTTATGTGCACAAGTTGGAAGTAACAAATACAGAGCCGTTTAACAATAAAATATATCCTATTCCAGTAGTATATAGGAATAGAGTGAAGGAAGAAATTGAGGAAATGTTACGTGAAGGTATTATAGAAAACTCCAGTACACATTTTGTGAATCCATTAGTCGTCGTGAAGAAAAATGATGATAGCATTAGGTTATGTTTGGATGCAAGAAAGATAAATAAGCGAACGAAGCCGCAATACAATTGTCCACCAACGATGGAGAGCATATTAGCAAGAATAGGTAATAAGAAAATCTATAGCAAATTAGACTTAAAGAATTCATTTTGGTTGATTCCATTAGCGCGAGAATCAAGGAAATATACGGGTTTTTCTGTAGAGGGAAGAATATATCAATTTAGGGTGGTCCCGTTTGGTTTGTCCTCGAGTACGGCTGCATTGGTGAAGGCGATGCAGAATATTTTGGGACCGTATGAGGATTTTTGTATCCACTACGTGGATGACGTATTAATATTTAGTGATAGTGTGGAACAACACTTTGTTCATTTAGAAAGAATATTATTAGAATTAAATATAGCAGGTTTAAGGTTAAATTTAAAGAAGTGCGAATTCTTAAAAGATAAAGTTAAATTTCTGGGATATCAAATCAGCACGAAGGGCATAGTTATAGATAAAAATATGATTGAGAAATATAGATTAAAAGGACCCAGATTTAAGAATAGAAAGGGGGAGGCTAGAAATAAATAAGCTTAATTGAACCATGCAAAGACAGATGAATAGATAAAAGAAAATGTAAAATAAATTATGAATAGGTATACATAGAAAAATAGAATAGGATTTGAATATAAGAATAGGTATAGGTATAAATAGTATAGTATAATAGGACATAGGCATGAGATAGATAAAATGTAAATATGAGTTTAATAAGGAAAAAGAGTTGGATTTCAGAATGGAAATAAAAATATAATAATTTCACACCAATGTGAGTTTAAGTTCACGTTGAGCGCCAAAAAGGACATTGATATGAAATTCTATATTTTAATTTGGGGGAATTATGCTGTAATAAGGGGTTGCTTAAGGGTGCACGTTATGGTAAAGGTCGTTCGGGAATGAGTAATTAGAATAGTCAGCAGAAAACTACACTTATTTAAGGAGATAATTAAGAAATAGACATAGTTTGTAGATAGTAAGTAGTCAACACCCTGTATATAGAGTAGAGATAGTTTTGGGCGACGCAGGTAAACATAGGAAGACGCATAGTTGGCGTAGGAATGAGAAATACATGTATTAAGTAGATAGTAAATATTAAATACCATGTAGATAAAGTTTAGTTAATTTAGGTAAAACAAATAAGGATATTTTTCAGTGAAAGCACGCGTATATTGAGAAATAAATGATAGAGTGTAATTAGACACGCATTAAGAAGAAGAGTTCCAGACGATTAAATTAATACGGATATAGAAATAGAGTTTCAGTTAGTTAATATAAATGCGTACAAAGATCTAACCATTTTGATAAAAGAAATGATTAAAAATTGCGTGAATCGTATGTAAACATGAAAATTTAAAGTCGGGTTGCATCAGTTATTTATAGAAAAGCAAGTAATCTATCAAAATACAGCATGTTAACAATGAAAGACAGCTGCGGGCAGGTGGTGATTATGGGAAAACGTGGAGCATTACATCAGAAACTGCTCGAAATAGAATTATTTGATTGGTCAGAGACAAGCGACGAGTTCTAGACCAAACCCACGGATGGAGTGAGAATTCGAGATTATATTAGCAAGCACCTTGATAAGAAAGTCAGTTTTTTTTTAACTCAATGAAGGCCGAAGTGCATTGCCATTAAACAAGGTAGTACGTAATAGGTATAAAAGTGAAAAATAAAATGAGTGCGAATATGAAGATTACAATTGCCGTTTAAACGGTTTCGAGGTCTGAGGGAATTAGACTAGGATTCTGATGTTAAGAAAAAAATACAGTTCATTTACATTTCCAATGCTCCACCTGTAGGTACTACATTGGCCAGGAGGCGAGTTTTTTGTTGCCTGAAAATTTAGAATTTTGCCGAACCCTTGCCGTTCCAGGCAAGGTAGGGATCTTTAACGTGCGTGACAACACTCACACACGGGACCTCCATTTAACCTCTCATCCGAACGAGGGCGTAATTTTTGTGAAAAATGCTCACCTGCCATTTTTCAAGCAGTCGGCCGTGTCGGGATTTGAACCCGGGACCTTGGGATCCGTAGTCTTACGCTTACTACATTGATCCACGGCGACGCCAAGAAAAAAAAATACAGTAATACAATTTAAATGTCAAGGAGAAAAGAAGAATAATACAATCTTGAAGTACAGGGGTGAAGCAAACTACAATTTTAAGTCTGGGGCAAGAATGATGAAAGTCTAAGTTTGAAGAATTGAAATAAATTGGGGTATATAATTTAATGGTGGTGGTCCATAGTGTAATAATTTGAATGGAATCCAGAATTGGGGAAGATCATTTTTATTGGAAGCGTCGATGTGAAAAAGATAAAACCAGGTCAGATTTTTAGTTGTAAGATATTTGTTTTTCTATATGGATTTTTATTTTATTTTAATATTGAATTTGCTAAATATGATATGCTTGTGAAGAAGTCAACAAAAGAGGTTGCATACGTATTGAATGAGTAATATGAAAACAGGTTTAGAATATTCTACACTTTGTTAGTAAAGATAATAAATTTTCTTTGGTGACTTTGGGGTTTTTGAATACATACTAGATGGTTGTTAATAAATAAAATTTATAAGAAATGTATTACAAATAATTTCAAAAGCTGTACATAACATATTGGTTTCATTATATAAAATCTAAATTTACTGAATTTTATAATTGCAAATAAATGCTAGCCGAGATCATAAGATTTAAATAATAGAAAGGCGGAGCCACAAGTTGAATAGGAAAGAGATAACCCGCAAGGCGGTAACGTATCGAATTTTGCCATTGGTAGATAGAGTTGTTTAAAGATAAAGTCCAGTTGATAGCAATATTAAGAAAACAGCTGGAGGAGGAGATAATTACACTTAATCGTGAATATTAAAATGGTGGTCCAATAATTTAGAGTACGTAGCAATAAATATAATAACCCAACGTAGGTGCATGATGAGTATTTAATATCATAGCAATATATATATATATATATATATATGGAACCTTTGGAAAGTCGAGGACTAAGGTTTTCGAATCGAGCCCCAGCGTTGGGCCGTCATAAAATTGCCGTGAAAGTTAAAAATAAATCTAAAATTAATACTTGCAGAATCCACAAAAACGCTCCTCGTAATTAAAATCTTCTCATTTTTAAATTGATGTCTAAATCAGCTTACAAGATTAAAATCTTCGTTTCAAAAAGTAGTTACCAAAGTACATTTTTGGTTAAATCTTCCTTTCAATTATTTAATAAAAAATTTTAAATAGCTTTATATTGAATTTTGCCTCTTCATCATAATTCATAACTCCATTTTGTATATAATTTGCATTTAAAAGCATCACTTCTATATTCATTGCAACCTCGCAACTATTAAATTACAGTGTTTACAACACACTTCAATTACTATCTTCGCCTAGCAACAGCTCGCGCTTTTTAATTAAAATAACATTTCGCGATCTAATGAATGAAATCAAATAAATCCCCAATCTAACGAACGCTTCTTTATATACAAATCTATCTGTTTCCATAAGCTTACTAGAATAATGTGGAACATTATGCTGCAAGGTTTCTCAGAAAAACCAATTAGCGCCTAAAATTGCGGCGTTTATTACCTAATTATCTGATTCCAGTTACTCGTGATGAGCGCTTTTGTCCTTGTCTCACATATACTATTATTGTGGCGTATCTCTTCTCTCCAACAGTGAATGGGAATATCATAAGTATTTCTTATCAGTTGTTCCAGGCATTTTACGGGTTTTTTCAATGATTGGGCTGCTTCTTGGTATAAAATGTTTATTCTTAATGAGTTATTTACGTAGTTCTAAAATATAGATGACTCATCCTTTTATATTCTAGAAAATTCTAGAGAATTCTTTATTTAAAATAAATTGCGGCAATGCACGGGGTAATTAATTACAACTTTAATTGCTTTTTAATGTAAAAGGAGTTTATAAAAAATATTTGCAGTATGAAAATTGAGGTTTAAAATACACGTTGATTATAGTTTCTTTAACTAGAACGCGTAAAGCTAGTTCCAAGCTATTTATAGCAATTGAAAAGTATTTTTATGTGCATCGAAAATGTATTGAATTAATAAGTAAAATTAATGGCTTTGTATTTATCTTAAAATAATGCATTTTACGGTACATAGCATATGTACAATAGCGAAAACACAAATTAACGTCGTGCTTGTAAATAATCACTCTAAGATAAATACAAAGCCATTTATTTTCAGTTATTTATTATCAATACATTTCTGATGCATATAAAAATGCTCTTCACTTTCTGTAAATAGCATAGAGTAGCACTAGCTTTACGCATTTTGCGAAAGAAACCACAATCAATCTTATTAAAAACAAACGCTGAAATATTAATTATGTGTATCAAAGCACGTTTTAGCGTGAAAGTAAATATTTCCTATAGAAAATCATCTCGTTTGCATTCTATAGCTTTAAATTAATCAAATAAATTGACTTTTGGATTACATAAATTCATTTTAAATAAAGATTTTTCTAGATTAGGAATAGAAAAAGGATGAGTCATCTGTACTTAAAACTACGTAAACACCTAATTAATAAATAAGAATTTATTCGAAGAAGCGACCGGAACATTAAAAACCCCATAAAAATCGATAAGAACGGGATTTAATAGCCTTACATATTAGTGAAAGAGACCGCAGACCACTAACCTTATGTGTTAGAGTAGGACGGACACCGCACATAAATTAACACTAACTAGGTAATAAAACCCGGCGATTTTGAATGCTAATGAGGAATTCCCAGAACTTACGTCAGATAGGCGTGTTGTAATTGGAATGAAATTCCATACAAAACTAGTACATTCTAGAAAAGAGATAATTTATGTATATAAATGAAGACATTTATTAAAGACATTTATTCATAAATTCTATTGTGAAAATGACACATTGAGAAGAAATTGTTTTAAAATATGCAATACGCTGTTACGTTCAAAACCCTAAAAATAATTTTTTCTGCATTCATATTTAAAACACCCTAAAATTTTTCAAGCTCGATTTCCTACCATTTGAAGTAGTGTTATTTAATAAAACTTCTCAAGTAATTACTTTATGTAAAAGTTTACCTTATAACATCAAACAGCTGCTTAAAACACTTTACGTTACAAAGTAGTTGCAATATTTCCAACCACTTGCAGTGACTACATTTTAATTAAAAGCTACACGCATATGCACAGCTTTCTTCTAAAAGATAAGGTCACTCACCACCTACGTACATCTGCTTACAATGGGTTTGTTATCAATAAGCATACTGGTATTCTGCAGCTGTTAAGATGTTAGAAAGTAACAAGATTGTTTTCCTTTGTCTAAAAATCTTTTGATAATTGTGTTATCTATTGTTGGCTGGCTGTTACAGTTTGTATTTCGGCAGCTGTTGTCTGGGAATCCTGCAGACTCGATTTTTCGGCGATATCTCTGAAAGCCAAAATACCTACCCCCACACACGATTCTCTTCTTATAAAATAGAGACCGTGCTTTGAAAGACATCATTGAAGACAACATCTTCTTACCGAAGATACATGTTGTAAAGTCATGCTACTAAAATGCTTTCTGTGTTAGCATGAGTTGTGTTAGTGGTATCGGAGCCAGCCCATAGAGGAATGCAGCCACATTTTCCCAGACCTAAGATGAGACCAACACGAAGCCGATTGCTCAAGGTACAGATTCCTGTTTTTGTAATTTTTTTTTGATGCTGCTGTGGAGGATAGACATTTTATTTGTTGCTACTCATGATTATCCAATAAATTACCAACACCACGTTACCAAACACATTCACAATGCACAAGTGACGATGTAATAATCATTTTTCAAATTAAAAATTAATTATTCAAAGTTTGTGTGAATTAACACCAGGTTCATAGGTGTGTCATTTTGTGATTATTGTTAATATGTGTCTACAAGAAAAGCTAGTCGAGGCACATTCATCGGGGCATTTGTTAATCAAGAAGAGGACAATTGATAAAGTGTTTTGATATGGTTTTGGGGAATCAAATTCTAGTTGTGTATATAGGTCAAAAATCCAGTATCACAGCGGTTCGCTTCAGAACCAATCAGCTATGCGAAATAATACCAGAAATATATATATATATATATATATTGCTGTGTTAATAGGGTCATTGAGGGGTAGTTAGGACCAATAGTATAGCGCACTTCAAATAAAATACATGAGGCTCAGAAAACGAGACAGTTTTTTGAAGAAAACAAGAAATATGATAATTAGGCTGGAAAGTAAATGACAACGCCCTATATATAAACCATAATCATAATTTTTTTAGCGAATGAAAAATATTATGAAGATTTATTTGAATAAACAAATTCGCAAGTCGTTAAACAACATAATTGCAAGCTGAAACGCGACACGCATGGATAACGCATCATTATTACGTCAAGGATCCCAATTAAAACAAGCAGGTTTAATAATGCGTAAGATAGCAAACGCATATAATTTAAAGCATAAATTGTATTAAGTCTACGTGGCTAGAAAATAAAAATCGACACCTGATTTATTGAAAACAACCAAGGCATGGTAATTAAAATCAAAGTTCGCCAAATTGATCAATTCACTTGTTTGTTGTTGAGAACACCAGCCTGCGGGTGAGGAGAATATCCTCGATAGTGTTTAAAGCAACAATATAGTAAATTATACAGCTAATTTTTTTTTCCCCCTACTGATGATGACCACATAGTGGTCGAAATACGTATCTAGTAATTTAAATATTTTTTGTGGTTAAGGGTTTTTATTTAATTTTATTTAAATCGTGCCACAGTGTTCCTATAGATTATTAACTATGACTTCCCGGTCTTCGGAACTTAATAGGTATTGGAGCTTAGCTCTTAAAATTAGTTTTGTAAAAGCAGATATTCGATTTCTAAAAAGTTGTAAAGCCCACAAAGTTTTTCCAAATTTCATTAACGTAAAAATAAGCAGTAATTGTAAATGTAGTAACGCAATAATCAATTTCGCAAAAGATAAATGGCTAATCTAGAAATCAAATATCTGTATAGTAAGCTTAGTAGATTGGAACTGGAAATGTATAAATCGCACCTAGCACTAACGTGCAATTTATCCGAGTCCGGTTTTCAGGAATGGAATAATTTCCAGAGATTTGTTTTTGAAGTCAACAATCATAAATTGTTAGACAAAATTAATAGGCAAAACACTAAGTTGAAGTTTCTTTTAAAGAAACACAATGTCAATGTACCTCCTAAAAAACTGGAAATGACTTCACCTCAATTAGAGTCAATAGTTGTTAACGAATCGTCGAAAATCTTTAATAATGAAGAGTTGACTTTCCTTGATCGAGGCCTAAAATTTGGAGTAGATCATTTGAAAACTCCTTTGGAAGACATTATTGCTGGCATTGAAAAATCCATTTCAAAATTAGATGACAATTCAAAAAACTTTATTAGAAACGCGTGCAAAATTCAACTTTCGAACAACTTACGCACTTGCGCAAGGAATGCCTCAGAACAAACAAGGAAAGATCATCTGATTATTAAAGATTTATGACAAAAGAATTGTTATTATTTAAAGGCTGATAAGGGAATAGGTTGGTTATTCTGGATAAACAAGACTATGTTGATAGAGTAGAGACTTTGCTGTCTGAGGGTCCTTACAGACCAATAGTCAAAAACGTAAAATGAAGTTCCTTTAAATAAAATGATTAAATCAACAGAGTCTGTTTTGAAAGAATGTCCAAACCTAATTTCGCCCACACTAAAATTAAAATTAAAAATTTCGAATCCTGAAATGCCAAAGCTTTACTGTTTACCAAAGATTCACAAAAATAATAAATCGATGAGACCAATAGTTTCAGGTATCAACTCACCGACTTACTATTTATCACGATGGCTGTCAAATGAATTTAAGAATTTAAAGTTTAATAGTTTGTCTGTACAAAACTCTTTAGAGTTCATTAATAAAATTAAAATATCACATTAGAAGAGAACGAAATCTTAATTTCATTTGATGTCAGTTCATTATTCCCTAGTGTTCCAATACCACGTACTTTAACATATTTAAAGGATGTTCTTATAGATAGTGATATTGATGATGATAAAGTTGAGGACTATATCAAGCTTGTTTCGCATTACATGTCCCAGAACTGTTTTCAATTCAACAACAAGTTGTACGAACAACATGAAGGCACAGCAATGGGAAATAGCTTATCACCTTTCATAGCAAATTTATTTATGTCTCGTTTTGAAACCGAGTTAAAAGAAAACTCCAAATACTTCCCAAGAATATGGTTAAGGTACGTGGATGATATTTTTGCAGTTTTTGACACTTCTAAATCAAATGTTGATGATTTTCTTAAAGAAATGAATTCAAAATTTCAAAGCATAAAATTTACGTATGAACTAGAAAATAATGGACAATTACCCTTTCTAGATACATTAGTCATTAGAAATGGTAATAAATTAGAATTTGACATTTATAGAAAAGAAACCAATGTAAATCGCTTTATTTTGTCTTCCTCTAATCATAGCATACAACATAAGTTGGCTTCATTTAACTTTATAATTAATAGATTATTGAATTTCCCTTTAAATAAAAACAGATTTAATAAGGAATTTGCTCTTATTAAACAAATAGCGAATTACAATGGTTTCTCTTCTGATATTATAGATAATATTTTTAGAAAGTGTAAAAATAGGATCAACATCCGTAAATCAACGACTTTGCAATCAACCACCTCTAACGATAATGTTAAATATGTTAAACTTCCGTTTCACAAAACCACAAAGGGTCTTGATAAAATATTCAAACAGTGTAATTTCAAAATTGCTTTCACTAATACTAATAAAATTAAAGATTTGCTAGGTAATCCAAAAGACAAGGTGGAAAAATTGCAAAAGTCGGGGATTTATGAAATTAGTTGTGCAGGGCCAGGGTGTTTTCAAAAATATATTGGTCAGACCAAGAGGAATACAACAACAAGATTTAAAGAACACATTGCTCACTTCAAATATAGTAAATATGAAAGGTCTCAGGTCGCCAAACATATATTTGAAACCAGCCACCCCGTTAAACTAGAAAATGTTAAATTGTTAAAAGCGGTACCAACGTTTTCCTCCTTAAATGCCTATGAATCAATTAAAATTGTTAAACATAAAGGACCCCTCTTAAACACCGATAAAGGGCCAATAGAGTCATCTGCTTTGCTTTCCCTATTGGTCAACAACCAATGAGAAAGCAAGATTAAACTGGTTCCGCTTCAGTAGATTTAGAATTAGTATAAATTAAGTAGATTTAAGTTATAATGTCACAATTCACTTGTTTGTTGTTGAGAACACCAGCCTGCGGGTGAGGAGAATATCCTCGATAGTGTTTAAAGCAACAATATAGTAAATTATACAGCTAATTTTTTTTTCCCTACTGATGATGACCACATAGTGGTCGAAATACGTATCTAGTAATTTAAATATTTTTTGTGGTTAAGGGTTTTTATTTAATTTTATTTAAATCGTGCCACAGTGTTCCTATAGATTATTAAGGATATAGTGAATATTTAATGATGTAGTAAGTATGTGATGATATAGTGAGCATTGGATGAATGCTTAATTTTTTGGTTTAGTGATGTGAGATTAAGCTTGATGTGCTTATTCTAGTTTAGAGTGTTTTGAAGAGCTATGGTAGCTCGTGAGAAGTTTTTGGTGAGTTGCAGGTGGATATGTTCCGGTTGGCTCAAAGTATAGTTTATTGGTGGTTATGAAGTTCTATAGTATTAAATTACTGAAGTGATAGAATTTTTGAGTGAAATAGTTGAGTCCGTATGATAGTAGTAATACAGCGGAAAATATTTTATTGATGGATAGGTGTTGTTAATACTTTGTCTACTTCTCGATTATTAGTGATTTGTTTGATAAATAGACTTGGTAGTCAACATGCTGTAGTACCTTTATAATTCATCAATTCGTGCAAATTTTGTAAGCACTTTAAAAAATTTGTGTACATAAGTATTTACAATAAGTAGGATAGTGTTAGGAAAAGTATTTGTTGTACAAACTCTTGTTTAGTAGTGATTTTGACATACTATCACTCTTGTTCATTTTTTATTTTGATTTATATTTGGAACTTTTTTTTGCTTTTGGTTAAGTTTAAGATTTTGGTATGGTTAAGGTACCTGAAGTTTTTTTTATTATAACATGCATCTAGTGAGTGTTGGATTCCCTAATTATTCTTAACGGATTAAATATTAATACTGATTATGACTTCTCGAATTTGTCCCTTTATAGGCGTGTAGTACGCATAGTTACTAATCACTCATTCCCATGCATTTATATTTCCCCATATCATTTAGTGAATGATTCTGAATTTTTTTGGTTAAACTTGTCGTTTGTTATAATTTAACAATTGTGATGTTTTGTATTGATTTGTTGTGTGTTTAAATAGTTAATAAGAATATTTCAATTATTCTGTTGTTGAAGTTTTGGTAGAAAAAATTTTCGATTTTATCAAATTTTAGGTACCTCGAATTTTTTCTCTTAAAAAGAGGCTGTGTAACGTATTTTTTAACTCAGTTACACTTTCCTTATTAATCTAATATAATGTTTCAATAAGATAAAAATATAATAAATAATTGTCTAATCACTTAAAATAATTTATATAATGTATAATGGATTATGCGCTCCTTCACTTTTGATGTCTAAGTTTCTACAATCCCAATAGTTTGTCTGTCATTTCGTTTCACTTTTCGATCAGCGCTTGAACAAGTAAGCTGCTTTTCGGAGCGTTGAAAGGTCAATATGATCAGGCACGTGGCCTGCAATAGAGTTTGTAAGAAAGTTTAATTAGTTTAACCTTCGTGTCTGAATGTGGTTCCTGATGGCTTTTGGGTGATGGTTTTACTCTGTATTCCACCTTCAGCAAAGTTAGTAGATCCCTCCAGACCGAAGAAGATAGAAGCTCCCATCATTAAAACAGTTGGTATAATTAATTAGATAAATTTTATTAATGCTTTTTTCGTAGTGCAATACCACTGAAATCAAGATTTAGTCTGAAATTTAGAATACAAGAAAATAATTGGACATACTTTATGGAGATTTGGTTTGGTTAGATAATATTTTGTTCAAAAGGTCTTTTATAATTCCAGCGTAAAATTCAGTCATAATGGTATGTTTTCTTATTGAGTGCATCGCAGATGTATATGGTATAGTCCACATCTGGTGTTATTTAGTTCTAGTCTAAAAGTTCAAGTTTTTTTGATTGAACTGTACTTCGGCACGTGAGTGACATTTAACCTTTAATTCCAGTTATATTTATTTAAATGTTTTACGAATGATCGAAGGTTGAAATTTTACTTTGATTTTGTTATCTTAAAATTCATTTAGAAAAGAAAGATCCCGTTCTATTCTTGTAACTTTACAAAATTTTAAAGATGGCTACGTAGTTTGTATATCGTATTTGTTTCACAAGCAGACAGTGGTGGCTACACTAAAAAAAGTTGTTATTGACATATGATGTCAAAAATATCTAGTTATTCAACATAATAACCACATGTTATTTTGCGTTACATTAAAAATATCTTTGGTTATTTTGAGGTCATGTAATTTAATTTTAAAGAACATGATGAATTTTTTTTGTAAGATATAAAGTAAAGCTAACTCTTTGTTTGAATGATACATTTTTATAAGATGTAAAATAATCTAATTTCTCACTTGTAAAGTCGACCGTAGTACTACTGATGACTATAATTAAAATTTGAAATATGAATTATTAAGAAAGCATATACCTTACAGTAAACTTATCTAGAAGTATTCAATTTAGAGATCTTTGTGTTTTTTTGAAGACAGAACCACACTAGTTTCTTTTTATGTAAATTTTTGTTGAAAAAGTTAATGCTGAAACAAGCTAAGACAATTTAATTGAATAGAATTTATTTTTGCTTAACTCTTTTATTATTAAAAATTCAAGTGAAATTTATTGGTTCTTAATAAGCAAAAGGTTAACTGTGTCTAATAATAACAAATACCCTGGGTGTATATATTTTTGGAACTTAAATTCAATTATATTATTTTTGGTGAATATTTTTAAGGACACAAACGGTGTCCAAGTTGCGCATTTGTTTGTTCACAGGTTAAGTCGAGACATCTGTAATACATCTAGCAATTGATACTTTGGTAAGTGCTTTGCAAGGTTGATATATAGGTTTTGTGGCTATATAAGCGGTGTAGATTTCAAGTGTCCGCATTCCCCTAATACAAGTACAGGTATCTCCGTATGTTGTTGCATTGAAAAATACGGTGGCGCTCTTTATCTATATTTTTGGTCAACTGACAACCCATGACCCAAGCTCATGATGTACCCAGAGCTAACACTCTACTAGCCGTTTATCTCTAAAGAGTTTTCTTTTCCTCAAGCCGTTTTCCATCCAACTTTATCTTGGGCTTCCTTCATTAATAAGAAATTCTCGACCTTGTGATATCAAGTAAGGTAATCGTTTATGTTTTATGGAGGTCCAATTTGCTATCTGATATTCACGAGGGAATAATTTTTTTTATAAGTGTACTGAATGGGTTTTATTGTATTATTACATTAATTTTACGTCATTTTAATAGAAATTGTTCACGAGTTTCGCCGAAGATGGAACTGTTAATGATGTGGAGTATAGGGTTTAAAACTAGCATAGTTCAAATTTAATTATTTTCGACTTTGTTTTTGCCACATTGAAATGAAGTAAACTACATAATATATGGTGAATTACCTTTTGATAAGTGTAATATAATAATGATTGGATTAATTGCAAATATTCATGAAGCCAAAACTGGCATAACCTCAACATCCATTGTTGTTGGTAAACTTCCATGTTTATGTATACAAGCGATAAGTAAATTATTATAGCTGTGTTACTTTGTGAAGCTTATACTATATTATAATAGTTTTTTAAAAAAAGGGTAGTGTACCGTATCTCAAAACGTAACTAGAAATTCTACAAAATTCAATGTCAGCAAAATATTGCTTCAGTTAGCAAGAGTAAAATTTATTAAAATATATTAGTGGAACCATCACAGGGAATTAGGATACATTTTGTTACAAATTAAGTTGCGAGTTTGGTACTCAGAGAAATGATCTACAAATTTGAACGATCTAGGGAAGAGGACGTTCTCAAAAACCATAATTATTCCTATAGTATTTTACACTTTACTTCGGGGACGTTCATTGTCTTGTGTATCTTCACCAGGGGTCTGCAATGGTAATTATATTTTCAATTTGAAAAGTGTCAAAATCAGATTTAAATATATAGGCAACTTATTAGTGGGAACATTATTTACCGGAAACTACCCATGTAACAGACTTACGTCATTTTTGGTCATACAAAGTTCACATGTAACATCAAATAGATGTTATAATGACGTCATTTTCCCAAATTGTGCTGCCGGCAAAAAATGATTATAATAAACAATCAGCTTCAAAACTCCCACTAATTATGAAATATATATTACACTGAATTAAAAATAAAAGCGTAAAACTTGTTTAGGATTAAACAATTTACGAAATTAAACCCATCTTTAGGTGATTAAAAATAAACCATAAAAGAATTCCCTTTTCGTTTATTCTGTCAAAAAATAGCTATTTTGTTACATTAAATTGATTCAGTCAAAAACGATTAAACGTTTATTTTGATAAATATTGCATAACTAATAGAATATTTGGGGTCTTCGGTTTAATATTTTTCATCAAATGCTAATTTCGAAGAAAGTATTTCCAATACAAAAACTTTGACTTGCTACCTGTAAAGTGTACTTTATTAAAACAAAATTATTACAAATTTTTTATTTTTAATGTATAACTAAGAAAATAAAAATAAGTTCAATTGTTATAATATTTACAATAATGTGTATATAGGTATTTTTGAACGGTAAGTCATTACCAACCAAAAACTTAAAAGGAACACTGTTTTACACAATACGTAGCAATGTAAATGATATAAAACTATTGGTGAAAAGTAGGTATAGCAGGCATTTGTACATAATATTTTTTAAACCCCACATTTTAAGGTCAATAGATAAACATTTAGTAATAAATATACCAACAGCTTTCGAATCTATGGGATATTGCAAAACGAGTCATGTTTTAAAATATCTTCCAACCACAAATGCATTAGTTCCAGAATTAATAATATATTGTGTATTTGAACGATAGTATTATTGTTCATCATAAAGTATGAGTCAGAATACAATATGAACAATTAATAAATGTATAGTCATTGCAAACAATTGTTTTGAATTGGAAGCAGGTAGACCTCTCACGTAGTAATGGACCAGAATAATGAATATATATGAATTGTGAATGAACGTCAGATGAACAGTTGGTAGTACTTACAGCATTAATTTCTTTTAATCTACGGAACACCTGTTGTAATGGCTTCTGTGGACACTTTACTAATTTTTTTTGTAGACTGAATATTGATCTAATGGACCACACCTTTCTACATCTTTACTCAAATGACACAATGTGTGGATATTGTATGCAAACCATTCTTTGCCATAAAAATTGCACAAGGTTTCACAGAATCTGCAAGAAGTGAAATTATTAGCTAATTGGGAACCAAATTTTTGAATGTGAGTACTTGGAAATAAGTGTATGTCGTCAATATTCAAACTCCGTTCGATTTCTTTATTAGGAAATACATTATTTAATAAGATGTGCGGCAATAATTTACTACTACTAATTGAGAATATTCACTGTTGTCCAATATCCTTATTTATTGAGTAGTATGAGTTTTTAACAAAGTTTTGCAGTCCAGAGGTCGGATAAGTGATATGGAGACAAAATTCGCAACAACTTAGTAGTAGCTGAGTGGGATTTGTTACGATCAGCTACCCCATTGCTTAATTTCATAGATAAATTAGTTTCAGAGACATTGAGAGTATGCTTGCAATCCTCAGTATGGCTATTTGGGAAACTAGATTCATCACTCGACTCACTATTATATACAAACTCTTCAAGTTCACCAATGTCATTTATATCAGATCCAACTATGCTACAGGAATTTAAATTACTAGAGGCTACAATGCTATATGAATGTACATAAGAAAGATTTTCAGTAAATAAAGACAGTGTGGCATTTACATTTGCTCTAACTGTATGGTATCATTGTTGATGATGTTCTACAAGTTGTATTAATATTCAGAACCTGTCTCGTACATACATCGTTTTACAGATTGTAGTATCCAAGTGGATTCGTTATATTCTTCATCGTCTTTCAACGCTTGATCATATTTGGTTTGCTCCTTGTAAAGGGGCCAATATACCTCCTTTCATAAGCGTGATCCAACTTCGAAGTACAATAGACACCTCACCGGATCGCTACTCCACAAGTACAAATTTTCCCAATCTAAAAATATATCATGAAAAATTATGTTCAGATAGAAAATTGTATCAAACCTACTTTGTGAATGAAGTAACCCAGCGACTTTCTCATCAACAAAAGGCACCAACCGCAATGAATAATTGGGTTATATGTCCGTTTAACATCCGTCTATCTATCGTTAACAGGATTTGAGCCGCAATGATATAGTGCACTATAGATTAGAATTGCTCGGTAACAAAGATGTTGTGCAGCTTTTAATATTTGCTTTTATTTGTTGAGAGACTTATCTTGTTGCTTTGCCTGTGCTTGTAATATATAAGCAGGATCAACGCTTTTTTTTCCAGCAGGAATATTTTTTTGAATAATCTGTCAATATGCAATTTAAATAAAACCGTTCCAATTTTGGAACCATAATAGTTCCCCAAACATTAATATTTCTGTATATTTTTCCACAAACAGTGGATTGTTATCACTACTGTACACAACAAAGTAACAAACGTCTTTTGTTGAGATGTTCAGTTGCCCTTGAATCTACAACAATAATTACAAAATTAGTACATGCTTACATACATGCATATATACATACATGACATATATATATATATATATATATATATATATATATATATATATGGAACCTTTGGGAAGTCGAGAACTAAGGTTTTCGAATCGAGCCCCAGCGTTGGGCCGTCATAAAATTGCCGTGGAAGTTAAAAATAAATCTAAAATTAATACTTGCAGAATCCACAAAAACGCTCCTCGTAATTAAAATCTTCTCATTTTTAAATTGATGTCTAAATCAACTTACAAGATTAAAATCTTCGTTTCAAACAGTAGTTACCAAAGTAAATTTTTGGTTAAATCTTCCTTTCGATTATTTAATACAAAATTTTAAATAGCTTTATATTGAATTTTGCCTCTTCATCGTAATTCATAACTCCATTTTGTATATAATTTGCATTTAAAAGCATCACTTCTATATTCATTGCAATCTCGCAACTATTAAATTACAGTGTTTACAACACACTTCAATTACTATCTTCGCCTAACAACAGCTCGCGCTTTTTAATTAAAATAACATTTCGCGATCTAATGAATGAAATCAAATAAATCCCCAATCTAACGAACGCTTCTTTATATACAAATCTATCTGTTTCCATAAGCTTACTAGAATAATGTGGAACATTATGCTGCAAGGTTTCTCAGAAAAACCAATTAGCGCCTAAAATTGCGGCGTTTATTACCTAATTATCTGATTCCAGTTACTCGTGACGCGCGCTTTTGTCCTTGTCTCACATATACTATTATTGTGGCGTATCTCTTCTCTCCAACAGTGAATGGAAATATCATAAGTATTTCTTATCAGTTGTTCCAGGCATTTTACGGGTTTTTTCAATGATTGGGCTGCTTCTTGGTATAAAATGTTTATTCTTAATGAGTTATTTACGTAGTTCTAAAATATAGATGACTCATCCTTTTATATTCTAGAAAATTCTAGAGAATTCTTTATTTAAAATAAATTGTGGCAATGCACAGGGTAATTAATTACAACTTTAATTGCTTTTTAATGTAAAAGGAGTTTATAAAAAATATTTGCAGTATGAAAATTGAGGTTTAAAATACACGTTGATTATAGTTTCTTTAACTAGAACGCGTAAAGCTAGTTCCAAGCTATTTATAGCAATTGAAAAGTATTTTTATGTGCATCGAAAATGTATTGAATTAATAAGTAAAATTAATGGCTTTGTATTTATCTTAAAATAATGCATTTTACGGTACATAGCATATGTACAATAGCGAAAACACAAATTAAAGCCGTGCTTGTAAATAATCACTCTAAGATAAATACAAAGCCATTTATTTTCAGTTATTTATTATACATTTCTGATGCATATAAAAATGCTCTTCATTTTCTGTAAATAGCATAGAGTAGCACTAGCTTTACGCATTTTGCGAAAGAAACCACAATCAATCTTATTAAAACAAACGCTGAAATATTAATTATGTGTATCAAAGCACGTTTTAGCGTGAAAGTAAATATTTCCTATAGAAAATCATCTCGTTTGCATTCTATAGCTTTAAATTAATCAAATAAATTGACTTTTGGATTACATAAATTCATTTTAAATAAAGATTTTCTAGATTAGGAATAGAAAAGGATGAGTCATCTGTACTTAAAACTACGTAAACACCTAATTAATAAATAAGAATTTATTCGAAGAAGCGACCTGAACATTAAAAACCCCATAAAAATCGATAAGAACGGTGATTTAATAGCCTTACATATTAGTGAAAGAGACCGCAGACCACTAACCTTATGTGTTAGAGTAGGACGGACACCGCACATAAATTAACACTAACTAGGTAATAAAACCCGGCGATTTTGAATGCTAATGAGAATTCCCAGAACTTACGTCAGATAGGCGTGTTGTAATTGGAATGAAATTCCATACAAAACTAGTAAATTATAGAAAAGAGATATTTTATGTATATAAATGAAGACATTTATTAAAGACATTTATTCATAAATTCTATTGTGAAAATGACACATTGAGAAGAAATTGTTTTAAAATATGCAATACGCTGTTACGTTCAAAACCCTAAAAATAATTTTTTCTGCATTCATATTTAAAACACCCTAAAATTTTCAAGCTCGATTTCCTACCATTTGAAGTAGTGTTATTTAATAAAACTTCTCAAGTAATTACTTTATGTAAAAGTTTACCTTATAACATCAAACAGCTGCTTAAAACACTTTACGTTACAAAGTAGTTGCAATATTTCCAACCACTTGCAGTGACTACATTTTAATTAAAAGCTACACGCATATGCACAGCTTTCTTCTAAAGATAAGGTCACTCACCACCTACGTACATCTGCTTACAATGGGTTTGTTATCAATAAGCATACTGGTATTCTGCAGCTGTTAAGATGTTAGAAAGTAACAAGATTGTTTTCCTTTGTCTAAAAATCTTTTGATAATTGTGTTATCTATTGTTGGCTGGCTGTTACAGTTTGTATTTCGGCAGCTGTTGTCTGGGAATCCTGCAGACTTGATTTTTCGGCGATATCTCTGAAAGCCAAAATACCTACCCCCACACACGATTCTCTTCTTATAAAATAGAGACCGTGCTTTGAAAGACATCATTGAAGACAACATCTTCTTACCGAAGATACATGTTGTAAAGTCATGCTACTAAAATGCTTTCTGTGTTAGCATGAGTTGTGTTAGTGGTATCGGAGCCAGCCCATAGAGGAATGCAGCCACATTTTCCCAACCAAGAAGAAACAAATTTAAAATGTCAAGGAAAAAGAAAATAATAAATTTGAATACAGGGTGAAGCAAATACATTTAGCGGAATTAAGTCTAGTTGAAGAATGAATAAATGGGTATAAATTTGGAAGTTAATAATTGGGTAATAATTTAATGGTTGGCTATGTAAAATTGAAAATCAGAATTGGAAGATTTTAGGTTTTATTAAGTTGTAAAATTGAATATTGTTTTAATTTATTTAATTTTGTAATTGAATTGTAATATAAAAGGTTTAAATAATTTTGATATATTTGGTAAGGGTTTGAATATTCTAATTTTAGTAAAAATAAATTTTACTTTGGTGATTGATAATAATAAAAATTTAATAAATAATTTTATTATAAAATTTTAATATAAATTAATTTTATTATTAAAATGAGAATATAAATTTAAAAATGGGAAACCAAAATTAATAAAAGAAACCGAAAATTAATTTGAGGTAGATAATTTAAATGTATTATAAAAAAAAAGGGAGGGAAGATAATTTTAAATAAAAGGTGCCAATAATTGATTAAGAAAATAAAAAACGGAGGGCATAATGATTTAATAATTAAATTTATATATATAAGGAATTGGAAATGGACTAATTTAACGGCCCAGGCTTGGGGTATAAAATTTAAAGTAAAATAAATTAAAATTAAATATTGCAAAGCCGAATATTCAATTAATCGTTTTAAATATAAATTAAAGGTAAAGGTTCAAAAATTTAAATTCAAATTAAATAAAAATTTTAGTTTATATGAATTTCTCTTCATTAATTAAATATTTTTATATATTCATTTAAAAACCCTTTAATATTCAACTCCTTTAAATTCATGTTCAATTACCTTCATAAAATTTGCTAAAATTTGTTAATAAATAAATCTAAAAATCCAATTAAAACTTCTTTAAAAAATCATTCATAAGTTCGAATTGAAAACAATTAATCCAATTTTCCAAATTATTTTACTATCCATTCTGTAAAGCTTCGTTTTTAAAATATTTCCTTTTTGGTAAATTTTTCCCCAACAAGGAATTTTAATAAATATTCTTTAAGTTTTTTAATTTTATTTTAATGTGGCCTTCTTGTATAAATTTTTCTTGATATTAGTTCCTAAAATTGGATCCTTTAATTGAATTCTTTTATAATTTAACTGTAATTAATTCCTTTTTCTTTTAAAAAAGTTTAAATTTTTATAAATTGGGTTTAAATACACGTTGGTTTAGTTTTTTAACTAAATAACTAGTTGCTCTATGATAAATTTATCTAAAGTATTTAGTGTCTAAAAGTATTTTATATAAAAATTAAATCTTGATTTCAAATAAGTTCGAATAAATGTTAGAAAACAAATTAATTGCTTTTTTAATCGAAAAAAACCATTATCAAAATTATTTGCAAAAATTTATCTAAAATAAATGTATTATTTTAATATAGTGACGCTACTTTTTCCCATTTATACTTATTAAAAATTGTGGATATAATTATTAAAAATAGGAAAATTTCTAAAGGAAATTTTATTTCTTAAAATATATTACTTAAAATTCATTTAAAACTTTTTGATTGATTGAAGAAGCCTCGGTAAAACACTATTTAATATTTATTAAAAGCATTACCCATAATGACTCTTATTTTTAAAAGAAAATTAACACTACTATTTTAAAAAACCCTAACTTAAACAACCGAATTATTAATGTTAAATTGCAAATTTAGGTGTTAAGAAGAAATTTTATATAATTGGAATTTATTAATAAATTAATCAAATTTATTGTAAAATACAATTAAAAATTTTTTAAAATTAATTTTTAATAAAATAAATATTTTCCTTGTTTCATATTAAACACCTAATTTAATTTTTATGATTCAAAATGTATTAATAAAATTTCAATAAATTATTAAAGTTTACCTTTAAATCCAGCTAAATTAGTTACATAGTTAAACAAACACAATAATAAAACCCGTCGTTTATTAAAAAATCACCAACTTACTAAAGTTATTTTTATCCAATACATCTGTTCAAGGAAAGTTTAAATTTAAATGTATTTACTAAGATTTAAAGACATTTTTCATTTGCAAATTTGAAATTTATCATTGGCGGAAGTTAAAAACCGCGTTCGAAATTTCCAATATTTTTGGATTCAAAATTTTAAATAACCCTTAAAAAATTTAACTCTTTTACAAATCTTAAGTAAATTTAATAAATAAATTTGAGTCATTATTTTATGTTATATAATAGTGCAATGACACAGTGAGCAAAGAGCATTCCAATAGAACCCCGTTTTAATTGATCAGGAAAGACTTTATTTTTACCAATAGATAAAACCATTTAATTGCCTACAATTTTATAAATAACAACGTTACCATTAAATAAAGTGGGATAAAATAAATTTTCAATTGTTAAAAATTTTAATATGTGTCATTTGAAAGCTGTTAAATTCTATAGGATGTTCGAAACTTGATAGGTTTGTATGGATAATTAACAAAATTTTTAGGGAACAATTCATTTTAATTAGAACCATATAAGCAATTTAAGAAAAATATTCAAATAATTGTGAAAGTCAATTATAAAATGTTTAAATTCAATAGTGTTACATGAGGCTAAAAATACGAGACAAGGAAAAAAAAAATAATTAAGTGAAAGAAATCAAGCCCATTTCCATAATTCTTTTTGAATAAATATTTGAATTATTTGAATAACAAATTGTTACCTTAAACAATAATTACAAACCACACGTAAACCATAATCCAAATAATAAAGCAATATTTAAAACAGAATTAATTTGTTAATTAAACAAGTATGTTTAAACAAATTGTTTTTAAAGTTAAAAACTACGTTTTGGAACATGGGGAATTTAATATGAAGTTCCAATTAAAATTTTTTTGTTGGAACAAATTGTTGTCGTTAAAAATCTTTGATAAGGTTTTAAAATCTATGTTTCAGTTTAATTTTTAAATTTGTGGTTTTGGGAATTGAGTACCAAATTTTCGTATCTTAAGTTACCAAATTAAAACGTTTCTTAAGATAAACGGTTTTGATAAAAATTTGAAAAAATTTTTGAAACATATTTAAATAATTGTAGCAATAAATTTTGCAAATTATTTAATACCGATGGTTAAATGAATAAGCAAGAATTGCATTTAATCAAATCCTAATTAACAAAAAGCATAATTGCTTAAGATCAAATTTGAAAATTAAATAAATGCTTAATAGGAATTTTATCGCATTTATGAATGAAATTAAATTTTAATCACCAAAATTGTAACAAAATTTTGGAAACAATTGCGTGAAAAATAATTTCTTATAAATTAAAAACTTATATTATCAAATTTGTTGACAATGTCGAAAATCCTATTAATAATGGAAGGATTTTTGATTATTTAAAATTTGAGTGTTATTAAATATAAGGAATGGATTCTGGTGAAACTTTAATAGGATGGAAATTTTAAAAGGTTTAAGAATATTGAATCAAAATTAAGTTTTAAAAAAGTTCAAAATCCAGAATAACAAGAAGAATGAATTATTCGCATAAAAAAAAAATAATCAAGTTAAAAAGAATATTTAATATAACAAATAATGTTTGTATAAAGAACTATTTGAGGGTTAAGATTAGAATAAAGAATTTGGTTTTAAATAAAATAAAAGGTTTTAAAAAAAAATTTAAAAAAAAAAATTTCTTAACAAATGTTAATACCTTAAAACTTAAATATAAACCAATTTAATCAATAATTTTTTAAGAATGTAAAAATTTAATTTAATAATTAAATTATTCTTGACAACACTAAAAATAAATTTAAATCATGAACATTATTGTGGAACAATTAAAACAATCATTAATAAGCAAATATTTAAATATTATGAATTTGCATTTAACTTTTAAATTCATGCGAAGATTTCTCAAAAAAATTGAAAAATTTAAAAGAAAATGTTCTTAAGAAATTAATTTAAATTTTGTAAAATTGTATTGAAATAAAACCCAGTTTGTAAGTACTTGAATTTTTTACACAATAACAAAAAAATTCTTATAATTTTTTAAAGTAATTCTTTTAAAAATTATAAATTTCTCTAAATTAAAATAAATCTTGTCTTAAAGTAAATTTTTAAGTTTAAAAGATCAAATTAATAATTTATTTGCCAAATCTCCATGTTCAACTTAAATTATTATTATTCCACAAAAGGCTTAATAGAATATTAAAAGGTTTTAAAGTTTCTTTATATAAAATTTAATTTTAAAATAAAATACAATTAAAAGAAACAAAATTTTTCAAAATTTTGTAAGTAAAATAGTTTAATAAGTAAAAAACAAGGTTTAAAAAATTGCAAAGATTAAAATGTATAAATAATAAAGTTGTTAGGATCAAACAGATGATTGAACAAATGTTAAATATTTAGCAAGTGGTTTATCCATTTTTAAATGGATTTCAAATTTTTAAAGTAAAATCAAATCCCAAAATAGTAAATAAAGGTTTCATCGCAATTTAATTTTTTAAAAACCAAGAAAATTAAATTTAAATTTAAAAGCTAAAATCTAATAGATTAATAATGTAAATTATTTTAAATAAAACCTCCTTACGAGGAAAATATTGTTTTTTAAAAAATGAAAATTTTAAACTTTTATATTTCTTGTATTAAATAAATAATTTCATTTTTTTAAAAGTGATTAAATTTATTAAAGTAAACATTCAATAAATTTAAAATACCATTAATGGAAATTTTGATGAAATAGGATAAGTAATTTTTTAATAGTTTATGAAAAAGTTTTAATTTATTAAACGTGAATTTTGGGATATGGATATGTTAATTGTTAAAAAAGTTTTGATAAGATATTTATTTAGTGATAATTTAGTTTATAATGAAGTTAATTAAGGAAATTTTTGGATAAGGTGAATCGGTTTTAAAGATTATTGTAAAGGGTTTCAAATATAATTAAAATGAAATTTAAAAATTTGGCAATGAACTTTAAAATGAAATATTTAAAGTATTGATAAAATATTGTTAAACTTGTAACTATTTCATATAATTGTTTTTTAAATAACTTTTCTGTAATTTAAATTGTAGTTAATAATTTCATTAAAACCTTTAGATTTAAATTTAATTAAATATTTTTACATGTTAGAAAAGAATTTTTAAAATTATGTGTTCTATAACTTTTTATATTTAATTATATTTAAGGAATTTTTTTGGTTGTTTGGAAGTGTGGTATTATAGTTTAAGGTTTTTTGTAATTACATAAATTTTTCATATTTAAAGTTTGAATTTAGGAAAAATTTTGTTTAATTTTTTCATTTTTTAAGTAGCCAAGTTTTATATTATTTAATTTATATAATTAATAAGAATAAATTTTGAAATTATTTTATATGAAATGGTTATTTTATTTAGTTGTTAAATTAATAGTTTGTCATTTTCCTTTTAAGTTTAAATTTGTCTTTCAAGTTGATCAATTTTAAAGATGGTTTATTTGTAGAATTTTTAAATTAATTTGTTAATAGTTTAATATTAATTTAATTATAATTTATAGAAATATGATATGAAAGGTCCATTAAATTTTTATTTAAATATAGTTTCTTCAATCGTTACTTCAGTTTATAATTTTGAATGAAATAATTGGAATCCAAATGGAATTTTTTAAAAGTAATTTTTTAAATTTAAAATTTTAGCAATTGTATTTTTTTCTGATTTATTGGAAAGTATTTAAGGTGTAAAATCTATTAAAAGTTAATTTATTAATATTTCATTGATTTTAATTTAATTATGAAATTTTCGTTTTGAATTAAAAAAGGTTATAATTGTACAATTTATTAAAGATCTTAATTTGGTTTAATATTTTAAGATTAAAGTTTTATATGTATTTCCAAAAAGTTTCTAAATGGGTGTATGAAATATTTGCAACTAGGTTATTCCTTAAAATTATTTTTTCAATATCATTGAATTTAATTTCGTATTTAATTTAAAATGATGAAATTTTTGTTTGAAAATATTAAAAAAACTTATTTTAATTATTTAAGATGAAATAGTTAATTTTATTGTTTCAAACGTTGTACCTCTAAATGTTTTAATTAAAATTTAAAATTTTAACAACCCTAACCAAATTTTAATTAAAGATCTTTGGTTTTTTTAAAATTGTAACAAATAATTTTTTAAATTAGTAAAGTTAATGCGTTAATTAACATTTATTGATAAATTAAAATCTTAATTTTTAAGTCATTATTCCTTTGTTAGTTTGAAAATAACATCCTTGGGGTTTTGAGAATTATTCAATTTTGTGATTTAAGAAATTAAAAGTTAAATTGTTTCTTTTTTAATTGTGATTTGAAACATATTGAATATTAACTTAAAATTTAATATATTTTTTTTAAGTATTTAAGGTTTAATTTAAAGGTCCCATTCTAATAAACATTGGTTATAATTTTGAATTATTAATATGTTTTGTAATTTATTTGACTAAATGAATCATTGAAAATTTGCACTTTTTGGTTTAGTAGATAATTTTTAAAGTCTATTTTATTTCTCGGTTAAAATTTTTGGTATTAAGGTGAGATTAATTGTTATTCAATGGGTATTTGTTCTGCTTAAAAGATTTTTATTTATTGGGTATGAATTACTTAATTCCATTATATTGTAAGTTGAAATTTTTAGGATGTAAGGTTAAATCCTAAGTTTTATCTTTAAATTTATTTATTAAAGAATAAGATTCTAAATTTTGTATCTGAATTTTAGTTTATTGTAATCTATTTGTATCAACGACATTTTTTTATAAATAATTGTTTATGATATATAATACTATTTTAAATTGTTACATTTAAATGTTACTTAAAAAGTAGGTTGTTTAAAATAGTAAATTTAATTTTCAAAATTTTTTGTTAAGTAAAATAATTTTATGAAATACCTTTTATTTATTAAAATTAATTTGCATTTTAAAAGGAATATCTTTGGTTAGGAATATTTAAAATAAATTTTAGTATTTAATTACTATTTTTAATTTACTTAGATTAAATAATTAAAATTAAAATCATTTAAATTTGCAACTATTTTCTTTTTGAAATGTGAAAGATTACAATCAATTCAATTATCAATTTTATAATATTCCCAAATTTATGTAGGGAATGTTTTTAATAAACATTTATATTATTTTAATTAATTCATTATTTTTTGGTATTTTAGGCCCAATTGGATTTTTAAATTTAAGTAAATAATAATTAGAATTTTTTGAATTTTTCGGTAAAAATACATTTTTCAATTAATTAGGTCAAAATTCTTTACTTTAAAAATAGTGTTTAATAGGGTTTCTTATTTCATTTGCAATGAAATCCAATAAAATTGTTTCCCCTAATTATAAAAATATTAAATTTTATTTTAATTAAATTTATTTAATTTAAATGATTTCAATTTACAAATTTTATGATATAATTTTAACGAATTCACAAAAAATTTTTATAAGTTGTCACGTTAAGTTTATGTAAAACTAATTGAAAATGTTCGTTTCCAATTTTTAAAATGTTAATGGATGTCCAATAAGGTTTATCTACATTAAAGTTTAAATTTTTATTTAAACTTTCTTTTTTCCATGAATAATAAATATAATGTTTTTGTTATTTTATAATTGTAAATTATAAAATTTGAATGTTAGCAAAACCCTGAAGGAACGGTAACTCAAAGTATGATGATTAAAATATTTGAATAGTAATTAAATATAATATTTTAACTTTATATAATTTAATTTTTTAAAACAAGGTAACAGTATTAAAAATAAGTTCTTTAATTTCAAAAATTTAGTAGAATAAAATTAATTAATTTAATGAATTAGGTTAGAAATTGAATATTATCAATTTGAAATAAAAATTACTCAAATTCGAAAATTAGTTGGAAATTGAGTTCTCAAAAATGAATATATGTAATTTTGATTTAATACGTCTAAAGTTTAGTACTTAATCTTGAATTATGAGTTGTAAGTTTTAATTTCAATCTTTAATTATTAATTGAACTTTATATTTTAAATGTTCGGAATTTAACAATTACTATTTTTGGTTCCAAATTAATGTATAAATGATTTAATATCGCCATTTTATCAATTAACCAAATTATTTTAACAATGTCAAAAATTTAAATAAATACAAAGCCATTTATTTTCAGTTATTTATTATACATTTCTGATGCATATAAAAATGCTCTTCATTTTCTGTAAATAGCATAGAGTAGCGCTAGCTTTACGCATTTTGCATAAGAAACCACAATCAATCTTATAAAAAACAAACGCTTGAATCTTAATTATGTGTATCAAAGCACGTTTTAGCGTGAAATTAAATATTTCCTATAGAAAATCATCTCGTTTGCATTCTATAGCTTTAAATTAATCAAATAAATTGACTTTTGGATTACATAAATTCATTTTAAATAAAGATTTTTCTAGAATATTAGGAATAGAAAAAGGATGAATCATCTGTACTTAAAACTACGTAAACACCTAATTAATAAATAAAAATTAATTCAAAGAAGCGACCGGAACATTAAAAACCCCATAAAAATCGATAAGAATGAGATTTAATAGCCTTACATATTAGTGAAGGAGACCGCGGACCACTAACCTTATGTGTTAGAGTAGGACGGACACCGCACATAAATTAACACTAACTAGGTAATAAAACCCGGCGATTTTGAATGCTAATGAGGAATTCCCAGAACTTACGTCAGATAGGCGTGTTGTAATTGGAATGGAATTCCATACAAAACTAGTACATTCTAGAAAAGAGATAATTTATGTATATAAACGAAGACTTTTATTAAAGACATTCATTCATAAATTCTATCGTAAAAATGACACATTGAGAAGAAATTGTTTTAAAATATGCAATACGCTGTTACGTTTAAAACCCTAAAAATAATTTTTTCTGCATTCATATTTAAAACACTTTAAAATTTCTCAAGCTCGATTTCCTACCATTTGAAGTAGTGTATTGCACAGCTTTCTTCTAAAAGATAAGGTCACTCACCACCTACGTACATCTGCTTACAATGGGTTTGTTATCTATAAGCATTCTGGTATTCTGCAGCTGTTAAGATGTTAGAAAGTAACAAGATTGTTTTCCTTTGTCTAAAAATCCTTTGATAATTGTGTTATCTGCTTGTTGGCAAGCTGTTACAGTTTGTATTTCGGCAGCTGTTGTCTGGGAATTCAGCAGCCTTGATTTTTCGGCGATATCTCTGAAAGCCAAAATACCTACCCCCACACACGATTCTGTCCTTATAAAATAGAGACCGTGCTTTGAAAGACACCATTGAAGACAACATCTTCTTACCGAAGATACATGTTGTAAAGTCACACTACTAAAATGTTTTCTGTGTTAGCATGAGTTGTGTTAGTGGTTTCGGAGCCAGCCCTAGAGAAATGCAGCCACATTTTCCCAGCCCTAAAATGAGACCAACACGAAACTGATTGCTCAAGGTACAGTTTCCTGTTTTTGTAATTTTTTTTTGATGCTGCTGTGGAGGATAGACATTTTATTTGTTGCTACTCATGATTATCCAATAAATTACCAACACCACGTTACCAAACACATTCACAATGCACGAGTGACGATGTAATAATCATTTTTCAAATTAAAAATTAATTATTCAAAGTTTGTGTTAGAGTCCATTTTACTGTTTCTTTTGTCTTTTTGTATAAACATTAACGTAAAGAACTTACGCATCAATTTAAAAGGAGTTAATATTTGATTAATTTAAGTTAGGGTGTCTAATTTTAATATTATACTATTTCTTAAGGAGGTGCACTTCACAAAGCAGCATGTATATATAATTTAGGTATATTTCTTTTCTTAGATTTACCGTACAGTTTATGCTTAATTTTCTTTTATATGTACTTAATGAAACTTCATTAAGCAGTTGGTAAGGTAAATTTGTAAAACTTTATTAATTGCATTATTGTAGTGCATCTTTCAAATGTCTTATAACTTTCAAGTAACAGGAAATTTCGAAGTAACATGCAACCAGTGTGAGGCGTAAATTGGAGGTTAAGCTGATTTTTATATCAAGAATTAAAATTCAGCTTTAATGCTGTATCAAATCTGGTTTTGTGGTTAGATGTCAAGTGTTCAATTAGAATGCTTGGGTTCAATTTTACATACTGTTAGGATGAACTTCTTCTTGGTGCATCGCTGATCTTGGTTTGTTCAACTTACAATATTTTGTAAGAACGTTCCACATTTTCCTTTGTTCTTCTATATTTTGAACTTTGATAAAAGTTTAAAAGTTTTGTGTTGGTGATAAATTTTTATTTTAGTAAAATTCTATGTATCTGCCCCATTATGGTAGAATCTTTAATAATCATAACTTAAAATTTCTTATACTATAAATTAAATACAAGAAATAATTTCTATGTTAAAGTATAAATAACTTGTTACTTGTGTCATATGGTGTGATAAGAAAGGATTGTGTGTTCAATTTGTACTATGTACTCATGATATAATTTGAAAATTAGGATTAACTTTGAATGTAGTTTAAAGTGATGACATTTTCAAATCATTTGTAATAATTTCGATTGTACTATCGCTCACAGTAGTGCCAACGATAAGAAACATAATTATTTTATGTAGAGTAATTTACAAAACATTTTAACATTAAATTTTCCGAATCATTAATTCTTGCTTGGTTCAAGAAACATCACTATTGATAATTTTAAGAGTCTATAGCTCCACAATTTGTTGTAAATACTTTGTTATAATTTTTAAAGAAACAAAAGAAAAGATAAATTTATGTTTAACCTAAAGTTTTTTTTAACTGAACTGTAAAGAAAGGTATTGCAAACTTATACTGAAAATATGAGAATTAACACCAGGTTCATAGGTGTGTCATTTTGTGATTATTGTTAATATGTGTCTACAAGAAAAGCTAGTCGAGGCACATTCATCGGGGCATTTGTTAATCAAGAAGAGGACAATTGATAAAGTGTTTTGATATGGTTTTGGGGAATCAAATTCTAGTTGTGTATATAGGTTAAAAATCCAGTATCACAGCGATTCGCTTCAGAACCAATCAGCTATGCAGAATAATACCAGAAATATATATATATATATATATATATATATATATATATTGCTGTGTTAATAGGGTCATTGAGGGGTAGTTAGGACCAATAGTATAGCGCACTTCAAATAAAATACATGAGGGCTCAGAAAACGAGACAGTTTTCTGAAGAAAACAAGAAATATGATGATTAGGCTGGAAAGTAAAAGACAACGTCCTGTATATAAACCATAATCATAATTTTTTTAGCGAATGAAAAATATTATGAAGATTTATTTGAATAAACAAATTCGCAAGTTGCTAAACAACATAATTGCAAGCTGAAACACGACACGCATGGATAACGCATCATTATTACGTCAAGGATTCCAATTAAAACAAGCAAGTTTAATAATGCGTAAGATAGCAAACGCATATAATTTAAAGCATAAATTGTATTAAGTCTACGTGGCTAGAAAATAAAAAATTGACACCTGATTTATTGAAAACAACCAAGGCATGGTAATTAAAATCAAAGTTCGCCAAATTGATTTGAACAAACAATGGTTTACTTATCTAGAATTATGAAAATCCAAAGGAATCAATGCTATTAACTCGAAATGGTACGTGACAAAAGCAACGCGTTGATGTTAATATAAATATAATACAATGAAATATCAGTAAACCTGGTATGATAGTTTATACACAACGAACTTTGCGCTTGTCAATAAATAGACGGTGCATTTAAATATGACCGGATTTGTAAACAAATCATTTCGCCATAGAATAAGGCTTAGTTTACGTCTCTTAAAACAACGATATTTACATAAAGTGATTAATTGTGAAGTGTGAAATAATACCATTGTAATTATGGGAAATTAATGGGTTTACCGTTTTATCCTTAAAAGACGTAAGTAACTAAAAGTTGTTTTAATTTAAATTCTAATAATAACCTTAATAAAAAAGACTCTAAATAATTACTGGGGAACAAGTCTAAATAAATACTAGAAGACAATTCCAACTAATTACTGGATTAAATGAAGAAATGCAACAAGCATTTACTTCAACTATGAATTGTCAAGGAATTTAATGGAGGACGCTAGTGTGATTTAAGGCTATGCTATGAGGGATGCAGAAAATATCGAAAGCAGTTGGACCAGGGACTGATTCGAGCTGAAAACAACAGGTTAGCCAATCTGAATGTTTTATTATTTTATTGTGAATATTTCGTTGTACCTTTCTAAACTGAATGATTTAAAAATTAACATTTAATTGAATATTTCTAATTTAAATACTTTAAAAATTGCTCTCATGATAATTTATGTGAGGGGTCGGCAAGGTTTGTTTTGTTTTTAGTATACGTTGTAAATTACGTAAATAATTAAAGAGGTTGAATGAACGTTCATCAAGTTTCAGTTAATAATAATAATAATAATAATAGTAATTTTGCTGGCTTTTTTGATGATCTTTGGGCATGATATTTATTAATTTAGAGAATCTTTTTTTCATACTTTGTAAATATTTTTGAGAACATTATAATAATTTGTACTTAATGGTGGTTTGGTTTAAAGATTACAGAAAGGAGAGGTAGAAGGTAAATTTAAACCCTTTGTTTGTCGTATTGCTGCAAACTCCGTGCGTAATTTAGAAACTGAGCTAGCCGACGCAATTAAAATTATACATTAAAAATCAAAAATTGACAGATATATATATATATATATATATATATATATATATATATATTCGATAAAATGTTGCAATACAATTGGAATATTTGGGTCCAAAAAATCGCGTTTCGATAACGCGGATGTTTGCTTTTCGAGTTCAAGTTATTTTGAACTTTTAAACTTTGATTCTGCAGCTTGTGCGTTAATGCACTTGTAAAAACTACTCGTTCTGTTACTCCAAGAACAATGCACGTTTCTTTTCTATGAAATGTGTAGATTTGGTGTGGATCGGTAAGCGCTTCTGAGTTGTTAATATTAGTAAGATTTTCCTTTTTTTAGCTCTTAGCTGGAAGCTAAATTGCTTGTTGTGTAGCCCGATTATTCCTTGATGTAGATCAACTGCTTTTGCATGTAGACTGCCGTTGCAATTACGGTAATAGCCTGGTTGTTGCTCACTACCGCGGCGATGCTGCGTCAATTCGCTTCCGAGGGCTGACCAGATAAGTATCCCGATACATGTATGTGACTTGTTTTCCTTTTCTAACATACCCAGAGATAAACCCAATTTGAAATTAGATACGCTTATGTTTGTTCTGGTAAAATCCTTACTAGAAAAGTTTCAAACTTTAATGCTTTTGCTTTTTGTACTTAACCCATCTGCTTATACGAAAGTATCAGCAGTATTCTTTTTTTTACTGATTATAGTTATAACAAATGCTTCGTATGGTAAAATCCTTACTAGAAAAGTTTCTAAATTTAATGTTTTTTTTGTAATTAACCCATCCACTTATACGAAAGTATAAGCGTTATTCTTTTTGGTACTGATTAGATTTATTGCATGTTAGCTACGAATTGCGCATTTCGTGGAACAATTAGTGAATTTGTCCATAGAGTAAAATTGTTTTATTAAATAGTAACCTTAGTTAATTTTGTTTTGCTGTTTCGATAGAAATTTCTATATTTGTTTTTTTTTATTATAAATAGAAAATCGTTGCCAATGTGTTATTTTTGTGTTGCTAGGAACCCCTCCCCTAACCGCATTGGTAGTTAGCCTGGTATATTTACGTTTTTTTCCGGCTACATCATGGTACGTAGCATAATTTCTGAGGCCCTGGCGTGGGGCCCCGTTTTTTTTTGTGATTAATTTCTGCTCCAAGTTTGTTTTAGTTAATTTTTGCTGCGATTTTTTTTATTGTTAGTGCCTAAGTTCATACGTTACCCGCATTTCCCGGTCTGATGTTACTTGTTTATCCTTCCTTTACATTCGAACTGTTATTTCCTTTTTTCTTTCGGCTCTTTGCTGTCCCCCACATGCGATTCAATTTTCTTAAATTTTAGTTTTGTTTTCCTTCCTAATCGCTCAATATTATCGGTTGGTTAATTTCAGATTATTGGACTTGTGTTTTAGCCAATAATCCTAGTCCATTGAAAACGTTGGCGCCCAAGATTTTTCTTTTTTCTTCCTTCCCTCTCGGTACATTTTGTTCTCCCCGTCAAGTCTAGAGTTGGTTTCTTTCTCCGATTTTTCTTTTATTCTACAACCCTATTCTAATTTCTATTTTGTTGTTTCGCTTCCATTGGTGTTCCTGAAGTCTGTCCGTCGGATGTTTTAAATTGTCCTGTATTCGCAATACTTTTTTTGGCTTCTATCGAGTTACGGTTAGCCCTTATTTAGTTACTTTCTCTCAATTTCTTTTTTATTCTTACTAAAAATAACTGATCATAGGTTGGTGGTGTTTAATATCATCTGTAAAAGACGGCAGAAGTCATCCGAAAGCTTTACTAACTACTTGTATGACGGGAGTAGATAGGTAGGGCCGGTCCTAATTCAAAACGTGACTGTCGTATTTTCCATATGTAAAATACACGTGCACCGTTTTGAATTAGGATCGGCCATATATAATTTCAATGTAAAATAGTTGTGAAAACATTTCAATGTAAAATAGTTGTGAAAACATGAATTCTTATATACTTTCAATGTAAAATACTTGTGGGGACGTTTTGAATTAGGATCGGCTTTATATTACTTTCAATGAAACATATTTCAAAAACACACGTATGTTGAAAAAAATGTAAGTGCAGAGAAAAAATGTGTGTAGCTGTTTTGAATTCGGTTTTCTAGCGAGAAGTTACATGTGCACCGTTTTGAATTATGATCGGCGTTATATACTTTTAATGTAAAATACTTGTGGGCACGTTTTGAATTAGGATCGGCTTTATATTACTTTCAATGGAACATACATACTTCAAAACACACGTATGTTGAAAAATGTAAGTGCAGAGAAAATGTGTGTAGATGTTTTGAATTTGGTTTTCTAGCGAGAAGTTATAAAGTATGACAGATGCAAAATATCGCATTCAAGTCAATTGTGTTTAATTAAAGTGGATTCTGATTTATGTTTTTATTTATGTTTAGAGGCTGCAAATACACATGGGCCGGTTTCAATTCAAAATGTGTTCACACTCTTGTGATAGGTTGAAAAGTGGGTTGGCAAAGTACGCAGATGGTGGTAATCTGCTATATAAGGAGATTGCTCCTAATATTAATTTAATTAGTTGAAGTTTACTGCATATATTTACATACAAACATGTATATAATTGGTATTCAGGATTTAAATACAAGAAAAACGAGTTTGTGTGTAAAGAAATTGCGGTTTTGGACTTGTTGAAAGGTGTTGTTTGGCATCAAATTTTTAAACTGCCAATGCAGTCCAGTTGTTTGAGCCAAGATCATATAAAACATAACGACTGGGTGACAAAGAATATTCATGGTCTTTCTTGGGATGAATCTTCAACGTCTGGAGTGGTGTTATCATATATAGCGCTTTATTTGAAGCAAATTATCCTACCCAGTGAAGAAGTATTTGTGAAGGTTCTAGAAAAGAAGAAATTGATTGAAACCTATCTAATGCAAAACGTTGTAACTGATATGCTTGCACTAGGTTGTCCTAAGATATCGGAGTTAAAAATCAACAACCGTTTAAAATATAACATCCATTGCTGTAGACACAGCAATAATAATCTGCAACGCGCAAAACAAAATACCTTGTTATTAAAAGAATGGCTTGATAATAATAAAAAACAATAGAAAGATTGTGTCTGTATTATTTATTTTAATATAATTTTACAATGTTAGTCGAAGCAAATTATCCGACCCGGTGAAGAAGTATGTGTGAAGGGTCTAGAAAAGAATAAGAAATAGATGGAAAACCTATCTATTGCAAAACAAAATACTTTGTTATTAAAAGAATGGTTTGATATTAGTAAAAAACAATAGAAAAGATTGTGTCTGTATTATTATTTTTGTAGTCAGTAAGAAATCTTTAATGCTGATGTCTGCAGAAAAAACAATTAAACTCAGACAGCACGAATGGGACTCTCAACCCTGAAAGCAATTATAATTGATCAACGCAATAGCTCTTTACTGGTTTTACACCATTTAACAAATTGTACAGATATCTCGAAAATTTTGCTAAAGACAGACAGACAAATGGACAAACAGACTGACTGCACCAATTTTCTCATTCTCGCTTTTAAAGAATAACAAGTCGTAGTTATTAAATCGCGAACTCAGTTTATCTGCAAGAAATATATAAACGAGGAAATTTATGAAATGCTCCAACTTCAAAAAAACTAGAAAATAAATCTATTGAAATATATGCTAACGTTGCAATTGGTGGATCTGCTCACGGAGTAAACAATTTTTTCAAGCACTTCATTTGGATTGACTATAAACTACTCAATAATTTTTAACCTAACCACTATCATTATTCTTTCCTGACAAGGGCAATTTTAAAAAAAGTTTTCATTTTTGATTTGTTCTATAGAACACAACTACAACTTGAGAATAAAGATTGAGCGATTATCACACACATATCTTGAGTATATATAAAGATATTAAACAACAAGAACAGCAGAAAATTCAACCCATGTCAGACAGCTTTTTTTCTTATCAACGATAGTCTAGTCTAATACTTCTTCAGCATTTGCATTTCCATAGTTACGTACTGAAGGCAACTCTGCAAAAAAAAATATAAAAGCATCTATTTGAAATGCATTTCTAACTTTAATCGCAAAAAAATGAAAGCATCTATTCGAAATATGCACTCAGATTAAAAGTCAAAAATTGTTTTACACCGTTCTGTAAACTGAGATTACGTAGTTATTAAATCGGGAGTAATGTGAAATGAAACACACAATGTATTTTTCTTTATTGTAATTTATAAAATACATATATATATATATATATATATATATATATATATATATTGCTGTGAAACCTCCCTGCATAAAAATCGAGCCTCTGCTACTTGGGCGTCAAGAATGCTGTGATACCACCAAAATCCGGGTACTCCGCTTTTCGAATCGAGCCCCTACGAATTGGATGTCAAGAATGCTGTGAATCCTACAAATTTTTATTCATTACCTTATTGTGTGTTGGTCCATTGACTTTCTTCTGTTAATCGCCTCGGCTGCTCCTCTAGATAGCTTTCATCCTCATACATAAAAAAAACAAACACATTCCTACCACAAACATCAACGTCAACTCTATTTACATCAATATTCACAATACATTAAAATTTCAAAATTAATATTCAGCATAAATTTTAATATCGGAAAATTTCAAAATTAAATTTATTATCATTTTAATGTGCATCCAGAATTAAAGTCCTTGTAGGATGCCTACTAATTACTATAACAATATATGCAGAGTACAAAGGGAGCATCTACCACCCCTTTACGTTAATTAACCAGGTTCGTCTAATTGAGCTCAAAGACATACCCTAAATTTTCATCATAATCCAGAACATCAATACTAAATACCCCTTTCTACTTAAACAAGCAAATTTCACCTTAAAATTAAAATATTATTGTTAGTACCATTTCACTACTGTCCATTTTGAGTAAATCAATTATAAAGTTATTCAACACACACAAAAATCTCAAAGTTCAAACAAAATAGTATAATTTACCTGAAGGTTACTTGCACTCGTAGCTTCAATATACATCGTCCCTTTTGTTAATCACACCATTCCAACTGGGTTATATTTACGGCTTCTGATTCTCAACGCTTTAAAAATTTTCTCCTTCACCATTTATTTAAAGTTGTTTCAGGGCTTTTCCGGAACTAATCTGTGTATAACTGACCCTTGTTTCGTGGATCCAGACACGTTTATGCACCATTTAAGTATTAATACCCCCGAAAAATAACAAAGAACTTTATACTTCTTTCACCAATATACGCCAAAACTGCCTACTTTTGTGTATTTATTTGTCGTAGTAAATTTTACCAATTGGTACTGTAATACTAAACTTTATTACCTTGTATCTAAGTGCACTAAAGTATATTCATGTTAGCACGTAAAGAACAAACTGTTTTACATCACCAAAATATACGAGCAAACTTTAAATTATTCTATCACACTAAAAAAAACACTGTTTAACGCGTTGAATCAAGTCGCAGATGTAAGAGAGCTTTTAACGCATCGAATAGTCAAAAGTCTAAGAGAACGAAATTCATATTACCACCGGTATATATAGCGGATAGCCGGCACGTCGCTTTTGTCCTCAAAACAGACAATTCTTAAGAATTTCTCATGCTATGTTCCCAATCCGTCGCTCGCGCGTCGGTTTTACAATTTAGTACTCACCCAAGTTAAATCTCAGAAATTTCAACACGGCACGCAAAGTCTGGAAATAACTAATTGACTTTTATAAAGAAATGTTATTTTTACCTCTCAAATTTTGCATTTTACTTTCAACCAATCGCAACCCCATGACGTTGCTCTACTCACGCCTTTTACTATATGTGTCTCGGTCTTGCGCATATTATCTGTCTCTATCTATCCTGTTCTTATTAGTGCAAATTGATATTCCTTATTATCGATTATTTCAGTCCATGTGGACTATCTGGGTTAAATAACCCCGTATCGCACCTTCTCGTGAATATTAAGCCACGGTTTCTCCAAGATTCTTTGAAACCATTTGTTATCTACAAAATTTTCGCCGTACATGACATTTAAACTACGCAGGTGTTCAAACATAATATTAATTCTCAGAGCTTTATTTTGTAGTATTATAATCTTGGATTTTCACAGACTTTTATGCTTATTATTAATAATGGTTTAATTAACTCCAACTAAAATTGACTTCTATCCTTTCATTTTTAGCGAATACAAATTAAATATTAATTATTATTTGTACACTTTGTTTAATACCGGTTACTTAAAATAGGGTTAATTAATATAAATCTTGCCCGTAATTTCCATTTGTTTCTTTCTTAGGAATAATTAAATTACACGCAGAGCTTTTTAATACTGTTTCTTTTGATATAAAGCGTCTTGTACATGATTTAAATCTCTGATTTTTACTGAAACGAATGAATTTTTATTCTCCACGGTGTTTTAATAAAGCGTATTATCTAATAAAATTCCTTATACACGGTGATTAAAATTATTTTATGTAATTCATTAATTTTCTACCCTGGTCTAAATATGACTATTTTCCCCCTATTTGAATACAAATAATCCCACTTATTTGAATGCAAATATAAAGCATTTAGACAAAAAAATTACAAAAAATATTGCCTATCTCTCTCTACCCTTATCTATCTACCTTACCTACTTTGTCTCCAATCCAAAAAAAATATTTACACCTACCTATATCCCTATCCTATTCCTAACTCTCATCTAATTTTATAAACTGAAATTATCCCTAACTTCATCCTACTTATCCATCTAATCCTATATACATCCTATATACCTATCCTATTTCTAACTTTTAACTAATCTTCACTATACTTTACTTCCCCCTACCTAATCCTATATACCTATCCCACTCTTACTCTATTCCTAACTCTCCACTAATCTTATATGAAATATCTATACTTAACCTATCTTATTTTATTCCTACACTTAATTTTCCTTCTCATTCTAAACCTATTTCTACTTATGTCCCATATTTATCCTATACCTAGCTTTATTTTCTATATCTATACTAAAATTCACCTATCTCTATCCTTTGTTCATCAAGTTATTTAAATCTAACTCTCTTCTTGACCCTCCACGTCTTTCTTCTTACCATCCTAATACTCTTCATCCCTATTTCTCCCCCTTCTATATCTATACTTATCATCCTTATTATCTCACATAAAATAAACTTATCATCCCTATTATCCTGACTCTTAAATATTACTTCTTCTTCAATCCCTACACTTGTCTGTTTCTCATTTATTATTGTTTCCCTTTCTGCCGACAAACCAAACGATACTACTTTACAATTATCGATTTTTCTCTCTACGGAAAATCCTATGTACCTTCTAGAATTCTTATGTAATGGAATCCGCCAGAATGAATTCCTTGAATCTACTTTATTAAAAACAAACTTGCCACTTAACCTCGTCAAAAATAATTCGACCTTCGCCTGCTCCCGATATGCTGCTGTTGCTTCTACCCCCACTAATTCTGCATGTTTTTGTACTAAAGCTTGAACCTCTACTATCCTATCCTCTGGACATCTTATTGTGTAGATCTGTTTACCTTCATCATCCTCTACCTCTACTACATTAATATTCAACCCCGTGTCATCCTCTGTGACTTCATAACTGCCCTTCCATGGCACTACCCTATCATTAATCCTTATTACCTTCCTTTCCATATCTATCAAAAGACCCTAACTTCATCATACAGTCAACACCTAAAATGCTCTGAAATTTCAGTCCAGGTACAATTACAAACTCCTGTTCACAGCTTAAACCTCCTATATCTATCCTAAGCACCACAACACTATTTACTACAGCAAACTTCTTTTTATTTGGAGCTACTAAATGGCTACGCTTTATAGGCATAATTCTATCACAAACCTTATCCCTAATTTTGCTGACGAATTCCTCCGATATTAAACTCGCCTCTGCCCCTGTATCAAGTAATACTTCTACATTATTCTCAAAAATTTCTAAATTAATAATTGGCAAACATAAATTTTTTTTAGTTTCTGGCTCTACTTCCTCCTCAATTTTGAAAAATTCACGTGGATGTTCATATACATTTACACTGAAATCTAGTGGTCTGTCGCGTTCTAAAAATCCTGTCCAGGTCTGTTTTCCCTACTTGGTCCTGGTCTAGCCGTCACCTCAGCGTATGTCCTAGGCGTTTCCACTCGTTCCGTGTCTGTGTTAGCAGTCCCCCTCATGTCCGGTGAACTATTCCTTCTGGTAGGTTCCGGTCTCGGTGCCGGTCCCCTTCCTAAACTATTACTCCTAACGTATGGTCGTCTCTGTTCCCAATTCTGTCGCTGGTATCCGTAATTATTCCCCCTTCTAGCATAGTTGTCCCATCTATTGTCAAACCTAACTGTGTTGATCTGTCTTTCCCTGTTTTCCCGAGGTCGTCCACTACTTACGTCGTCATACCTCTGCAGGTATTCCAAAAATATTTCTCTGTCCACTATGTTCTGTAGTGCTACGTGTTGTCTTATGTCTACCTCGAAGTGTCGTGATAAATACTTAATAATTTGTCGGTCCGTCAGTGGTGGGTTCAGTTGCTTTGCTATGCTATACTTGCGTATAGCATATTGCTCCTACTTCCTGAAAATTCTCCTTAAATTTCCTGTGATTAAGTCGTCTCGTACCTGATCTTGTCTGTGGTCACTCCAGTAGTGCTTTAAAAATCTGTCTTCAAAGTCCGTGTAGGTGTCTATGTCCTGTCCTACTAAATTGTACCATGCTTCTGCGTTGTCCTTTAATAAAGCCTTTATCGTATTCAGTTTAGTCTGTTCGTCAAATAAATTTCCCACTAGATTTCTTACGCTATTAATAAAAATTTGTGGATTTACCCTGTTATCGCCATAGAACATCATGTGTTGGTCCAATGATACTCCACCTGTAGAAAATCTGGGACCATCCCCCGTTAAATTTGACATGTTGTATTTGATACTACTAACTTCGCGTTCTACCCTGCCTAACTGATCCCTACATGAGTCCGTTACTTCAGTCATTTTTATATTAATCTCTTCTTCACAGAACATGCGTACTTCGGACCTTAAATGTCCCATTTCCTGTCGAAGACCTGTAATATCACGCTCATTTTTATCTACCCTATTTTCTACTTCCCCCATTTTCACGGTAAGACAATTTTTAAATTCTGTAAATTCTCTCGTCGATTTTTCTATTTTATCCCCTAATTCCTGATTTAATTGGTCAAATTTCTTATTCGATTTGCTCAAATTTTCGATTTGAGTCCTCTCTCGCTCTATTAGATTCTTCGCTTAGCTGTTCTAATTTTCTATTGGATTCTTCTCTAGCTCTATTAGATTCATCGTTCATTCTCTCTAGCATTCTCATTATCATCTCGTTTCCTTGATCCCCTGATTCCGTCCTCGACTGATCTCTACTGCCTCCAGCTTCTTCCATTTTAGAATTTTTCTCACACAATGCACTATCGTCACTTCCAATTTCCACTCCTTGACTCCTTATCCACTTTTTTCTCTGCATACGTTCTAATCACTCTCACACACTCTAAAATACTCTTAAATTTATACACACAGATCGCCAGTTTCCTGGAATAAAATCACAAAAATTTTATTTGGAACTCGAGCCTCACTTTTGGGTCGCCAAGAATGCTGTGAAACCTCCCTGTATAAAAATCGAGCCTCTGCTACTTGGGCGTCAAGAATGCTGTGATACCACCAAAATCCGGGTACTCCGCTTTTCGAATCGAGCCCCTACGAATTGGATGTCAAGAATGCTGTGAATCCTACAAATTTTTATTCATTACCTTATTGTGTGTTGGTCCATTGACTTTCTTCTGTTAATCGCCTCGGCTGCTCCTCTAGATAGCTTTCATCCTCATACATAAAAAAAAACAAACACATTCCTACCACAAACATCAACGTCAACTCTATTTACATCAATATTCACAATACATTAAAATTTCAAAATTAATATTCAGCATAAATTTTAATATCGGAAAATTTCAAAATTAAATTTATTATCATTTTAATGTGCATCCAGAATTAAAGTCCTTGTAGGATGCCTACTAATTACTATAACAATATATGCAGAGTACAAAGGGAGCATCTACCACCCCTTTACGTTAATTAACTCCAACTAAAATTGACTTCTATCCTTTCATTTTTAGCGAATACAAATTAAATATTAATTATTATTTGTACACTTTGTTTAATACCGGTTACTTAAAATAGGGTTAATTAATATAAATCTTGCCCGTAATTTCCATTTGTTTCTTTCTTAGGAATAATTAAATTACACGCAGAGCTTTTTAATACTGTTTCTTTTGATATAAAGCGTCTTGTACATGATTTAAATCTCTGATTTTTACTGAAACGAATGAATTTTTATTCTCCACGGTGTTTTAATAAAGCGTATTATCTAATAAAATTCCTTATACACGGTGATTAAAATTATTTTATGTAATTCATTAATTTTCTACCCTGGTCTAAATATGAGTAATATATATATATATATATATATATATATATATATATATATATATATTATGTTATGTACTCTAGAATAAACATACTATAATTCACTTAAGTTCCCAAATATAAGGAACAGTTCTAACTCACTCCAACTCTGAACGGTAAAAAAAATATTGCATTATCAGTTCTATGAGGGCTGTCTTCTTCATCTTTGACGTGCGGTCGTTTCTGGTTGTTCTTCTTCTTCGTGTTCACTAAAAAAAGATTCAAATGAATATTAGACCAAGTAAATGCATTAAGAAAATTAAATCTATATATTAAGCTAACGAATACATACTCTGTATTGGTGACATCAGGTCGTACGTTGCAATTGGTGGATCTGCTCACGACATCAACGATTTTTTCTCCAGTACTTAATTTGGATTGACTATAAACTACTCAATAATTTTAACCCAATCACTATCATTATTTTTTCCTGACAAGGATAATTTAAAAAAAAAGGTTTTCATTTTTGATTTGTTCTATAAAACACACTACAACTTGGCAATAAAGATTGAACGATTATCACACACACATATCTTGAGTATATAAGGGTATTAAACAACAAGAACAGCAGAAAATTCAACTCATGTAAGCAAGAATTTAATGCTAAGGTATTGTCTAGATAGCAATTGTAGAAATATGAAATCTATAGAAAATTTAAATAAAGCCAGTCATGTATAAATTTTTTTAATGCTGACATCTACAGAAAAAATAAAAAGCGAGAAATTTAATGCTAACATCAGCAGAATAATAAATAAATCCGCTTAGTCAGCATTTATGGAAGACCGGTCTGGCTTCGAAAACGGTGCACGCGTATATACCATATTTTAAAATTAAAGTTGTCAATTGCAAAACAAAAAAATTAAATTTTTCCTAGACATCATTTGAAATATTTACTTTTTTGCAGTACAACTGAAAGAACTTTACTTTTATACATTTTTTTAATCGATATCATAGACTTTTTTTCTATACTGTTGGTAAAATCTACGTGAAGTATTTATATTAAATAATAAACTGACCTGTTAGAAAAAATTAAAAATTTGCATTGTTTTCTGAAAAAAATTGCATACGTTTTTCAATACAACTGAAAGAACTTGACATTTCTACATTTTTTTAATCGATATCAGACTGTACAGAAACAGCAATGTTTAATTAGATCAGTCAAAACATGATGTGTTTACTATTAAACAAAAAGAAAAATTGTTCTTAATCCAAGTGATGATAAAAGAATTCTTAGTACCTCAACCACTGATACTAACTATTGCCTATTTTGTAGTATTGATTACAAAAATTACATACGACAGCGAGTACTGTGTTAAAAATTGTTTTCGTTGCAGAAAGTAACATCAATACCCGTCAATATTACTGTATTAGTCGATTAAGGCATGAGTTAATTTTTTACTACGTTTCTTTTTATTCGCTTAGGGCAATGCAGAGAAGAATTTTGAATTGGCAACATTTTTTTATAATAAAATAAACCTTGATACAAAAATCACATTCAGTTATACTGAAAAGTAAATCCGAGGAAATTGCTAACTAAACGGTGTTATAATATTTTTATATATCTGTGTGAATAAACTCACAAAGCGCCAAATGAGCGGTTTGTCTAACTGATTTTTTCACTTAAAGCGATTGACATTCATTTCAAACAAGTATTTATTAAGGTCATATAAAAGACCAAAGGTTTTATAATATAAATAACGTTGTGTAATTTAAATTTCATTACGTAGCATTCGTTGAATTTTAAAAGATTATTTTTATACCTCCATCATGAGTTAGTTACTACGTGTTATAATTATGCTAAATAATAAAGAAATGAATTGCTTTAACAAAGTTTTATGGAAAATGTCATGCGTTGCACATTGCATATTCCATAGTGCGCGTAAATTAATAAACAACATTGACGGTTTAATCTGAGACATTTTTTTCAAAACTTGCTTTAATTTTTATTAAAATTTTTTATATGTAACCATAAAAAATAGCGCTGTAATGATAGTGTATTTTCTGTACACACAGCATAAATCAAAGGTCGTATAAAAAACATTTGATTACTATACTGCAAGCAAGCAAATTTTTCAGTAAACGCAGCTGAATGAAAATGATGTTGTATGCTAATTCATTTACAGTTGTTTTGCTTTTGTCAGATGATATTTTTGTATAAATAGTAAATAAAGCTGTACATATATTAAGTAGTGTATTGATTTGTATAGAATCATGAATTCTGAAACCGTGGCTGAGATTAGTAGCGCTATTTTGAAATTAACTGTGAAATGCGTGAATCTAATCAGATCAGTCGATGCAATAACAAAACACATTATAATTATCAAAGCAAATATTAGTATTTTGAAGCTTGCTATTAGAAATAAGGTATATGAAGACAATCGTCAGGAAAATCCTATTAGGCTGGAATCTAATTTGGCACATCTTAAAAGTTACCTTGTACGATTGAGGCACTTGAAACGCTCTTTGGAATATCAAGGTAAAGGTATTGATGCAACGCTTTCTAGAGGTCATATTCGAAAAAATCTGATTTGGCATGATGTACAATCATGTTTTGGAAGTCGAATAATTACGGGACTTATTACCAATTTAAGTTATAGAGATCCTCTAGTGTTCTTAGACAAGGCGTTCTCTAGTTTTAAACGCAAGATTGTTGCTTGCTTAAAAAAGTCTGTTGAAAGTTAATGTAATATTGACCGCTAAGTTTGTTAAGCCTACAACTGGCGAAATAGATTTGAAGACGTTTCCTACTGCAATTCGTCACATCGATATAAATACCAATCTCAAGCGGTGGTATAAGGAGAACGTATTAGACAAGATTTCGAAGCGATTAGAGGAATTTAGCGAAAAGGATTCAGGTTGGGCAATCCAAGAAGTTTTACACTTGAAGGTAAATATAAACAATCATGATCCACTTAAAGGAGGGTGCTCAACGTTTGTTCCGGTTCCGAACTTATAAACAATACCACAATGTTTCTTGATTTTATATTAAAAGTTCCTTTCAAAGCAAGTGGAGCCCACGACATTCAAACATGGAAGTATTTATTAATTGTATTTAATAAATCCTGATTAGAAAAAGTATTATGATAGTTGCTCAATCAAAAGTGAAAGAGGATATAGTAAATGAACTTCATAAACCAGCATGAATAAATTTCAAGAGACGCAAAGTGATAGTAAAAGGTTTAAATGACCTTCTTCAGACCAATTTGATTGAAATGCTACCATATTCGCAAACAAACAAAGGATTTAAATACATTTTCGTAGTTATTGATTGTTTCTCCAAATACGTATGGACTGTACCACTTAAAAGTAAAACGGGTATTAATGTTACTGCTGCAATGAAAACAGTTTTAAATAAATTTAAAAATCCACCAAGAAATTTGCAGTCTGATTTTGGTAAAGAATAATATTACAAACACTTTCAATCCTTAATGCAGACATATGGCATAAACCATTATAGTGTTTTCTCTACAAAGAAAGCATGCATTGTGGAACGTGTAATTAGAACTTTAAAGGGAAAAATGTGGCGCTTGTTTAACCTGAACGGTTCTTACAATTGGATAAAAAATTTAAGCGATATTGTGAAACAATACAACAATACAGTTCACAATACTATCGGAGTCAAGCCTGTAAAAGTTGATAAATCAAATGAAAAAACTATTCTTAAATCATCATTTACCCACATCAAACTTGAAACCAAAATACCAAAATATTCAATTAAAGACAGTGTGAGGATTAGTAAACACAGGGAAGCATTTACGAAAGGTTACACGCCAAACTGGTCAAATGAAATTTTAAGATTAAAAAGGTAAACGTAACCAATCCGACAACATATATATTAGAAGATCAAGACGAAAAAGAAATCAAAGGTGCATTTTATGAAATGGAGTTGCAAAAGGTTAAACATCCAGGAATTTACCTGGTAGAAAAAGTCCTACGAAAGAGGGGAAATAAAGTCTTTGTAAAATGGTTAGGCTTCTCTAACGTACACAATAGCTGGATCGATAAAAATAATGTTTGCTAGAAGTTGTTATTATAATAGTTAGTAAGACTAACATTGTAAAATTATATTAAAATAAATAATACAGACAAAATCTTTCCATTGTTTTTTATTATTATATAACCATTCTTTTAATAAAAAAGAATTTTGTAAGGCTAACATTGCAAAAAATTATATTAAAATAAATAATACAGACAAAATCTTTCTATTGTTTTTTTATTATTATCAAGCCATTCTTTTAATAAAAAAAAAAGGTATTTTGTTTTGCGCATTGCAGATTATTATTGCTGTGTCTATAACAATGGATGTTATATTTTAAACGATTGTTGATTTTTAACTCCGATAGCTTAGGACAACCTAGTGCAAGCATATCTGTTACAATGTTTTGCATTAGATAGGTTTCAATCAATTTCTTATTTTCTAAACCCTTCACAAATACTTCTTCACCGGGTCGGATAATTTGCTTCAAATAAAGCGCTATATATGATAACGCCATTCCAGCCGTTGTTTCTACAATCGTTAGGACTGCATTTATTTAATTAAAATGTAAAATGAATAGTGAAATACTGAACGTGCATGAAAAAGTTTTACTTCAACAATGAAATTGTTAATATTGAAAAAAAACATACTCATCAACCTTATGCTAACACATCTTTAAACAATAACAAACTGGATTTTTTTTTAAACAGAACGGGTACTACTACTATTTTTTCTCTACAATACATTTATGCTAATATAGTTCAACTCGGGTAGATTGAAAGGTATCCTATTTTTAGTAAAAAGTTGATAAATCAAATGAAAAAACTATTCTTAAATCATCATTTACCCACATCAAACTTGCAACCAAAATATCAAAGTATTCAATTAAAGACAGTGTGAGGATTAGTAAACACAGGGAAGCATTTACGAAAGGTTACATGCCAAACTGGTCAAAATTAAATTTTTTTTTTTTAAGATTAAAAAAAGGAAAAAAACGTAACCAATCCGACAACATATATATTAGAAGATCAAGACGAAAAAGAAATCAAAGGTGCATTTTATGAAATGGAGTTGCAAAAGGTTAAACATCCACGAATTTACCTGGTAGAAAAAGTCCTAAGAAAGAGTGGAAATAAAGTCTTTGTAAAATGGTTAGGCTTCTCTAACGTACACAATAGCTGGATCGATAAAAATAAAATCTGCTAGAAGGTGTTATAATAATAGTTAGTAAGGCTAACATTGTAAAATTATATTAAAATAAATAATACAGACAAAATCTTTCTAATGTTTTTTTATTATTATCAAGCCATTCTTTTAATAAAAAAAAGGTATTTTGTTTTGCGCATTGCAGATTATTATTGCGGTGTCTACAACAATGGATGTTATATTTTAAACGATTGTTGATTTTTAACTCCGATAGCTTAGGACAACCTAGTGCAAGCATATCAGTTACAATGTTTTGCATTAGATAGGTTTCAATCAATTTCTTATTTTCTAAACCCTTCACAAATACTTCTTCACCGGGTCGGATAATTTGCTTCAAATAAAGCGCTATATATGATAACACTATTCCAGCCGTTGTTTCTACAATCGATAGGACTGCATTTATTTAATTAAAATGTAAAATGAATAGTGAAATACTGAACGTGCGTGAAAAAGTTTACTTCGACAATGCAATTGTTAATATTGAAAAACATACTCATCAACCTTATGCTAACACATCTTTTAACAATAACAAACTGGATTTTTTTTAAACAGAACGGTTACTACTACTATTTTTCTCTACAATACATTTATGCTAATATAGTTCAAACTCGGGTAGATTGAAAGGTATCCTATTTTTAGATAAATCCAAAACGAAAAACTGCGTACTTGTGCAGGTATAAACATAACACTGAAGTTTTATAACTAAAAAAATATTATATGTTAATCGAGATAAAATAAATTGCATTCTTTGTTTGAGCCAGTGGTTGAAGCTTTTACAATTCATTTCTGAGTGTATAGTTATACCCCCAAGGTTTTAGTATCAATGGTTTGAGGTACTAAGAACTCTTTTATCAACACTTTGATTAAGAACAATTTTGCTTTTGTTTAATAGTAAAGACATCATGTTTTGACTGATCTAATTAAACATTGCTGTTTCTGTATAGTCTGTTTATAAAACAAAGCATTCTTATAATCATCAAAAGAAATTTGCTTAATACTTGCTAAGGAAGATCTCTTTGACTTTTTTTATTTATCCTATCCTGAACTCTGTAAGTGTACATTTTAGATCTAAGCCCTACAAACTCTAGCATGGTGTCATCTAAAAAATTCTAATTCTCCATATGGAAGATATTCTGACATTGCAGCCCCCATATAAATTATTATTAACATCAAAATACATTAAATATTTAGAATTAATATTCTGTCTTTTAATGCAATTGGAATTGTATCGTGATACTGAATCAAAAATGTGAATAGCTATAAAGTCCGAAACGGGGAACAAACGTTGAACACACTCTTTAAGCAGATCATGATTGTTTATATTTACCTTCGAGTGTAACACTTCACTGTTTAATTTAAAATACCACTACTAACTTCAACCACTAGCTAAATTACTTTATACATAAATATGTTCTGATGTAAGCAAAATAGCTATAAAATTAGACATTTGCAATTTTTCAGAAAAATAAAGCAAATTCGAAATCTTGCCTGAACAAAGCACGTTCATCAGCAGAAAAATTAATACTGAATTTTAATTTCCAATAACAACAATCTCACATCATTTTTCATTCAGCCGAGTTTACGGAAAACACGTAAGCAAAACAACTGTAAAAGAAATAGCATACAAATCAAAATAATTGCATAGCGAATTGCTTTGAATGCAATTGTTAAAAAATCGCCTTTATTTACGTTTTTATTCAAGACGATTTTCAAGCTTGAATCGTGCATGCAATCTAAAAAATTGCAGAGTTGCCTTCAATACGTAACTATGACAAACAATTTGCTATGCAAGCATTTCCAATATTTACATACTGAAGGGCAACACTGAAAACATTCTGCAGTTTTATCATAATACAATTACGTCGTGCAATTTTTAATTTATTGGAAGAGATGGATTTAATCTCAGTAAATTTTAATAATGATACAATTTTCCCAAAAATGTTGCTTCAATTAAAAAATTCCTAAAGATTTGAGTATCCCAGATCTTGTTTCATGTCGTCCTGCAAATAGAATATGCAATGTGCAACGCATGACATTTTCCATACAAACTTTGTTAAAGCAATTCATTTCTTCATTATTTAGCATAATTATAGCACGTAGTAACTAACTCATGATGGAGGTATAAAAATAATTTTTTAAAATTCAACGAATGCTACGTAATGAAATTTAAATTACACAACGTTATTTATAATGGTAAAACTCTTGGTCTTTTATATGACCTTAATAAATACACGTTTGAAATGAATGTCAATCGCTTTAAGTGAAAAAAATTAGTTAGACAAACCGCTCATTTGGCGCTGTGTGAGTTTATTCACACAGATATATAAAAATATTATAACACCGTTTAGTTAGCAATCTCGTCCGATTTACTTTTCAGTAAAACTGAATGTGATTTTGTATCAAGGTTTTATTTTATTATAAAAAAATGTTGCCAATTTCAAACTTCTTCTCTGCATTGCCCTAAGCGAATAAAAAGAAACGTAGTAAAAAATTAACTCATGCCTTAATCGACTAATACAGTAATATTGACGGGTATTGATGTTACTTTCTGCAACGAAAACAATTTTTAACACAGTACTCGCTGTCGTATGTAAATTTTTTGTAATCAATACTACAAAATAGGCAATAGTTAGTATCAGTGGTTGAGGTACTAAGAATTCTTTTATCATCACTTGGATTAAGAACAATTTTGTTTTTGTTTAATAGTAAACACATCATGTTTTGACTGATCTAATTAAACATTGCTGTTTCTGTACAGTCTGATATCGATTAAAAAATGTATAAAAGTCAAGTTCTTTCAGTTGTACTGAAAAAGTATGCAATTTTTTTTCGGAAAACGATGCAAATTTTTAATTTTTTCTAACAGGTCAGTTTATTATTTAGTATAAATACTTCTCGTAGATTTTACCAACAGTATAGAAAAAAAGTCTATGATATCGATTTAAAAAAAATGTATAAAAGTCAAGTTCTTTCAGTTGTACTGAAAAAAAGTAAATATTTCAAATGATTTCTAGGTAAAATTTAATTTTTTTGTTTTGCAATTGACAACTTTAATTTTAAAATATGGTATATACGCGTGCACAGTTTCGAAGCCAGACCGGTCTTCCATTAATGCTGACTAAGTGGATTTATTTATTATTCTGCTGATGTTAGCATTAAATTTCTCGCTTTTTATTTTTCCTGTGGATGTCAGCATTAAAAAAATTTATACATGACTGGCTTTATTAAATTTTCTATAGATTTCATATTTCTACAATTGCTATCTAGACAATACCTTAGCATTAAATTCTTGCTTACATGAGTTGAATTTTCTGCTGTTCTTGTTGTTTAATATCCTTATATACTCAAGATATGTGTGTGTGATAATCGTTCAATCTTTATTGCCAAGTTGTAGTTGTGTGTTTTATAGAACAAATCAAAAATGAAAACTCTTTTTTTTTTTAAATTGTCCTTGTCAGGAAAAAATAATGATAGTGATTGGGTTAAAATTATTGAGTAGTTTATAGTCAATCCAAATTAAGTACTGGAGAAAAAATCGTTGACGCCGTAAGCAGATCCACCAATTGCAACGTACGACCTGATGACACCAATACAGAGTATGTATTCTTTAGCTTAATATATATAGATTTAATTTTCTTAATGCATTTACTTGATATAATATTCATTTGAATCTTTTTTTAGTTAACACGAAGAAGAACAATCAAAAACGACCACGCGTCAAAGATGAAGAAGACAGCCCTCATAGAATTGATAATGCAATATTTTTAACCGTTCAGAGTTGGAATGAGTTAGAACTGTTCTTTATATTTGGGAACTTAAGTGAATTACAGTATGTTTATTCCAGAGTACATAACATTATATATATATATATATATATATATATATATTACTCATATTTAGACCAGGGTAGAAAATTAATTAATCACATCAAATAATTTTATTCACCGTGTATAAAGAAGCTTTGGGAAAAGGTACGCGTTATTAAAACCGTGAAGCATAAAAATTTATTCGTTTCATTAAAAAAAAATAAGGGATTTAAATTATCCAGTAGACGCCTTCTATAAAAAGAAGCAATATTAAAATGCTCAATGTGTATTTAATTTAATTGTTCAAAGAATCAAATAAAAATTATGTGCGAAATTTATATTAATTAACTCAATTATAAGTAACCGGTATTAAACAAAATGTACAAATAATGATTAATATTTAATTAGGATTCACTAAAAATTAAAGGGTAGAAGTCAATGCCATTCATTATTATTTTAATTGGAGTTAATTGAACCATTAGTAACATATAATATGCATAAAAGCTTGTAAAAACCCAATAATATTCAAATCGTAGAAGTGTTATTTAGAAGTATTACGATTGAACACCTGCGTATTTTTAAAAGTCACGTTCTGCTTAAATTTTGTAGATAACAAAGGGTTACAGAGAATGTTGGAGAAACCGTCGCTTAATATTCACGGGAAATGCTAATAAAGTGGGTTATTTAACAGTCCACGTGGATTGTACACAGCCGATAGTAAAGAGTATCGATTTGCACCACTAAGGCCAAGTTAGAAAAGGAAAGAGAAAATGCGTCAAGCAGAGACACTAATAATTAAAGGCGTGGGTTGAGCAGCGTCACGAGAGCTACGATTGGTTGTAATCAGATGCAGATATGAGAGGTGTAAATGTAACGATTTCGATACAAAATTAATTAGTTATTCTCGGACGTGGTTGCGTGCCGTGTGGAAAATTTCTCAGATTTTCAACTGGCGCGTGTGCAAATTTAATAAGAATCACTGTGCCCGACTGTCGAAAGGGAACATAGTATGCGAAATTCTGGAAATTGTCCGTTTGAGGGACAAAAGCGACGAACAGGCTAGCCATTATATAAACCCGGACTTTAAACGGTTTAGCTCTCTTAGATTTTCGATTTTGATTCAATACTTTAAACAGTTTGCTCGTATATTTTGGTGATTATTGAATACTTTAAAATAGTTTGCTCTTTACGTGCTACGATGAAAGTTATTTAGTGCATTTAGAAAAGAAGATACAAGGTAATAAAGTCTAGTTATATTTGCTAGTATTACTGTACCAACTATCGAAATTTGTAACGATAAATGAATAAACAAAAGTAGGCAGTTTTGGGGTATAGCGTGAAAGAAGTATGAATTTATTTGCTATTTTTCGGGGGTGTTAATAATCAAATGTTATTCGTAATCGTTATTGGATCCACAAAACAAGATTTTGATATACTTAAATGAGTTCCTGAGAAGCTCTGAAATAACTTTAGATGAATGGTGGTGTAGAAAATTTTAAAAGCGTTTAGAATCAGAAGCCGTAAACATAACCCAGTTGGAATGGTGTGATTAACAAAGGACGATGTACATTGGAGCCACGAGTGCATTAACCTTCAGGTAACTTATGTTTTGTTGTTCGATTTTGATGTTTTGGTGTGTTTTGAATAACTTTATAATTTGTTTGCTAAAAAATGGACAGTAGTGAATTTGTACAAACAACAAAATTTTAATTTTAAGGTGAAATTTTCTTGTTTAAGTAAAAAGGAGTATTTAGCAGTTTAAGTTCTTGATTATGATGAAAATTTGGGTCTGTCTTTGAGCTCAATTAGACTAACCTGTTTGATTAAAGTAAAGGGGTGGGAGATGCTCCCTTTGTACTCAGACTCAGGTCTGCAAATATTGTTAAATTAATTAGTAGGCATCCTACAAGGACTTTAATTCTGGATGCAAATTAAAATGATAACAAATTTAATCTTGAAATTTTATGATACTGAAATTTATGCTGAAATTTAATTTTGAAATTTTAATGTATTATGAATATTGATGTAAATAGAGTTAACGTTGATGTTTGTGGTAGGAATGTATTTGTTTTTTTTTATGAATGAGGATGAAAGTTTAAACTAGGTGAGCAGCCGAGGCGGAAAGAGTAAAGAGGCGATTATCCGAAGAGAATCACAGCATACATGACGCCCAATCTGTGGGGCTCGATTTGAAAACCTTAGTTTAAGATTAATGGAGAGGCTTTTTGTACATTTCACAGCAATATATATATATATATATATATATATATATATATTGCTGTGAAACCTCCATCATCCGTGAACTACGCTTTTCGCCACGGCTGCTCACCTAATGTTATAAACCTCCTCATTCATAACAAAAAAACAACACATTCCTACCAAAAACATCAACGTTAACTCTATTTACATCAATATTCAGAATACATTAAAATTTCAAAATTAAAATTTCAGCATAGAATTCAGTTTTAAAAAGAATTTCAGGATTAATTTTATTATCATTTTACTGTGCATCCAAAATTAAAGTCCTTGTTGGATGCCTACTAATTAATATAACAATATAAGCAGACCGGAGTCTGAGTATAAAGGAGCATCTACCACCCTTTACGTTAATTAACCAGGTTCGTCTAATTGAGCTCAAAGACATACCCAAATTTTCATCATATTCCCGAACATCAAAACAAAATACCCTTTTTACTTAAACAAGCAAATTTCATCTTAAAATTAAACTTTTATGGTTAGAACAATTTCACTAATGTCCATTTAAAGTAAATCAATTATAAAGTCATTCAATACACACAAAAATGTCAAACAAAATAGTATAATTTACCTGAAGGTTACTGTCCTCGTAGCTTCAAAGTATCGTTTCTTTAGTTAATCACACCATTCAACAGGATTATATTTACGGCTTCTGATTCTCTACGCTTTTAAATTTTCTCCATCACCATCCATTCAAAGTCGTTTCTGGGCCTTTCCGGAACTCATCTGTGTTTATCTGACCCTTGTTTCATGGATCCAGACACGTATTTGAACCATTTAATTATTAACACCCCCGAAAAATAGCAACGAAATTCATGCTTCTGTCACCAATATACGCCAAAACTGCCTACTTTTGTGTATACATTCGTCGTAGTAAATTTTGCTAATTGGTACAGTGAAACTAAATTTTATTACCTTGTATCTAAGTGCACTAAAGTACATTCATGTTAGCACGTAAACAACAAGCTATTTTGAATCACTAAAATATACTAGCAAACTTTAAATTATTTAATCAAACCAAAATGCACGGTTTAACATCTTCAATCAAGTCGCGTATGTACGAGCTTTTAACGCATCGAATCGTCAAAAGTCTAAGAGGGCTTGTTTATATTCATCTCGGTATATATAGCAAAAAGCCTGTCTGTCGGTCTGTTCCCCAAAACGGGTAATTCTAAAGAATTTCTCATGCCATGTTCCCAGTCTGCCGCTCACGCGTCGATTTTTACGAATTTTCACTCGCCCCATTTAAATCTCAGAAAATTTCCACACGGCACGCAAGCATGTCCGAGAAAAACTAATTAATTTTGTACAGAAATTGTTGTTCTACCTCTGATATTTGCATCCTATTTTTAACCAATCGTGACCCCCGTGACGTTGCTTAAATCCCGCCTTTTACAATATGTGTCTTTGCTTGACGCATTTTCTCTTTCCTTCTCTACCGTGTTCTTATTGGTGCAACTTGATATTCTTTATTATCGATTATTTTAGTCCACATGGAGTGTGAAATACCCAGCTTTAGCAATTCTCGTAACTATTATGCGACGTTTTCCCCAAGATTCTTTGAAACATTAATTATCTGCAAAATTTACGCCGAATGTGTTATTTAAACTACGCAGGTGTTCAAAATAATATTAATTCTCAGAGCTTTATTCCGTGGTATTTTAATCTTGGGTTTTTACAAGTTTCTATAGGTATTATATGTTACTAACGGTTTAATTAACTCCAATTAAAATTGATTTCTATCCTTTTCATTTTAGCGAATACAACTTAAATATTAATTATTATATGTACACTTTGTTTTACTACCGGTTACTTAAAATAGGGTTAATTAATATAAACTTTGCACGTAATTTCTCTTTGTTTAGGAATAATTACATTACACGCAGAGCTTTTCAATACTGCTTCTTTTGATATAAAGCTTCTTATAAATAATTTAAATTTCTTATTTTTACTGAAACAACCGAGTTTATTTATGCTTCATGGTTTTAATAACGCGTATTATTTAATGAAATTCCTTATACACGGTGATTAAAATTATTTGATGTGATTATTTAATTTTCTACCCTGGTCTAAATATGAGTAATATATATATGTATTTTATAAATTACAATAAAGAAAAATACATTGTGTGTTTCATTTCACATTACTCCCGATTTAATAACTACGTAATCTCAGTTTACAGAACGGTGTAAAACAATTTTTGACTTTTAATCTGAGTGCATATTTCGAATAGATGCTCTCATTTTTTTTTTGCGATTAAAGTTAGAAATGCATTTCAAATATATGCTTTCATATTTTTTGTAATTGAAATTAGAAATGCATGTGATCTAAAATTGCAGAGTTGCCTTCAGTACGTAACTATGGAAATGCAAATGCTGAAGAAGCATTAGACTAGACTATCGTTGACAAGAAAAAAAAAGCTGCCCGACATGGGTTGAATTTTCTGCTGTTCTTGTTTCTTGTTGTTTAATATCTTTATATATACTCAAGATATGTGTGTAATAATCGCTCAATCTTTATTGTCAAGTTGTAGTTGTTCTATAGAACAAATCAAAAATGAAAACTTTTGTTAAAATTACCTTTGTCAGAAAAGAATAATGATAGTGGTTAGGTTAAAATTATTGAGTAGTTTATAGTCAATCCAAATGAAGTGCTTGAAAAAATTGTTTACTCCGTGAGCAGATCCACCAATTGCAACGTTAGCATATATTTCAATAGATTTATTTTCTAGTTTTTTTGAAGTTGGAGCATTTCATAAATTTCCTCGTTTATATATTTCTTGCAGATAAACTGAGTTCGCGATTTAATAACTACGACTTGTTATTCTTTAAAAGCGAGAATGAGAAAATTGGTGCAGTCAGTCAGTCTGTCTGTCTGTCTGTCTTTGGCAAGTTTTTCGAGATATCTGTACAATTTGTTAAATGTTGTAAAACCAGTAAAGAGCTATTGCGTTGATCAATTATAATTGCTTTCAGGGTTGAGAGTCCCATTCGTGCTGTCTGAGTTTAATTGTTTGTCTCTGCAGACATCAGCATTGAAGATTTCTTACTGACTACAATAATAATACAGACACAATCTTTTCTATTGTTTTTTATTATTATCAAACCATTCTTTTAATAACAAAGTATTTTGTTTTGCAATAGATAGGTTTCCATCTATTTCTTATTCTTTTCTAGACCATTCACACATACTTCTTCACCGGGTCGGATAATTTGCTTCGACTAACATTGTAAAATTATATTAAAATAAATAATACAGACACAATCTATTGTTTTTTATTATTATCAAGCCATTCTTTTAATAACAAGGTATTTTGTTTTGCACATTGCAGATTATTATTGCTGTGTCTACAACAATGGATGTTATATTTTAAACGGTTGTTGATTTTTAACTCCGATATCTTAGGACAACCTAGTGCAAGCATATCAGTTACAACGTTTTGCATTAGATAGGTTTCAATCAATTTCTTCTTTTCTAGAACCTTCACAAATACTTCTTCACCGGGTAGGATAATTTGCTTCAAATAAAGCGCTATATATGATAACACCACTCCAGACGTTGAAGATTCATCCTAAGAAAGACCATGAATATTCTTTGTCACCCAGTCGTTATGTTTTATATGATCTTGGCTCAAACAACTGGACTGCATTGGTAGTTAAAAATTTGATGCCAAACAACACCTTTCAACAAGTCCAAAACCGCAATTTCTTTACACACAAACTCGTTTTTCTTGTATTTAAATCCCTGAATATCAATTATATACATGTTTGTATGTAAATATATGCAGTAAACTTCGATTAATTAAATTAATATTAGGAGCAATCTCCTTATATAGCAGATTACCACCATCTGCGTACTTTGCCAACCCACTTTTCAACCTATCACAAGAGTGTGAACACATTTTGAATTGAAACCGGCCCATGTGTATTTGCAGCCTCTAAACATAAATAAAAAACATAAATCAGAATCCACTTTAATTAAACACAATTGACTTGAATGCGATATTTTGCATCTGTCATACTTTATAACTTCTCGCTAGAAATCCAAATTCAAAACATCTACACATTTTCTCTGCACTTACATTTTTCAACATACGTGTGTTTTGAAGTATGTATGTTCCATTGAAAGTAATATAAAGCCGATCCTAATTCAAAACGTGCCCACAAGTATTTTACATTAAAAGTATATAACACCGATCCTAATTCAAAACGGTGCACGTGTAACTTCTCGCTAGAAAACCGAATTCAAAACAGCTACACACATTTTTTCCCTGCACTTACATTTTTTTCAACATACGTGTGTTTTTGAAATATATTTCATTGAAAGTAATATAAAGCCGATCCTAATTCAAAACGTGCCCACAAGTATTTTACATTGAAAGTATATAAGAATTCATGTTTTCACAACTATTTTACATTGAAATGTTTTCACAACTATTTTACATTGAAATTATATAGAGCAGATCCTAATTCAAAACGGTGCACGTGTATTTTACATATGGAAAATACGTCTGTCACGTTTTGAATTAGGACCGGCCCTACCTATCTACTGACGGGACTGTTTGGGAACTACGGTTCTTTTAGTGAAGATGTTCAATTGTCCGTTTTGCTTCGTAACCTAGATCCATTTTATAGAACCCATTTGCCTCTCGTCTACTCCTTACAAAAGTTAAAGGACGAATGTCTGAAGTTGGAATCGGCGAAGATTCTGGCCGATAATTCCATATAACCTAGTCACGATCCACTTACTGTTACTGCTGAACCGGAATCAGCTCCTGCTATAGTGCCTAAGTCAGTTGCTACTCCTTTTTCGGTTTCCCACCAAGGTCTTCCTGTGTGGGAGTAGAATAAAAAATTTTCTGGCGATCCGAACACTCTGACTGTACATAATTTCTTAGAACGGGTCGAAGAACTCCAACGAACTCACCATGTGTCAGAACTGCAGTTATTTGAGTCTGCAATGGACTTGTTCGAGGCTAAAGCATTACTTTGGTATCGTGGTTACCGGCATAGGTTTTCTGACTGGAAGTCGTTGTCTATACTGATTCAACGATTTGAACTCCCAAATTTTTCTTATAAATTTGATACTATTGAGGAAAATAATTTTTCTTCACATGACCGAGTTGTTAAGATTTCTCCTACGACTACGAGTAGATCCGATACTTCTTCCATACGTTCTACTGTTCTTCTTCCTAGTTGTGCTTCTACTCGTCAGCTTTAATTGCGATAAACCTGGTAATGTTTCAACACGTTGTACCGGTCCTCAAGTACTCCATTGTTATGGTTGTGGATATAAGGGAGTTAATCGCTGCAACTGTCCACACTGTCATCCTACTCCTAATAGGTTTTCGAATAATCCTTCAAATTCTGCCCTCACCTCCAGCTGCCTAATTTCTTCTGCTTCTCACTCTACCATCTCTTCTGTCCCTCATCCAGGTCACCCTGCTACTACTATCGCAACATACCCTTCTTCGGCAAATACAACTTCGAACAAAATTTTTTCTGTCTCTAGTTTTACATCCTTACAACCTTTTCTACTCCTCCTTCTGCTCGCCCTGCTTATTCACTATCACCCCAGACTGTGCATCCACCACCCTTACAACACATGCTTCGAATTAGTGACTTGAAGCTAGCTTCCCAAGAGTTTGTTCCCGCTTTCTTAAATTGTTCTACTCAAGAAATTTTTGCCGTGTCTGTAAGCACACATGTCGCTGAGTGACGATAATTTCTAATTTATTCAGCGAAGGTCGTGTCGAAGTTCACGAACCTGCATCTTTAATGTCTGCTGCTGTTGCTATCAAAATTTTATCTGTTCCTGCTTTCTTAAACGAGTCTAGTCAAGATATTCCTATCGTACCTACAATAACAGCTGTAGCTCAACTAACGATAACTCCTAATACGGATAGAGAAGGTCCTGTTGAAATTAGTGAGCCGGTAGCTGTGATGCCTGTTGCTGTTGTCGTTAAAGTTTTACCCGATCCTATTTCATTACCTACTCTTACTCATTTTTCTCATGCTGACAAAATGCTACTTACTTCTGTTTTTTAGTTAAGATTGGTGAAATCCTAGCTGATGTCCTATTGTCTAATGTTGATAAAATTCAACCTGATTCTACTTCCTTATGTATTGTGGATGAAGTTCTTCCTGATACTGTTTGCTCTTATAACGTTGATGAACTTCCACCCGATTCTGTTCCTTTATGTAATATGGTTGAAGTGTTATCGGATTCTGTTCCTGTTCCTAAGGTGGATACTCCTACAGCCAATGCTGTTTTCTTTCCTAACTGTGATACTTCTAGTCCTATATCTAACGTCGTTGAAATTTTATCTGTTTCTGTCCCTTTATCTAACGTAACTGAAGTGTGCTCTGCTTGTGTTTCTCTACGTAAGGTTGATTCTTTTACAGCCGATATTTTTTCTTTTTCTACCGTTGACTTTCTTACCTCCAATCCTAACAACACACAATTTTCATCCTTAACTCGTTTTGAGTTTTCCAAACTAGCCTTGCCACCTCCTACACCGCGTGCTACCACTACTACACCCTCTGCTGTCCCTGTTTTGCGGAAAACTGCCCATAAGAGGCAGAAATTTGTCTATGCTCCTTCCGAACCTGAAAACATATGTCGGCGAAACCCTAATGTCATTGACCTCGTTTCGTTCTCCTTCTGGCGGCGCAAACGCCCAATATATAGTCCACGCACCCGTTTCTTATGCCAACTTTGCTCTCCTTAGGCTTTGATTTTTGGACATTACCATTTCGTTTTACTTCCCTGTTTTACTTAGTTCTTTCTTTCACCTGAGTGGGTCCGGGAATAGAATAGTCCCATGGTACAACCTGCCTGTTGTAAAATGCGACTACAGCGGTTCAACACATACACACACGCACACTTTATACATGCATAACACACACACATACTACTTACACACACGCACGCACATGCACACACCTACTCATACATAACTACACTGGGATTCTGCTTTATTTTCTTTTGTACGATTTTAGTTTTTTTTTGGGTTTTATACTTGGTGTTGGTGTTATTCTTTTTGGTTTTTCTTTTTTTTTTCTCGTTCCTTTCATTCCATTTTCCTTTCCCTATCCTTTTGCTGGTTTTCTTTGCTGTCGGTCCCGGATCCGATTGTGGTTCATCCATCAGCTCCTGTGGTAGGTGCTTTCTAGTCGGTCTTTCGTTCTTCGAAAACCACGACTTTGTCGACTTTAAGACTAGTTAGCCTTTCTTTTCTTCGGTTTTGGCTTCACAGTGTGCAGTACACCATTTCCCTTTACCAGCATTCCTCCTCTCTTCCTCTTGTTCTCCCTTGTTGTTCCTTTATATCCTTGAGGCTTGACCTTTGGGTCCTGTTTTGGTTGGTACTGTTGGTTTTCTTCCTCGTTCCTTTTCTTCTCTGGAGGTTGATAACCTTCCGGTTTCTTTACTAGAAATATCCGTCCTTTGACGACTTTAACAGTGTTGACGCCATTCCACCTTTGTCCTCATTGACTGCGATTACTTACCTATCTTTCCTGTACTTCTCTGCAATTTCTCTTTTTCTTTGTTTTATCCGGTACCTTGGTTCGTCGAGCCGGACGAGAGTTCTTTTTTTTATTTTGAGGTGTTCCTTTTTTCTCTTTTTCTCTTTGTTTTTTTTTAGTCCTGCCCACTCCCGTACTTTTGTTTTCCTACCCCGATCTGTTAATTTTGCGGGGAGGATTTGTTACGTTAATTTTCCACATAAATTAATTATCCTATTTTTCTCCCTTCTTCATTCATTACTCGTTCGAATAAACTCCGTTTCAATCCTTAAATTCTTCAGCAACCCCCTATATAGTTTACTTGTTACTTCATAAGCCCGTTTTACCATAAATCTGTTAAATCCTTCAACATAATTAATAATAAACACGCTCCCGAATAAACTCCTCAACTCAAACCCGTTTTTGCTTTTAAAACAAAAATTTATTCTATAAATTAAATAGTTTATGCCTAGTGTTAGGTAACCCGTAATCTCCTAAATTCTTCAATAACATCTTGTTTACAATAATAAATACGCTTTCTACAAATTTTCATTTTGAACTCATTTATTTCGAAACGACAAGTTTATGCTACAAGTAAATAGTTATATCTTGTTTTTAGGTACCCGCTATCTTGGTATACCTTACGACCGCCGTATAATGATTTTCTCTATTGTTCCAAAGTAACGACTTATTGAAATAATGGTCGCGCACTATCCGATATAAGCCGGGTTTTCCAGTTTCATTTGATTTTTCAGCTTGTGCGTCGATGTACTTGTAAAAACTACTTGTTCTATTACTCCAAAAGCGATGCACGTTTCTCCTCTATCAAATGTGTAGATTTGGCGTAGATCGGTAAGCGCTCCTACCGCGGCAATGTTGCGTCAATTCGCTTACGAGGGCTGACCAGATAAGTATCTCGACACATGTATGTGACTTGTTTTCCTTTTCTAACATACCCAGGGATAAACCCAATTTGAAATTAGATACGCTAATGTTTGTTCTAGTAAAATCCTTACTAGAAAAGTTTCGAACTTTAATCCTTTTGCTTTTTGTACTTAACCCATCTGCTTGTACGAAAGTATCAGCAGTATTCTTTTTTTTACTAATTAGAGTTATAACAAATGCTATGTATGGTAAAATCCTTACTAGAAAGGTTTCTAAATTTAATGTTTTTTTGTAATTAACCCATCTGCTTATACGAAAGTATCAGCGTTATTCCTTTTGGTACTGATTAGATTTATTGCATGTTAGCAACGAATTGCGCACTTCGTGGAACAATTAGTGAATTTGCCCATAGAGTAAGATTATTTTATTAAATAATAACCTTAGTTAATTATGTTTTGCTGTTTCGATAGAAATTTCTATATTTGTTTTTTTTATTGTAAATAGAAAATCGTTGGCGATGTATTATTTTTGTGTTGCTAGGAACCCCTCCCCTCTCTGCATTGGTAGTTAGCCTGGTATATTTACGTTTTCTTCCGGCTACGTCATAATACGTAGAAGCCTATACCTAATTCTAGTAGTTCATGAGAAAATTAAAAATTTTATAATTCTCGTTGTAATTTATACTAATACTAGCAATTTTTTGAAATTTAAGTTAGCTTTGCAAACAATTGTCAAATTAATATTGTTTAGGCGTCCATGTTAATTCTTGTATTGTTTTAAACTGTTTCTTACAGTTCTATTGTCAGTTTATGTATTTTGCTTCTAAAATTTGATTTAAAAATCTAATCAAAAATGAAAACTTATTCTAAACAAGAAAAAATATAGAACATCCCAATATAACTGTGTTTAAAAGACTGCTACTAACATATCGCAGCATAAAAAACAAAATAGACAAAGACACATAATTAATGAAGATAATTGAATCGCTAATAGAAAATCCACATACAAGTCAGAGACGTATAAGCAAAGAAGTAGGTATTAGCAGGAGAAGTGTTTCTAGAATAATTAAAAAACACAACCTTCATCCCCAACATATTCAAATGCATCAGGAACTCTATCCGAGAGATTTTGACACGCGAATTGAGTTTTCGTTATTGGTTTCAGACAAAGTGGGGTGTAATAATAATTTTTTGATTTTGTAAATCGGCATAATTTTGACTATCACAGTGATGAGAATCCTGATTTCTTTCGAACTGCTGATCACCAATTTCGTTGGTCTTTAAATGCATGGAGAGGAGTCATAGGATTTCATGCAATAGGTCGTTATTTTTTTGATGACATATTAAATACAAGCATATTTCATCAATTTTTGTGTCAAAAGCTGCCTGAACTATTAGAAGATGTCCCACTACTTACAAGACGTAAAATGTGATTGCAATTAAATGGCGCTGCTGTTCATTACAGTGTAATTGTACGGCATTGTATAAATGCTCTTTTTCCAGATAAATGAATAGAAAGGGGTAGTTTGATCCCATTTGACTTTTTCTTTGGCGTTACATTAAGAGTATAGTTTATAATACTAAGCCTCCGGAAGATATGAAGGGAAGAATAGGTGCAGCATTTCGATCAGTAACACAGCAAATGCTGCAGAAAGTAAAAGGCAATTTTTTCTAAACCAGTACAGGCTTGTATTGAACAAGATGGACTTCAGTTTGAGCACCTTCTTTAATTTTTTATGTAGTAGTTTGTAAATAATATTTCCTCTTGTCTATAACAACCACTTCAATTGCTTTTTGGTGTGTTTCTGTGTATACTAAATAAAATAAGTTTCATTTTGTATTGGTACTTTTGTATGTTTTTTCATTAAAAAGATAACATAAACGTGTAATTTAGATTAATTCAGTTATTTTTGTTCAAGTTGGCCAATAAATAACAAAAATGGGGTCAGATCATAACAAATCTTAGGTAAAAACAATAATATTAATTTGACAAATATTTGCAAAGTCAGCTTAAACTTCAATAAATTGCTAATATTAGTATAAATTATAATAATGAATTATGAAATTTTCAATTTTCTCATAAACTACTGAAGTTAGGTATAGGGCACCCCTAATACCGATTGAAAGATATTTAGCTGGGTAATCAAACCCATAAAAATTGTGGATGTTCCATTTAAGTTAAACGAGTTAGGTAACCTTGAGTTGGTTAATAACATACAGCTTGATTACAAGCACCCTGTAAAACGTGACAGAAAGGTAAACATTGTAGTACGTATAGCAAAAGTTTTTAATAAGTTGGTAAAAAGCAAAATTGTTTATGCTCATTAATTTCGTCGTTATTTTATTTATTCGTACATTCCGAAATATGCTTAAAATCGATTTTTCTCGAAAACAGTAGACGGTAGGATTAGGGACGTTTTCAGGAATATACATTATTTTTTAGTTTATAATTTAAACATGCATAAAAATACAGGGTGTTCCATTTAAAAAATACTAACGTGGTATGACATGCTTTAATGATACACCTTGTATGTTTAAAAATATTTTAGAAATGTAGCCCTTATCACTCTGGATATATTTGTTAAGAAACTTTTTTGAAATTATTTGTCCTCTAGAAGTTATAGAATAATTCGTATGAAGTGCCCCATCCTGTATATATACAGAATGGTATTAATTTTATATCGTAAATTTAAAGAGGGTGTAGAGACCGATAAGACAAACCAAAATTGTTAATGAACCTGGAGTCTAAAGAAAACGGTTTAGCTACAAATAGACACACAAAAAAGGTATTAAAATTGTTCTAAAACCACTGCAATGTTGACTAGGTCACAAATAAAATATACAATTACATCAAGCTTTAAAGTCCACCAATTAAGTTATGACCTTCAGCAAACTTAAATTAGTGAAATAGAGTGCATTTTTGCTGCCAAACAAAATAACTCACTGTACTTCAGCTGCTACCAAAAGAAGTTTAAAATTTTTTCTAAAATTCGCATGTATAAATAATAAATACAACAAAAAACAATATTCCATAATATTGATGTGGCCGGCTGTATTTGGTTCCCAACGTTCCTGATGCAATTCAACGTTTATGCAGAATACGATATCCTACTTTAAGTTGAATGTACTTTTTTACATACATTGCTCGTAACCGAGCTTAGATGTTGTAATTGTGTGTCAGTGTTGTGTGTTTCACCTACGTGTTTAGGCAATACAGCAACAAACCTGCAAATACGGTGGAAATTTTAAAGTGAAATAATTTCATGTGCTTGTTGTCATTCAGAGTAGCACTTGTATATGTAAGTATTTCTTAAAAAAACATATGACAAAACAGCAGTCCTAAAACTTTTATTTAAGTTGAACAAGACGGCATTTAAAAAGCAGTCCAAGAGTAAAATACCTTATAGGTTTTCTTTTTTTTAGCTAATCAATCTCTATCACCTTCTAAATTTAATTACACAAAACCAATGCTGTGTATATATATATATATATATATATATATATATATATATATAATATATATATATAACTCATATTTAGACCAGGGTAGAAAATTAAATAATCACATCAAATAATTGTAATCACCGTGTATAAGGAATTTCATTAAATAATACGCGTTATTAAAACCATGAAGCATAAATAAACTCGGTTGTTTCAGTAAAAATAAGAAATTTAAATTATTTATAAGACGCTTTATATCAAACGAAGCAGTATTGAAAAGCTCTGCGTGTAATGTAATTATTCCTAAACAAAGAGAAATTACGTGCAAAGTTTATATTAATTAACCCTATTTTAAGTAACCGGTAGTAAAACAAAGTGTACATATAATAATTAATATTTAAGTTGTATTCGCTAAAAATGAAAAGGATAGAAATCAATTTTAATTGGAGTTAATTAAACCGTTAATAACATATAATACCTATAGAAACTTGTAAAAACCCAAGATTAAAATACCACGGAATAAAGCTCTGAGAATTAATATTATTTTGAACACCTGCGTAGTTTAAATATCACATTCGGCGTAAATTTTGCAGATAATTAATGTTTCAAAGAATCTTGGGAAAACGTCGCATAATAGTTACGAGAATTGCTAAAGCTGGGTATTTCACACTCCATGTGGACTAAAATAATCGATAATAAAGAATATCAAGTTGCACCAATAAGAACACGGTAGAGAAGGAAAGAAAATGCGTCAAGCAAAGACACATATTGTAAAAGGCGGGATTTAAGCAACGTCACGGGGTCACAATTGGTTAAAAATAGGATGCAAATATCAGAGGTAGAACAACGATTTCTGTACAAAATTAATTAGTTTTTCTCGGACATGCTTGCGTGCCGTGTGGAAATTTTCTGAGATTTAAATGGGGCGAGTGAAAATTCGTAAAGATCGACGTGCGAGCGACAGACTGGGAACATGGCATGAGAAATTCTTTAGAATTACCCGTTTTGGGGAACAGACCGACAGACAGGCTTTTTGCTATATATACCGAGATGAATATAAACAAGCTCTCTTAGACTCTGAGACTTTTGGCTATTCGATGCGTTAAAAGCTCGTACATCCGCGACTTGATTGAAGATGTTAAACAGTGCATTTTAGTTTGATAAAATAATTTAAAATTTTGCTCGTATATTTTAGTGATTCAAAATAGTTGGTTATTTACGTGCTAACATGAATGTACTTCAGTGCACTTAGATACAAGGTAATAAAATTTAGTTTCACTGTACCAATTAGCAAAATTTACAACGACAAATGTATACACAAAAGTAGGCAGTTTTGGCGTATATTGGTGAAAGAAGTATGAAGTTATTTGCTATTTTTCGGGGTGTTAATAATTAAATGGTTCAAATACGTGTCTGGATCCACGAAACAAGGGTCAGATATACATAGATGAGTTCCGGAAAAGCCCAGAAACAACTGGTGATGGAGAAAATTTTAAAAGCGTTGAGAATTAGAAGCCGTAAATAGAATCCTGTTGGAATGGTGTGATTAACTAAAGGGACGATGTACTTTGAAGCTACGAGGACAGTAACCTTCAGGTAAATTATACTATTTTGTTTGACATTTTGTGTGTGTTGAATAACTTTATAATTGATTTACTTTAAATGGACATTAGTGAAATTGTACTAACCATAAAATTTTAATTTTAAGATGAAATTTGCTTGTTGAAGTAGAAAGGGTATTTAGTTTTGATGTTCGGTAATATGATGAAAATTTGGGTGTCTTTGAGCTCAATTAGACGAACCTGGTTAATTAACGTAAAGGGGTGGTAGATGCTCCTTTATACTCAGACTCCGGTCTGCTTATATTGTTATATTAATTAGTAGGCATCCAACAAGGACTTTAATTTTGGATGCACATTAAAATGATAATAAAATTAATCTTGAAATTCTTTTAAAACTGAAATTTATGCTGAGTTTAAATTTTGAAATTTTAATGTATTCTGAATATTGATGTAAATAGAGTTAACGCTGATGTTTTGGTAGGAATGTGTTGTTTTTATGAATGAGGAGGTTTATAACATTAGGTGAGCAGCCGAGGCGAAAAGAGGATCACAGCCGTTTATGACGCCCAATCTGTGGGACTAGAATTTTTGTTGAAAGGACCCAGTTCCCGCATTCAAAATAGTATATCACAGCATTCTTGACGCCCAAACTGTGGGGCTCGAATGTTTTTTTGAAAGGGCCAGTACCTGCAGATATGAGAAGATTCACAGCAGTCTTGGCGACCCAAAAGTGAGGCTCGAGTTCCAAATAAAATTTTGTGATTTTATTCCAGGAAACTGGCGATCTGAGAGAGAGTTTCTGTGTGTGTATAAATTTAAGAGTAGTTTAGAGTGTGTGTGAGTGATTAGAACGTATGCAGAGAAAAGAGTGGTTAAGGAGTCAAGGGTGGAAATTGGAAGTGACGATAGTGCATTGTGTGAGAAAATTTTGAAAATGGAAGAAGCTGGAGGCAGTAGAGATCAGTCGAGGACGGAATCAGGGATCAAGGAAACGAGATGATAATGAGAATGCTAGAGAGGTTGAACGAAGAATCGAATAGAGCGAGGGAGGAGTCTAACAGAAAATTAGAACAGCTAAGCGATGAATCGAATAGAGCGAGAGAGGACTCAAATCGGAAATTTGACCAATTAAATCAGGAATTAGGGAATAAAATAGAAAAATCGACGAGAGAATTTACAGAATTTAAAACAGTCTTACCGTAAAAATGGGGAAGTTGAAAATAGGGTTGATAAAAATGAGCGTGATATTACAGGTCTTCGACAGGAAATGGGACATTTAAGGTCCGAAGTACGCATTTTTGTGAAGAAGAGATTAATGTAAAATGACTGAAGTAACGGACTCATGTAGGGATCAGTTAGGCAGGGTAGAACGCGAAGTTAGTAGTATCAAATACAACATGTCAAATTTAACGGGGATGGTCCCAGATTTTCTACAGGTGGAGTATCATTGGACCAACACATGAAGTTTTATGGCGATAACAGGGTAAATCCACAAATTTTTATTAATAGTGTAAGAAATCTAGTGGGAAATTTATTTGACGAACAGACTAAACTGAATACGATAAAGGCTTTATTAAAGGACAACGCGGAAGCATGGTACAATCTAGTAGGACAGGACATAGACACGTATCAGGACTTTGAAGACAAATTTTACAACATTACTGGAGTGATCACAAACAGGATCAGATTAGGGACGACTTGATTACAGGAAAATTTAAGGGAGAGTTTGCAGGTTCTAGGAGCAATATGCCATCCGCAAGTACAGTGTGGCCAAACAACTGAATCCACCATTGACGGACAGACAGATTATCAAGTACCTATCACGACATTTTGAACTGGAAATTAGACAACACGTGGCCTTACAAAACATCACAGAACGGGAGACATTTTTAGAGTATTTGCAGAGATATGACGATGTATGTGTAGGACGGACAAGAGAGACGAGAACGAAACGTTAACACAGTTAGGTTTGACAACAGGACACCGAATTATCCGAGACGGCCTGACTACAACAGAAATTTTCGACCGAATTGGGAACGACGAGGACAGGAATACAGGAGCAATAGTGCGACTAGGGGACCGACGCCAAGACCTAGTTACACGAGACAGAACAGTTTACCGGAAGTAAACAGGACTGTGACCAGCACGCCGAATAGAGACAGGGACACGGATATTAACACGAGGAGGACGTACGCACAGGTTGTAGAAGGACAACCAGGACCAAGCACGGAAAACAGGATGAGACAGGATTTTAGAACGTGACAGATCACTAGATTTCTGTGTAAATGTATACGAACATCCACGTGAATTTTTCAAAATTGAGGAGGAAGTAGAGCCAGAAACTGAGGAAAATTATGTTTGCCAATTGTTAATTTAGAAATTTTGAAAATAATGTAGAAGTATTACTTGATACAGGGGCAGAGGCGAGTTTAATATCGGAGGAATTCGTCAGCAAAATTAGGGATAAGGTTTGTGATAGAATTATGCCTATAAAACGTAGCCATTTAGTAGCTCCAAATAAAAGAAGTTTGCTGTAGTAAATAGTGTTGTGGTGCTTAGGATAGATATAGGAGATTTAAGCTGTGAACAGGAGTTTGTAATTGTACCTGGACTGAAGTTTCAGAGCATTTTAGGTGTTGACTGTATGATGAAGTTAGGGTTTTGATAGATATGGAAAGGAAGGTAATAAGGATTAAGGATAGGGTAGTGCCATGGAAGGGCAGTTATGAAGTCACAGAGGATGACACTGGGTTTAGTATTAATGTAGTAGAGGTAGAGGATGATGAAGTAAAACAGATCAACACAATAAGATGTCCAGAGGATAGGAGAGTAGAGGTTCAAGCTTTAGTACAAGAAAATGCAGAATTAGTGGGGTAGAAGCAGCAAATCGGGAGCAGGTGAAGGCAGAATTATTTTTGATGAGGTTAAGTGGCAAGTTTGTTTTTAATAAAGTAGATTTAAGGGATTCATTCTGGCGGATTCCATTACACAAAAATTCTAGAAGGTACGTAGGGTTTTCCATAGAGGGAAAAATCGATAATTGTAAAGTAGTATCGTTTGGTTTGTCGGCAGAAAAGGAAATAAGAATAAATAAGAAACAGACAAGTGTAGGGACTGAAGAAGAAGCAATAGTTAAGAGTCAGGATAATAGGGATGATAAGTTTATTTTATGTGAGATAATAGGGATGTTAAGTATAGATATAGAAGGGGGAGAGACAGGGATGAAGAGTATTAGGATGGTAAGAAGGAAGACTTGGAGGGTCAAGAAAAGAGTTAGATTTAAATAACTTAATGAACAAAGGATAGAGATAGGTGAACTTTAGTATAGATATAGAACAAGGGATAGAATAGGTGTATATAGAAGAGTAGAAGTAAGTGTTTATAGAAAATAAAGCTAGGTATAGGATGAATATGGGAGATAATTAGGAATAGGTTTAGGATGGGAATAAAGAGTAAATGTAGGAAGAAAATAAGATAGGTTAAGTATAGATATTCATATAAGATTAGGTGAGAGTTAGGAATAGGATAGGGATATAGGATAGATGTAAATATTTTTTGGATTGGAGACAAAGTAGGTAAGTTAGATAGATAAGGGTAGAGAGTGATAGGCAATTTTTTTTGTAATTTTTTTTGTCTAAATGTTTTATATTTGAAGTCAAATAAGTGGGATTATTTGTATTCAAATAGGGGGAAAATACTCATATTTAGACCAGGGTAGAAAATTAAATAATCACATCAAATAATTGTAATCACCGTGTATAAGGAATTTCATTAAATAATACGCGTTATTAAAACCATGAAGCATAAATAAACTCGGTTGTTTCAGTAAAATAAGAAATTTAAATTATTTATAAGACGCTTTATATCAAACGAAGCAGTATTGAAAAGCTCTGCGTGTAATGTAATTATTCTAAACAAAGAGAAATTACGTGCAAAGTTTATATTAATTAACCCTATTTTAAGTAACCGGTAGTAAAACAAAGTGTACATATAATAATTAATATTTAAGTTGTATTCGCTAAAATGAAAAGGATAGAAATCAATTTTAATTGGAGTTAATTAAACCGTTAATAACATATAATACCTATAGAAACTTGTAAAACCCAAGATTAAAATACCACGGAATAAAGCTCTGAGAATTAATATTATTTTGAACACCTGCGTAGTTTAAATATCACATTCGGCGTAAATTTTGCAGATAATTAATGTTTCAAAGAATCTTGGGGAAAACGTCGCATAATAGTTACGAGAATTGCTAAAGCTGGGTATATCACACTCCATGTGGACTAAAATAATCGATAATAAAGAATATCAAGTTGCACCAATAAGAACACGGTAGAGAAGGAAAGAGAAAATGCGTCAAGCAAAGACACATATTGTAAAAGGCGGGATTTAAGCCACGTCACGGGGGTCACAATTGGTTAAAAATAGGATGCAAATATCAGAGGTAGAACAACGATTTCTGTACAAAATTAATTAGTTTTTCTCGGACATGCTTGCGTGCCGTGTGGAAATTTTCTGAGATTTAAATGGGGCGAGTGAAAATTCGTAAAAATCGACGTGCGAGCGACAGACTGGGAACATGGCATGAGAAATTCTTTAGAATTACCCGTTTTGGGGAACAGACCGACAGACAGGCTTTTTGCTATATATACCGAGATGAATATAAACAAGCTCTCTTAGACTCTGAGACTTTTGGCTATTCGATGCGTTAAAAGCTCGTACATCCGCGACTTGATTGAAGATGTTAAACAGTGCATTTTAGTTTGATAAAATAATTTAAAATTTTGCTCGTATATTTTAGTGATTCAAAATAGTTGGTTATTTACGTGCTAACATGAATGTACTTCAGTGCACTTAGATACAAGGTAATAAAATTTAGTTTCACTGTACCAATTAGCAAAATTTACAACGACAAATGTATACACAAAAGTAGGCAGTTTTGGCGTATATTGGTGAAAGAAGTATGAAGTTATTTGCTATTTTTCGGGGGTGTTAATAATTAAATGGTTCAAATACGTGTCTGGATCCACGAAACAAGGGTCAGATATACATAGATGAGTTCCGGAAAAGCCCAGAAACAACTGGTGATGGAGAAAATTTTAAAAGCGTTGAGAATTAGAAGCCGTAAATAGAATCCTGTTGGAATGGTGTGATTAACTAAAGGGACGATGTACTTTGAAGCTACGAGGACAGTAACCTTCAGGTAAATTATACTATTTTGTTTGACATTTTTGTGTGTGTTGAATAACTTTATAATTGATTTACTTTAAATGGACATTAGTGAAATTGTACTAACCATAAAATTTTAATTTTAAGATGAAATTTGCTTGTTGAAGTAGAAAGGAGTATTTAGTTTTGATGTTCGGTAATATGATGAAAATTTGGGTATGTCTTTGAGCTCAATTAGACGAACCTGGTTAATTAACGTAAAGGGGTGGTAGATGCTCCCTTTATACTCAGACTCCGGTCTGCTTATATTGTTATATTAATTAGTAGGCATCCAACAAGGACTTTAATTTTGGATGCACATTAAAATGATAATAAAATTAATCTTGAAATTCTTTTTAAAACTGAAATTTATGCTGAGTATAAATTTTGAAATTTTAATGTATTCTGAATATTGATGTAAATAGAGTTAACGCTGATGTTTTTGGTAGGAATGTGTTGTTTTTTTATGAATGAGGAGGTTTATAACATTAGGTGAGCAGCCGAGGCGAAAAGAGGATCACAGCCGTTTATGACGCCCAATCTGTGGGACTAGAATTTTTTTGTTGAAAGGACCCAGTTCCCGCATTCAAAATAGTATATCACAGCATTCTTGACGCCCAAACTGTGGGGCTCGAATGTTTTTTTGAAAGGGCCAGTACCTGCAGATATGAGAAGATTCACAGCAATATATATATTGACATGATAAGGATGTCACAAGAGGTCATTGAAAACCAAATCTCACAAATAGAACCAACCTAAATAGAAGTAAGTGGAAAAAAGTTGAAATTTCCTAATATTAATTGTTCCACCTTGTATAAAATAAGAGTATTGCATGTGCAAAGCCATTAAATTCATTTCGTTTTAATAAAAAGCATATTTTTTCGTTTATGAAATAAATCTTATTCCGTGTGTGTAAATAAAAAGCCAGTTAATACATCCATGTGAAAAAGAGTTTTTATTTTTAAGATATAAACTTTATATCTTATGCAAATCAATCATTTTAAAGCGTATTGTAAATACAAAGCCATTAAAAGAGAAAGCTCTTACTAAATATGTGTATAGATATAAAAGCAAATGCAATTAAATTGTCCGGGTATTCCTTTTTTGGAGGGGATAGCCAGGTAATATTTCATTTCTTTATAAATGGGAATCATGTAAATATATTGGAGTTCTTTAACAACCATCCGGTTGCTAATATCTATGTAGAGCCAGGTAGATAGGAAAAAGATAGAAGAGTATAGGAAGAGCTAGACCAAGCTATATTAGTCAAATTATTAGAAATTTATGTTGTGAAAGGTATGTAGAACTTTTTAGATTAGCACAGAATAGAAAAGAAGTTAGAGGTGTGTCAAACCGATCTTAAGTAAGGTCGAAAACCAAATGATGATGATGATGATTACTGAAAATGAGTTTCAATCTTTAAATATAAATCCACTCATTTTGATTTATTATAAAAATACACCTCCCGTACATAAAATATTTATTTTATTTACCATAAAAACCAATTATGTTTTCAAAATTATTAAGATGCAAATCTTTTGTATTTGCAAGCAATTGAAGCTTTAATTACTGAAATCTGGAACTTTATACCTTATACAAATCAACCATAAGAAAACGCGAGCTTTAATAATTTTTCGTAATATATCATTAATATATCATTTAACTTCATTTTAAAGGTTTTTAATAAAACCCATTTTCTAGAATTCTCTGGTAGATTATTAATAAACACAAATTCGTCAGATTTCCTAAGAAATGTAAAAATTAATTAAATAAACAAACGTTTACTCAAGGAACTCGCGCGACAATTAAAAAACCCATAAAATCAATAAGAATTATTTATTATCTTTCCGTGTCATTATAAGAAAGAGGGAAACGCAAAATTAACTCTGTCAATTAGACAACGCCTTGCTATTAAGCCATTCAAACAGTGGAATTCCTATTAATATTACGTCACGTAGGGAACAAAGATTCGAATTAAATCGCGTAAAATCTAGAAAAAAGTGACTTAGTTAAAAATTTGTATATAGGAACTTTGAATCAAAATTCGTTCATTCATTTCAATTTACGCGACCGACAATGTAAAATTCATTCCTGCATAAAGCCAGCAAAATGTAACGTTGAATAATTAATTCGCGCTTAATTGTTTATAAAACTAAAAAACATGCAGAGTTGCATGTCTTTTAATGAAATATCATTTGTTTTGTAATATACAAGAAGGTGGAACATCCTTCGATACAAGAATCTACTTGAAAGCTAATTAATTAATTAAATCGAAGATGCACTTTTGCAAACTGATGTCCTAAATGGAGATTTTAAATAATAAGAAACTCTTGTAAAATGGGATTTTAATGTCAATTTAAAAATGAAAGCAGAAGATATTTACAACCCTTAATTAAGAGAATTGGATAAGCGCAATTAGATTTCGCAAGTATTAATTTTAGATTCCTTTTGTTTGTAACTGATATTTAAGTATTTTGTCATTTGCTTTTAAGGTAGAATAATCTTAATCAGATAATAATTTTTTGTAAGGATATTTATCAGAGGTCAGAGTTTGAAACATTTTGACTTTAAATAAACTATCTGTCAAGGATTTTTGGCCAAGCATCCTTACAACCGTAGGAGTAAATGACAGGTAAATTATCCACAAGAGAAGAGATTCAAGTTCTGTAAATTTTATCAAAAATTAGGCAAGGGAAATTTAATAATTAAGTAAATAATAAGTACTTGTTAGGAATAATTTTGTTTGAGAATTATGCTGTAAACTGTTCTGAATTCTTTTGTATAAAAGGAAGTTGTTTTTGGATGTATAAATGCTTTCTAAGACTGCTGTTTGATTTCATTTTGTAAATTCCATGATTTTCGTTGAGCTAGCCAGGCAAGGAAAAGTTAGAAAAAAAGGTAATAGTTTCATTTACCATTGCCGTACTGTGTCACAGCACGCTTTTAGCGCCTATTCCAAAGAGAGGAAACAACAAATTTAGTAGTGCTCCAATGCAAGGTCTTATCACAGCAAACTTAGCAATGCCTAACGCGAGGCATTATTACAGCAAATTTAGCAGCGCTCCAACGTCCGACGGTTTTCATATCATATATATATATATATATATATATATACACATATATATATAATGCTATAATTATAGGGAGTTTAGGGGTAGGTTAAGTCACAGGGGTTGTAGAATAAATAAAAGAAACTTCCAGTTAACAAAAGCACATAATTACAGATATTATAAGAGTAAATGGGTCACTATACAAATTGTTAGTTGAGAGCACACTGTATATAAAAATACATGAGATTAAACGCATAAGAAATAGAAATATTCAAGAGTAGTTACAAGTTAAGATAAGATTTGAAAACGTAACAAAATGCATCAAAATTAAATCAACGGGAAACCTATATGAATTGGCTTGATAAATATTTAACAAGTGCGTTAAATATATCATCGTATAAGCAGTCTAAATTATGCATTCTTTGAAAATCGTACGTGACATAAAGAATTACATTTGTTCAAAAATCCAATATTAACTAGGAAATAAACAAGCACCAAATTTATTTCGGTTTAGATTAGAATAAGCAATAAACAATGAATACGTGACCTAATAAACGGAAATTTGTGGGATTTCTCAATTAAATATCATGGTATGTGAATGAATACGTGACAAGTCAAGCATTCATCCGAATATGTGAACTATACAATTGGTAAAATTCCCGGAGTACACAAAGATAAAGACAAAAGGTGTCGTCCCAACACGTGAATAAACGAACGGAAAACAAGATAGGTACGGCCTTTAAATACGATAACAATTGAGAAAGTACAAAGGAAGTTCCTAAGATTTATTGCATACAAAATGGACATTAAATATACAACATTTGGGTACAATTTTCTCCTAAACTCTTGTCATATTGAAAGTCTAGATAGTAGTAGGAAATACTATGATCTATGTCGTCTCTACAAAATTATTAATGGTTTAATGGACTGCGGTAAAATTTTTCAAATGATAAATTTCATTATTCCAAAAAAGAAACTTAGATTAAATGACTTATTTTTTTCTCCTTTCCATTCAAATAACTACACCTACAGTAGACTGGTCAGATTGGGCAATGTATGTAAATTGGATTTCAATCTTCCACTGAAACTGTTTAAAGTAAACTTAAAATGTTCATTGAGCAATACCCAGATTAGTAAAGATATAACATCTATAGTTTATATTTCTATGATTTAGTTAACTTTTATAGCATTTAGTTTGTATTTTTTAAAAAGGGAAAATTTTTTTTTTAATTAATTTTTTTTTATCTTAAGTAATTCTTTATCAGTTTTTTAATAATTCTTAGTTTTTAATGCTTCATTTATGTATTATTTTGTACATGTACATTGAATTATAAATACATATTGTTAATTCTCAAAATGGTGTTCCGTTAAATAAATTATTATTATTATTTAATTCATTTTAAAAGTGCATGTGCCAGTGACAACTAAAAAGAAAGCGCTAGAAGTTACATCGACACAAACTAAACGTGCTCCAAAATCTATACAGAGGTGCTAAATTTAGAGTTATTAAAGCAAGAAGTTGGACAATTTATTTTTAAATGCGTGAGTAGATAGTAAAATCATTTACAGTCAGTCTCAACTGCTGTTGATAACTACTGAAGTGATTATAATTGGAAAGTCTTACTTACCCTCGGAGCATGATTATACAATTTTATTGTTTCTTCAGTGTTAGTGTTGATACCCGGCTCCTCCTTTTTATTGGAAGCCTGGTGTAAACTTCCAGTAGAGTTGGTATTAGATTTTTACTCCTTTACTTGGGGTAATCCAGATGAAATGAGTGATGCTACAAAGAAAACCCTTAAGTATTTTGTTTACACTGTTTTAAGACAAATGCATTTGCAAACTTTTATAAATAACTCGGGTTAAAAACAATTAAGAAGCGTTCATTTTAAACCATAATATTTGAACGGGTTAGATATGCTAAGGCACAAACTGTGTACTGTACTATTACGGCCCCACTCGATATAGTAGGGATTCGTAAATGTGTTTGTGTAAGACTACGTTTAAAATTGGATTGTTACAGTATGAAAGTGATTGTTTTGTTTATGTTTATATATCTGACATTTATTTTATAATCATGAAGAAAGTTTTGCAAATTATTTTTTGATTTTATATAAACGTTTTGTTTTGATGGAAAACGCAATGAAAACTATCAACTGCCAAATACTACAATTAAAAAGGTTGAACATTACGGTAAATATTTTGAGATAAAGAATATGCCAAACTGTAACCCGAACTCCTATGTATAATCCGCCGGAGCAAATCAGTCTTGGGGTTTTCTTTTTTCCTTTTTCTATGACCCACACTTTATGACTAGTTAGTTAGTACGGCATTCTTCTGTTCCTTTTTTGTTGTGGTAATCAGTGCGTGCTACTTATGTTGCTTTCGTTACTCTTTTCCTTGTCCGCACGGGATACCGTAACAATATTCTGCAATATTGTAACACCAACACGATGTTGGGGTTGTTCTTTTTGCACAAAACCAATGTTGCTTCATTTTTTACAATTAGTTTTTAAAAAAAGGTAAGTCCTATTAAATAAATACATTTCTGAACACATTTTATGCAAGAAAAAAGCCAGTATAACCCTTAGTATAGAATCTAAAGTCTTTTGCAGGTGCATCACAAATAAATTCGTAAATAGCAAAAACAATAACAAAAACAAAAACATTAACAAATAAGTATATATATGAGAGTTGTAAAGTGTTTTGTTTTGTGATGCTCAGTGAATAAATGGTGTTTTGCAGTGGAAATACATAAACAAAAATTTTGAAAATTGGAGAAGTATAGTAACAAAGGGTGGTGTTTATTCTGGATATATTTTAATGAGTCATTTATTGAAAAAAACAAGGAAATTTATTAACTAAAGTAATAGTAAATTGTTATAGCAATATATTATTATCACTAACTTTTACAACAGCTGGGAAGATATCACCTAACTAGATAACAAGCTGTTTGTATTTAAAATAATAATTCTTACTATTAGACAGGCCAGGATCAAGGATTTCTGCATTGATTGGAATGGTTTAAAGAAAATTAAGTATAATGACATGCTATGAGTGTGGCTATAAAGAGATTGATGTTAAATGTACTGGTGAGAAATGCTTTGCTTGTGATGGTTGTCAAAGGTTAATATGTGAGAAATGTTCAAGTAAAAAATTTACATCCTCTGAATTAAGAGTATTGCAACTGAAAAAGGAACGAGCTTTAAAATTTTTTTGTAATAAATGTTTAAACTTTTTGGGTGCTGATAAAAGCGAGAACAGTATAATTGAGATGGCAATAAATAAACCGATGTGAACCTGGCGCCCAACTTCATCAAAAAATTTTTTAAATAATTTAGTGGGTTTGTACATCGTTTGTACCCGTTTGTACCACTTTTCATTTCGTTTGTACCTCAACGGGAACCGAGGTATAGCGTTTTTAAATTTAGGAACTAACGTTAAATCGGTACATACACTATTTTTCAAGATATCGAAATACGACCAGGTGGACTCGAAGGATAATCGTTTGTGCCTGTTTGTACCTCTTTTCATTTCGTTTGTACCTCAACGGGAACCGAGGTATAGCGTTTTTGAAGTTTCGGAAATAACGTTTAAACGGTACATACGCTATCTTTCAAGATATCGAAATACGACCAGGTGGACTCGAAGGAGAATCGTTTGTGTCTGTTTGTACCTCTTTTCATTTCGTTTGTACCTCAACGGGAACCGAGGTATAGCGTTTTTGAAGTTTCGGAAATAACGTTTAAATGGTACATACGCTATCTTTCAAGATATCGAAATACGACCAGGTGGACTCGAAGGAGAATCGTTTGTACCTGTTTGTACCTCTTTTCATTTCGTTTGTACCTCAACGGGAACCGAGGTGTAGCGTTTTTGAAGTTTCGGAAATAACGTTTAAACGGTACATACGCTATCTTTCAAGATATCGAAATACGACCAGGTGGACTCGAAGGAGAATCGTTTGTACCTGTTTGTGCCTCTTTTCATTTCGTTTGTACCTCAACGGGAACCGAGGTGTAACGTTTTTAAAGTTTCGGAAATAACGTTTAAACGGTACATACGCTATCTTTCAAGATATCGAAATACGACCAGGTGGACTCGAAGGAGAATCGTTTGTACCTGTTTGTACCTCTTTTCATTTCGTTTGTACCTCAACGGGAACCGAGGTGTAGCGTTTTTGAAGTTTCGGAAATAACGTTTAAACGGTACATACGCTATCTTTCAAGATATCGAAATACGACCAGGTGGACTCGAAGGAGAATCGTTTGTACCTGTTTGTACCTCTTTTCGTGATAGTATCACGATCACTGAAATAAATACTAAACCGATGTATAAACACGGTATGCGCGGTTTAGAAAAAGCTCTAGGTGAAAAAATGGAAGATATAAATAAAAAATGTAGAAGATGCATTAATGATAACTTAAGTGTAAACATTACGACAGGAATGCATCTTTTTATAGATGTTGAATGTTTACAATGGACTGAACTCGCTGAACGGATCGGATATCCCGAGTGGCCTGGTATGTTTACAATTTCCGAAATACCAGTTGATATCAAATTTTGTAATTGTTCCTACAAAATAATCGCAGCAATAGAATATGTCGGTGGTACCAATAAACTAGAGATAGGACATTATATTGCACACTGTCGTCGAATATCAGGAAATTGGGAAACATACGACGATTTGAGTAAGAATAAGGCCTCTATAACAACATCATCAAGAACTCTTTTACAAAAAAAGAATATCCCTCGTAATATTCATAAAACAGTAAAATAACTGTATTACATTTTACGTCTGCATGTAATGAAATACGAATTGTTCTCTTTATTATTTTATTATAAAATTACTAATTATAACAATTAACACACATTAAATTTTAATAACAAATATAAAATAAATATAACAAAAACATAAACGAAACAAAACGTTTCAAACAAAAAATAAAAACAAAAACCAATAAAAAAAAAAACCAAAAAAAAAACAAAAATGGAACAAAAAACAAAAATGGAACTAGAATCCTGCCACGTCCTCGCCGTTAGTTCTGGATAATGCTAAGCGCAGGAATACAACACAGTAGACGATTCCCTTTCGAGTCCTCATGCTCATTTTGGGATATCTTAAAACATTACATATGTACCGAAACTTCAAAAACGCTACACCTCGGTTCCCGTTGAGGTACAAACGAAATGAAAAGAGGTACAAACAGGCACAAACGATTCTCCTTCGAGACCACCTGGTCGTATTTCGATATCTTGAAAGATAGCGTATGTACCATTTAAACGTTATTTCCGAAACTTCAAAAACGCTATACCTCGGTTCCCGTTGAGGTACAAACGAAATGAAAAGAGGTACAAACAGGCACAAACGATTCTCCTTCGAGTCCACCTGGTCGTATTTCGATATCTTGAAAGATAGCATATGTACCGTTTAAACGTTATTTCCGAAACTTCAAAAACGCTATACCTCGGTTCCCGTTGAGGTACAAACGAAATGAAAAGAAGTACAAACAGGCACAAACGATTCTCCTTCGAGTCCACCTGGTCGTATTTCGATATCTTGAAAAATAGTGTATGTACCGATTTAACGTTAGTTCCTAAATTTAAAACGCTATACCTCGGTTCCCGTTGAGGTACAAACGAAATGAAAAGTGGTACAAACGGGTACAAACGAGGTACAAACCCACTAAATTATTTAAAAAAAATTTTGATGAAGTTGGGCGCCAGGTTCACATCGGTAATAAATAAAGCAATAAAGCAGTGTGAAAAACAAATTTTATCTCCAAGAATGGAAGTTTTGCAGTCTGAATTAAAAGAAGTGTTAGCGTTAAAAACAGCAGTACATGAATTAGTAGAAGATGTAAAGGCTATGAAAGTTAGTACTTCTTCAAAACAGTATTCTGATGTACTTAAAAATACACCAGTATTGATAGTGGAATCCAAAGCAGGCGATAAAAATGTTGATATAGTTCGCAAAGAAGTAAAAAAAGTTATTGACCCAGAATCATTGGATGTGCATGTTACAATGGGACACTCTACGAAAAAAGGTATTTTGATTAGATGTGATGATCATAAATCGTTGGAAATAGTAAAAAATGATATTGAACAGAAAATGGGTGATAATTATTGTGTGAAGGTACCGACTAAGAGAAATTCAAAATTAAGGTCCTAGGTGTTTTGGCTGAAGATGATAGTGAAGACCTTGTTCAGAGAATTATTCACCATAATAGATTGAACGATGTCGAACCAACATTTGAGATGGAATTAGTACATAAAACCAAGCAAGTTAAAGGTAGATTTAACCTAATAATATCAGTTGATCCAAATACTTTCAAGTACATAATGAAGGAAGAGGTTTTAAGAATAGGATGGTCTAGATGTAAAGTTGCCGAGTTGGTTACAGTAATTAGGTGTTTTAATTGCTTTAGATATGGTCATATGGCACAGCATTGTAGAAATAAAATAGTATGTCCAAAATGTACAGGTGAACATAAGCAGTCTATGTGTAGTAGTACAATACCTCAATGTATTAACTGTATGAAGGCCAAACAAAGATATGGAGTTGATATTGACATTAATCATACAGTGTGGTCGTTAGATTGTGCGTGTTTTAAGAGAAGAAGAAATGTTGAGGTTAAAAAAGTAAATTATATATAGCAACTAGAGACTGAACAGAAGAAATTACCAATTGAAAACCAAGGTTTAATTTTGCACTTGAATATCCAGGGTTTAACAACAAACTTTTTGGAGATATCCCAGGCTATTCAGGATATTGCACCTACTGCTATATGTTTATCTGAAACACATATTACAGAATGCATTGAATTACATGAGATAGCAATTCCTGGATATGAAAGAGTTTGTTGTACTTCTAATAGCAGGCATACAGGAGGAGTTATCATTTATGTGAGCAAATTTTATAGTTTTAAAGTAAAGGATAGTGTTAATATTGACTATGACTTTTGGTTTACTTCCATTCAGATGCAAATACATGGCAAAAATCTTGTACTTGGGTGTGTATATAAATCTCCCAGTAGTTCATGTGGAAATTTTTTGGACTATTTTGAGTCATTATTGAATACTGATAACTACTCGGTGAATGAAGTGATTATATTAGGGGACTTTAATATTAACTATAATAATAATCAGGATAGTGATACTAGAAAGTTAAAAAATATAATAAATACGGCTGGTTACACACAGATAATTTCTCAACCTACCAGAATAGTAAAACAGTCACAAACTTTAATTGATTTAATTGTAACAAATTGTTTTGAAATAAAACCAGTTACTAATCATAAATGGCCTAAAATTACTGATCATGATATCATTGGAACACTTATTGCTAGTACTACAAGAAACTTTAATAAGACAAAAACATACTCTGTAAGAGATTGGTCAGATGTTAATATGAATAAGATTAAACAAAAATTGGTGACTAAAGATTGGCTGTATGAATCCGCTGATATAAATATTATTTATCACAATTTCAATAACAACATTACTAGTGTGATTGATCAAGTAGCGCCACAGCATGAGAAAATATTCTTAAATAAGGAAAATGAGTGGTTTGACTGTGAAATAAGAAATGCACAAAAAGCAAGAGATTTTTCCTATAAAAGATTCACTTGGAATCGCACAAATGACAATTGGGATAGGTATAAAATACAGCGAAATATAGTGGTAAATTTAATAAGAAGGAAGAAACGATCGTTTTTAGAACGGAACATTGATTTATGTAAACATGATAGTAAGAAAATGTGGAGAACATTAAAAACAATAATATCTGGCACAAAGAAGGAACTAAACTATGATATTCACTTTGGTAAGCAGGAAGGGACAATTGAAACCAAATTTAATCAATTTTATTGTGATAGTATTAAGGGTATTGTTGAGTCTATAGAAGTAGTGAATAGTAACTGGGTGCAGTATGGGGTACAGGGTTCAATCGGATGTTTCAAACAGTTTCAAGCTATTACCCTAAGTGAGTTAACTAAAATTGTCAAGAACCTTAAACATAAGGCATCTCCTAATTTGGTAAATGTGAAAGTTATTAAAAACTTATTTGACATTATCGGTTGTCCACTTTTAAATTTAGTCAATATGTCATTAAGACTAGGTCAAATACCAACTGAACTGAAAGTAAGTACTATAATTCCTATTCCAAAAGTGTTTAAGGCATCTACACCTGAAAGCTTTCGACCAATTAATATTTTGCCAGTTGTTGAAAAAATAATAGAGATTGTTGTGCATAAACAACTACTTGAATACTGTGAAACTAATAAATTACTGTATGTGTACCAATCTGGTTTTCGTAAAGGTCATTCATGTGAAATGGCTGTACAATGTGCCATTATTAAATGGAAAAAGGACATGGATAATAATATGACAATCTTGAGTGTATTTGTAGATCTGCAACGTGCCTTTGAAACTATAGACAGAGACATTATGATACAAAAATCGGAGTATTATGGTATAACAGAAATTGCTTTAAAATGGTTTGTTAGCTATTTGAATGATAGAGGTCATAAAGTAAAGTACGGAGACAGATTATCAGAAGTGACTACTAGTGTATATGGAGTGCCACAGGGCAGTGTTCTTGGGCCGTTACTTTTTATAATTTACATGAATGATATGTACTTGAGTGTGGACCAGTGTTTTGTGAATACGTTTGCAGATGATACACTTTTGTCAGTATCTGGTTATACCATACAGGATCTAATAACAGTATTTAATAATCAGCTAGAAAAGTTTTACAAATGGTTATGTATAAATAAATTGAAACTGAATGTGAATAAGACAAAAGGCATGCTCATTGGTTCCACAAAAAAATACAATGATTTTGTAGATAGTGGCCTTCATATTTCTATAAATGGTAGTAATATTGAGATTGTAAAGTCAATCAAATACTTGGGGATTTTATATTGACTCAGTATTAATTAAAATACCATCGGATGTTAGATCGATTGCCTCATTTACAAATTGTTGCATAAAATTATTTGCACTGAAAGGCTTTCATACCCATTATATATATATATATATATATATATATATATATATATATATAAAGTAACATGTATCTGTAAACAAACTCTTATAAAAATAATAAGAGCCATTGACAAATACAAATCGGGCTGGTAGTTCTTGGGACTATTCCACTCTGATGAGGCTAACAAGCCGAAACCATTGGTCAGTGGATGTTTCCTCCCCTGTGAAGTAATAAAGCTTTTGTTTTGTTAATGTCTATATAACTACCAGCCCAATTTGTATTTGTCAATGGCTCTTATTATTTTCATAAGAGTTTGTTTACAGATACATCTTACTTTATATCAATTTTCTTATTGTGGACTGCAAATAACTTGTCTTTGTTTATTTGAATTGCCTTTGGGGCATGAACCCGGGTGTCGCCACGAGAAGGTTTGTTACGTTTGCAAATAAATTTTGCTGTAACATTCCGCAAATCTCAAAAGGCCAGACGTACTTTTATAGTCATCTATAAAATTTATTATGTAGTTTCGGTTCAATTCTGTACTTCCACACTTTAGCAGTGTTGGTGTTTTATCACCTGATGGCGGTTTTATTTACTTTTGCCATAGTACAGTGATTGTTTCGAAATTATATCATTATAATAGCTTCGATTACTTCATAGGGTTCTTGGGAACTATTCCACTCTGATGAGGCTAACAAGCCGAAACCATTGGTCAGTGGATGTTTCCTCCCCTGTGAAGTAATAAAGCTTATGTTTTGTTAATGGCTATATAACTACCAGCCCGATTTGTATTTGTCAATGGCTCTTATTATTTTCATAAGAGTTTGTTTACAGATACATCTTACTTTATATCAATTTTCTTATTGCTGACTGCAAATAAATTGTCTGTATATATATAGGGTGTCCCAAAAGTCATGGTCCAAATTGAAGGATTTGATAGCTGAGATTAATACCTATTCAAATAACTATATATGTCGTTATCCAATTGTTGATGGTTTCCAAGTTATAACAACTTTTGTGTTTTGTGTCAAAATCGTGCAGAACTTCGAATATTAATTTGCAATAAAAGAAATACTGACCTTTTGAGGGTAGTTCGTTTTCTGTTGTATGCGTGAATGTTGCGTGTTTAATAAATGAGGACTTCCTCAAACATTTACTTATTATCGCAAGAGAAAATCATAATTTTTCCATAATTTTGGTTCTAGGAAAAATTGGGCGTGCTTTTCAAACTGAAATTACTCAAAAAAAGTATTACCATCGAAAAGTGCACACCTATCCAAAAAACTTCATTAATTTATGCACTTTGTTTAAAGGTATAACTGGTAGGTCTAAGATTAAATCCATAGAAAACTTTTGGGTAATTTGTAAGTACAATCCCAAGAACCACTTTTATTAAAGAATTCTTAAGAAATAGCTAACTTATAATTTTCGCAAAATATGAACTCAAAAATAAAATAAAAAAATTCACGGATATCCCCCAGAATGAATTCATAAATGCAATCAAAGAAATTTTAAATGCAACTTAATTCGTTTTCAATAAACAATTTTACTATCAAATTAACGGATGTCCTATGGGCATGGCCCTCTCAAATGTTATTGCACAGATTGTTATGGAGAATTTACAGAAAGATGTAATCAAAAAAATTCATTATCCAATACCCTTTTTCTATAGGTATGTTGATGATTGTGTGTGTACAATACCTAAAGACAAAAGAGAACATATTTTAAACCTTTTTAATAACTACCACAGCAAATTACAATTCACAATTGAATAGGAAATAAATAAAAAATTAAATTTTCTAGATATGACATTATATCGAAATAAAAACAAAATTAAAACCAAATGGTATATAAAACCAACGTGGTCAGGTAGATACATAAACTTTATATCACAACATCCTTTAGCTCAAAAAAAATCGGTCATAATTGGTCTAGCTGATAGAGCTATCAAATTATCAGATGCGGAATTCGGATATAAAGCAATTAAGAAAGCTAAAAACACACTTAAAGATAATAACTATCCACAAGACTTAATTAACAAAATTTTTTAAAAAACGTATTTGTAAATTCTACAACAAAATGTCAACTGAAAATTATATAACAGAAAATAAAAAATTAAAATACATATCACTACCATATTTACCAGAGCTTTCAGAGAAACTACAAAACCCGTTCAAAACACACAACCTAGCAATAGCACACAAAAGTTATAATTTGACCAAAAATTTATTTAGTAAACTGAAAAATCAAGTACCGAAAAATAAAAAAACACACACTATATATAAAATTCTGTGCCAAACAAACTGTGAACATGTATATATTGGACAAAGCTCACAACATCTTGAAAAACGCCTTAATGGTCATAAATATGATAAGACAAATCAGACAGACTTACTAAGCATGAGACAACAGCAAAGCATAATTTTGATTTTAAGCAAACAAAAATTATAAAAACTGAAATAAACCAAAAAAAACAGAAGTACTTGAAATGATTTATATAGCAAAAACCCCTACTGCAGTTAATGAAAAGACATATTAAAAAGCTAAGTAAAATATACCATAATGTAATTAAATAAAACACAGCAATAAACATGATTCATAATCTCTACGTATAGTATAATATTAAATTAAGAAATAAATTTCAATGTAATAACCGGTAAAACAGATAACGACCATACAATTATCTACAAATATAATGTCAATATGGAAAAATGAATATTAGTTTAACGTTAAAACAATATAGCCACCTATATGTAAATAAATTTACTAAAAAAAGCATTAATAATTAACATGTAATGTGCATGAGTTATTTAAATATTAAATAGTGTGGACAATATTAAAAAGCCAAGTAAAAATACCAAATATAATTAAAAAAATACACAACATAAACATTGATCATAATCTCTACATATAGTATTAATATTAAATTAAGAAATAAATGTCAATGTTATTACCGGTAAAACAGATAACGACCATACAATTAGCTCACTAAAATTATAACTGTCATGAAATTAGTTTAACGTTTGTGATGAACCAACCTACCTAGTGTAAATAAATATTTGATAAATATTCAATTACTGGTATGTGTAATGTATACGTGTGTAAAATTAAAATTAATCATGTTTTTGAATGTTTCGTTTTAAGGTAACAGTAAAAATATATGTAAATAAAATTGTATGTACTTTCTGTTGTAGTAACCATCGATAAAGACCTGTGTAAGAGGTTGAAAGGTCTGAAAAGGATAACAAATAGATTATATATTTGACAAGTATGAAATAGTTTATTGATTGTAGCGTGTATTGAAAGACCTAAAATTCCCAAAAACAATTGAAAATATTTGATATATATATATATATATATATATATATATATATATATATATATATATATGAGACACTTTATTATTATTATAATTGTGAAATGTACAAAGGATGGAATATATTTGTGACCTGTAGCTTTTGCTTAATGGAACATCATCCACAATACAAAGCAAATCAATGTTGTCAATGGTAATATTTTTACATAACCTTTGTATTGCAACAAGTATATCTATATGCAAATAAAATCCTGGGTCGACTTTAAAAATAACTATAGTTCAAAGTGTTGATAACAGTGACCTTGCATCACAGGGTCAATTTCAATAGAATAGAAGGATTGTTCAATAATACTAATAATTCCCCAAGTGTTGTGTGAGTAATACGATTCTCTAATGCCTACAATCGTATTTCATTTTTGAAGTTTAAATAATATAATTGCCTCCAGTAGCTGACCTTGTACATATGGATAAACTATATTTCATTTTATTAAGAAGTAGGTCTATATATTATATAATTTGTAAGTTCAACTAATTTTAGTAGTTCCTGCCAAATATATAAAGCCTTTGAGACATGGCAACATTTCATTGGTTGTTCTCATTTACTTTTGTTAAGTGACAGTTGTTCATAGACTCTTCATTTTAATCAAATTTTGCTGTAAAAAATAACCAGGTAGGTGTGCAAAATAAGTATTCTTTTGCTGTATTTTAAAGACTACTATTGGCAGTTGTTTTTGTGATTGGTTTATTGTATCTAAAACATGATTTTTTTTTAAAATAATGTTTATAACCTATAAATCTACAAATTATTGAAGTGTCATCTATAGGAACAGAATATTTCAAATTGATCCAGTACATGACATGGGTGTCGAGTATTGGAACACTGTGAAATTTCGATATGGTTGTCGTATTTTAACATGGTCTATTATAAATTTACTTGTCTGTCTATAAAATTTAATTTCACATTCAGATTCCTATAGATGACACCCGGTGTAACATATAAGTGCATGATGTATCTAGCTATGACACTTTCAACTGTATCTACATTTTCAATTGTTTGAGGATAAAATATTGTTTAATTTAATGCGATTTCCTTGCAGAAATGGCATCAAAAAAGATTCTACAATATCTGGAAGGTGCAATGCAAGAACTCTTAAAGCTGTACAAAGTGGAATGCTGATAAAAATTGTTCCAAAAACATTTAATGTACCCCGAACAACTCTATTTTATAAATTTAAGGGGAAAAATCCCGAGTCCAGAAAAATGGGACCTACCACTATATACTTTCCAGTGAAGAGGAATATTTGTTGGCCAAATGGGTTTTGATATGACAAAAGATGGGTTTCCTATTTCGAAAGACAATTTTTTGTCAAGCATTTCCAAGTTTTCAAAAGAATTGAATAAAAATTTTAAAAACATTGTTCCTGGAAGAAAGTGGTATGAAAGCTTTCTTCGGAGGCATCCTGAGATTAGCCTTAGAACCCCGCAAAATTTAATCATGACCAGATTATCTGTAACTAAGGCTCAGCTGCAAAAGTGGTTTTTAGAAGTTGCTGATTTCTTGGCACAAAAAAATTGTAGTGCAATACTTCTTGATCCTAATCGTACATTTAATGCTGATGAATCAGCTTTCTTTCTCAACCCTAAGGGTAACAAAGTTCTAGCACACACAGGTGAAAAAACGATATATGCAACAGTAAACAGTAATGAGAAAGAACGTCCTACAGTTCTTATTAGTGGAAACTCGGCTTGGACTTTAGCACCTCCAATGATTATATTACGCTACAAAAGAATTCTATCAGAACTTTCAGCAAGCGTTCCAAAGTACTACAGTATTGGCATATCAGAAAGTGGATGAATGACTTGTGATACTTTTTATAGCTACATTGCCAATGTGTTTTATCTTTGGGCAAAAGAAAATATCACATTTCCCATAATTTTCCTTGTTGGTGGTGATGTGTTCCATCTATCCTATCATTTAAGTAACTTTTGTATCGAAAAAGAAATCATTTTTATTGCATTGTATCCGAATGCAACACACTTGTTATAGCCTATGAATGTGGCTGTATTTCAAACAGTTAAATCTGGATGGAAAGAACAAGTTAATGTTTGGAGGGCTGCAAATCAACATCAAGTTTTAAAGAAAAGCGACTTTGCTCCACTACTCAAGATTGCAATAGAAGATAGAGTGACGCCTACAGTGTTACAAAATGGTTTTTGTAGGTGTGGACTATACCCAAGGAATCCTCAAGTAGTTAACGATTTTTTTCCACCGATTAATGGAAAGTGTGGCACCACTTCAAAATCTCTTGTCAGTGACCACCCTTACATGGCCAAAAACTACTTATCTTTTTTTGAATCCTTCATAGACAAGACTACGCTACAACAATTTCAGGTACAGATTGCTGAAAATCAATAGACTGGCCATATATGTGACAAATCTTTATTTGATGTATGGGAAAAAATTGAGCAGTCAAGTAATTTTGATTTATCAACAAGACATATTGAAAACGTTATTAATGAAACAGAGTTACTTTTTGATAACACAAACGTTCAACTACAATTAATTGATGTGGAGAATGTTCAAGACAATGCTTCGCATCAAAATAACGATGCTATCATTACTGTTGTTGCAGACCCCGAAACTAAAACATCATTTTGTAATTATAACGTTTTGACAGAAATAATTACAACAGCATCAGAGTCTCTTCAAATTGGTACTACAAATGTAGTAGTTCCATTACAGGCAAATGATTACAAAAATGAAATTAATACTAAAAAGCTGGATCAACTTTCTATAGCCACATGTAGCAATAAACTTGGAATCGATAAAAAAATGAAAGTAAACATTTTAGATATGCAAATAGTTAAATCTAAAGCATTAAATATTTCTAAATATGAGGCAAAATACTAAGCATGCTATGTCAGAACTACTGGAAAAAATAGAAAATTCCAAACAAATTGAAACTATTAATGAAAAAAAAACAAACGTCTATAAAAACCAATACTAGTGACGATAAAACATAAAGTACATCCGAAGATATTTCAAGTCCATTTAAAAGGGTGCTTTTTGGCCAGAAGCCAAACCAGAAAATTCCAATAAGAGGAAGAAAGAGAAAATACCAAGTGTTATTACAAGTGAAATATGGCGAGAATATAATAGGAAAAAGGCCGAGAAAAAAGCAAAAATTGAGGAAGAAAAGCTTGAACGTAAACGAAGGCGTGAAATTAGATCATTACAGGCTAAAAAAAAAATCCAAAAAAATGTAGGATAGTAAGAGATATGACTTCATCATCAGAATCTGTAAGTTTATTATCTGATGACGAAAAGGAAAATTTTTATGAAGATGTAAGCAAATTAAGTAGGTATGGAAATACCACGGAAAAAACCAAAAACGCGAGATTATGTTATAGTGCTATATGAAGGAAAATATTTCCCTGGACAGATAATTACTTCTAAAAAAAGTGAATATTTTATTAGTGCAATGTCTAAAAGTGGAAGGAAAGTGTGGCGTTGGCCCGATGTTAAAGACATCATTTGATATGATGAAGCGTTTTCTTATTTTTTTTCTTAATTATGTTTCCAACATCATCATACCTTGAGGTTTATTTGTCACTACTATTACTTAATTATATTCTAAACAATTATTATGTATCAAAACTATTTTGTGTCAACTATAGATGTCATACTTAGGGACATTTGATTTAATCGGTGTTATGTATTAAAACCACTACATGTAGAGATTATTTGATTGTTTTTTTATATTTAATAGCAAAAGATTTAATTTTTCCCGTTTTCGTCTTATACAGTTGCTAATAAAGTAGCAATAAATACAAAGGTTTACTTAAAAATACAGGCATTCTGAAATATGTGCCAAATTCTTAGGCAGAAACTGTTTAACATGTCAGCTACTGGCACACTTACCTTTATATATTGAAAAAGAAGTACATCCGCAGTTGTAGGGTTAACATTAATATGTGCATTTGAGGTAGCTGTGTCATCATTAACTGTAATTGAATCTCGACAACAGAAGCATTCACAGCCTCTGTATTATTACTCTGAGTTAAATTAACTCAATTAAGGTTGTCCTCTTCGTTATCACAAGTTTCCAAAGATCTACTTTCATTAATCAAACTTTAGGTATTTGCAATTTGGGCGTTAACTTTTTTGTAAAAGTTCCTTGAAAGCTTATTAGTTTTGACATTATGCATAAAACAAATCACTGGGTCACTGACATTTTGTGAAAGAAATTAAAACTGACCATTTTACATTAAAGGTACAAACACAAACTGTCTAGGACAATAGAAATACTAGCACACTATATAAAGAATCAAATTATGCTTACATGTTTGAAAATCTTTTTCAAATTATTGTACAAAATACAATACCGTGCACACAACACAATTTTCATAAAATAAAATTAGACAAAATTGCAAATTGGTAACCGACTCTAATTTGACATAATCAAACCACATTTAAAAGTTTTCGGGTGCATTCGGGTTAGCATGCACAGCACCATCTAGCGGCAGAGGTGAACAATAATCATAATGAAGGAAATTAAGAAAATATCCTGATTTGCTTTTGAATATTATCATAGCAACTGAAATACAGGCACAAAATCAATCAAGTTCTAATACTAAAGTTTACTTGTTTAAGCATATTTTGAAATCTAAACTGGTTTTTAGTCCAGAATATGATAAATAAGTAATAAGCGTTGAACTTGATCGATTTTGTGTCAGTATTTCATTTAGGGCCGGTATTATAGGTTCGGTTAAAACTGAGCATTGACAGTTAACTTAGAAATTAACAAAAACTGTGTTTTATATGTCAAGTTAATCTCAAATCTCGAGTTTAAACTTAACTGGTAGATTGAGTAGGGTGTAATCTTTAGATTATAGTTTAACTAGCATGTCAAGTACATTTGGTGAATATTATAATGGATGATATAAATCAAATTTTGGATATTTTACTGCCGGATGATGGTGATCATGAGGCTATTAATATAATTGAGGTACCTAGGATGCCAAGAGTGTTTAGAAAAAGAGTCAATCATATGGAAACTTGGAATTACTTAGAATTTTTAAGGGATTTCGATTATCTAAGCATTCAGTATAAATGCTTTTGGAACAAGTTGGGCATTTATTGCTTAGGCCTACAGAACAGTAATAAAGCAGGTTGTGAATTTAACTGTAGTGTAAAAAGAATTTTTTAGAAATCATACTCTTAGTCCTCAAATATTAATTGCTTTGCGATTTTATGCAATGGGAAGTATGCTCATCGTAGCAGGAGATTTTGGTGGCATACATAAATCTACAACATCTAAAGTGATTTATGATGTAACAAAAGCAATTGCTTCCTTATCAAGTACATATATTAAAATGCCAAGAACCGAAGAGGAAATTCAACAGACTAAGTTGGTATTTTCACATATTGCTCGATTTCCAAAAGTAATAGGTGCAATTGATTGCACCCATGTTCGAATTGAATCGCCAGGTTGGTTGAATAGGAGTGACCTAATATTAATATAACAATAGAATCAACAATTAAATATTTATATATATATATATATATATATATATTCTGGCTGTGCTTTAATGGATTATCTTATGACACCTGTACAAGATACACGTACAAGGGCAGAAAATGTATACAATGAGTCACAGATACGAACAAGAAATGTAGTTGAACGCCAATATGGTGTGTGGAAGCAAAGATTCCCAATATTGAGTTTGGGTATTAGGCTCAAATTAGCAACAGCTCAAGCAATCATTGTTGCAACAGGGGTACTGCATAATATTGCTATCGGTAATAATGATGAACTACCAGATGGGCATTACCAAGATTATGAAGATGACGTTGATAACCCGATAATTCCACCGCAAGGCAATGACATTATAATACAGCAACATTTAATCAATGAATATTTTACACATTTGTAAATTTGTTATATTTGATAAACTAATTAAAAAAATATTTAATATTAAATACAAAGTTTAAGTTTCAGATATTTGTTTTTATAAGATCTTTATTTGTAATTTCAAATGTTCAACCCTTAACTTGTGTTCTATGTCACTTTGTTGTAATTTTGCTTCATGTTCTACTTGTTAAAAGCCATTTCTTGCTTCAGTGCGTCTTGCTATAAATTTACAAGCTCAAGCCTGGCCGCAGACAAGGTATTTATTTTAATACGACAATCGGTTGTCGGATCGTTTTTCCTTTTAAATAACTTGCTTTTATCTGAAAATTTAAAATATTTACAATTATGAGTTGCTATAGAGTTAAAAGTATAACATACCATTTAGCACTTCTGTTTAGTGATGGATTCGAACCGAACCGAACCGTACCTTGCCCGAAGTTCGGTTCGGTTTGAAAACTTTTAGTCCGGTTCGGTTCGAGGAAATATATTCCAGTTCGGTTCGGTTCGGTTAAAAAAAAACGAATCGAACCGAACCGGTTCGACATTTTGATATTTTAAACAACTAGTGCGTTCGACTACAACTTAAATATTTAATGTAGTTTTTATATTTAGTAGTTGCTACTTTCAAATAAACCCAACATTAATTTGCTTTAGATTTTAGTAGCATAAATCATATTAATATTATTTTTCCAGGTTTAATTTTTCAATACGTACTATCTTTAACAAAGCGTAATTACAATTAGGTTAATAGTGAGAGCCACCTCTAAAATTTAGAATGTGTTAATAATTGATGATTTTTACTAATGTCATTATACCGTGCAAGAATGATATCACACGATCTTTGCGATTACTTTTATTTTAGTTAGTATAAAAAGAGTATGAAGACAATAAGGTGTTGCTGATTTCTTATACAGTACAAACAAAAAGCTGTTTGTCAGTTTGTCCTTCATCATTAGGTCTTCAGTCCTAAAAGTAGTTGGATGCGTACCCTCATTGTGTCCTAGTCTAAACCAACCTACACATTTCCCTAAAATTTGCACAGTCTGCATCTATCACTATCTGTGCACGAAAGTCTCATTTCAATTTATCTTTATTATTATTACTAATATCAGATGGTTCTCGGAAAGAATCGTAAATCTACCTCAAACAGCGTTTACGTTTTTCATAATAAAATATAACAGTATTTATGGCACGGGCATTATGTCTGCTTATTATTTGCATTACACTGTGTTATTTTATGTCGGCATTGATTGAAAAGTTTATGCCTTACACACGGGACCTTCATTTTACCTCTCATCCGAACGAGGGTGTATTTTTATGAAAAATGCTCGCCTAACATTTTTCAAGCGGACCGTGTGGGGAGGAAAGTTTATGCCGCTATGAGTCATAAACTTCAACCCTTGGTTTTGGGAGAAAGTTGGGGTCATTCTTCTGGAGCATCAGCTACTTCTAGAGACGTTGGTGGTAATGACCACACTAAATAAACAGTAGATATTATGGTACCATGCGTTTTGTAGCACCATTTATTGAACGATTATGTAAAAAAGAAAAGGAGATTAGTTTTTGCTACAAAGTCACATTTTTTATTACTAATAGAGAGCTGGTTTTCATACAAAAGTAAAAAATTCAAATTGATGGATTAGTAATACATACTTCATTAAGAATTAAATTGTTTTGTTTATTATGAAACTTTCTGTAGTTTCTAGACCGTGACGTCGGCTTGTATATGTTTAAGATAATTTTGCGACACGACTCTGTTCATTAAATAAAATAAGCTTGTTTTTAAAACCAAATTGTCAAAATCATTTCGAGTTTTTTTAATATCTAATACCAGTTATAAACAAGCAACAATTTGAAATAAGGAGCATTAAACAAATCGAACTAATCTAGAATTTTTTTATCTACAAGTGCCTCGATGACAAAATTTATTAGACATGTAACACTAATACCTGTTACTTTTCTACCCATTGGCTTAAAACTAGATGACCATGTATATTACAAAATGGTTCTATTTCTTATATGCATGCGACTAGAGATTTTTAAAATGTGCATTTGGGGAAAATTAAGATTGACATGTTTTTAGTGAAAATTAAATTTTTAAACCAAATTTTTATTTAAAAAATCGAACCTTTCGAACCGAACCGGACCGAACCTTGAGCTAGGTTCGGTTCGGTTCGAAAAATTTGCCGGTCCGGTTTGAGGTTCGGTTCGAAAATAAAATGTCCGGTTCGGTTCGGTTCGAAAAATCGAACCGAACCTCGAACCTGTTCGGTTCGTGTCCATCCCTACTTCTGTTGTTGCAATTGATCTTGGAGATGCAGTTTTATTGCCTGTAGCTGGGTTTTGCAGTTTCAAAGGTTGAGATATGGTGTCATTTTGTAGAGGTTTGGCATGGGGAGTTTTTAATTAAAGCGGATTCCAGCTGGACCAATCATTGGTTTCCATATTTTGTGACAGTTCTGGCAAGTGCACATCATAATCATTTTCAGATTCCTTAGTTGCAGATTCATTTACAACTTCAAATACCATACAATCACTGTCGAATTGACTATCCAGACCATCTATATTTGAACCAACAATTTCTTTTATGTCCAAATCAGTGGTTGTTACAACTGTAGTAGCTGTACCTTTTCCAGTTTTATACATTTCTTGCTTTTCCAAAACAAAATTCTTTTTAGTTTTTTTATTATATTATCATAATTGTAGTGAATTGCCTTTACAGTTCTCATACTGCCGTTTAAAGAATTAAACTCTTCAGCAATCTTTTCCCAGCAGCTTTGCTGTTGTTTCCATGTAACTGCATCGGTTTTCTTGCATTCTGCAATGCTTTTATACTTTTTATTCAAAGATAAAATAATATTTTTTTCACCACTAGTAAAATTCGATGTACGTTTATTTTCAACTTCCATTATTACTACACCACAGTAATTAATTAGAAATTGAACAGTACAATACACCGTCAATAACGGGAAGCGGGATAACCCAACTTTTTAGACAGTTAACTTTTGACATAACACATTTCTACTGCACTGAAGATAGCAACACTAATAAAATTGGAGGTTGAATTTTTTGCTGTATCGTTTACTTAAACCAAAGTTATAAAACAGGTTAAGCAGAACATAAGTTTAAACTATAGATTATGGTTTAGTTAAACCAAACTTTTAAACTGCACCTATAATACCGGCCGTTAGTGTGGTAATATTTAAATGAATAAATTTTGAAACTTGGACATATGTGGATGGTATTTCAACTAGACAAAAAAATTGATTTATAATAGGTTTGAAGCATTAACTTATTATTATTGCGTCTTCTATATGCAAAAATAAATATTAAAAATAAATTATTCTTGTATTCAGAAACAAAACAAATTACAAATTTTTATTTAGCAAAAACACATATTTGGTATAACATTTCCCATTTAAATTTATACTATATACAATTATTAAAAAAATTAGTATTACTCTATTTTCATAAATAAGTGCTCACTTGATAAAAAAAAAGAATACTATAAACTGCATTTTTCAAAATATAATTTTGTCCAAAATCATGTGGGTTGAGTAAGCAATGGCGACTATGCTCCTTGAGTTGTTGACAGTCAGAAATGCAGCAGCCTGCTTATCCCATTCTGAATAATCTAAAGATTAAAGTTTGCATCAATTTAAATTGCACACATTTTAATAATACTTTGAAATAATATTTAGAACGTAGTAAATAATGTCTTACATAGATACATTGTATAATGTATATACAAGGTTTAGGACTACAGTTAAGTAATACCGCACTTACATTGAACTATTTACATCAGTAAAAGCATTTTTAAGAGATACACGCTATTTTTATGTAATATACTAAAACACTATTCTTACCTAATTAAATTCAATCCAGATTGGATCGACTAATTTGCAAAAAATGTTCTTTTATACACAACACAAAGTTTGTTTTTATTAATTTGATTTAAAGCAAAACTATCAGAATAGCCACTAAACAACGTGTTTGATGCCAAATAAATAACCAAGTTAAATTTTTCTATACAAATGACAGTATATTTGTGTTGCTATTTATGCATTGCCCCCCTTTATTGACAAGGGAGAATATTGTTAGGGTCAACCCTGCAAGTCTTAAATTTGCTTTTAAGATTACATAGCGAGATGTTATAATAACCAAGCAGGAATATAACGTAAAGAAAACGAAATCCACAGTTCAGATTGGTTACCAACTTTAACTGCAGCCAATAAAAATGTATTTATTATAATATGCAAACACAAGTAATACCATAGAATAATAATAACAAGAAATGACACTCGGCGTGTTCAAGAAAACCAAATTTCTTTGTCAATGTCTAAAATCCGCCGTTATTTTGTTGGTATATTCATAGAATAATAATACAACCTAGGGTATTATTATTATTCTATTGTATTATCTTCAACTTCTTTTTAGTTTATTGTACTGTTGTAACATCTACTAGGATAAGTTGTTTTTGTATTGAGAGGTGTCCGACTAACAATATACTGGTCAGAAACAATAATCAAAATAGGTCGGAACACTCGGTCCGGGTGGTTAATACTTTATGATCAACTCCCGATGTATTCACAAAAGTCTGGGCAATGTTGTTATTTTTCGTAGTTAAATGACCTTTGGAATCTTCCGGGCTAGCTTGGGACTCTATCTCCCTCGGTTATTTGAAGATACTACCATGGGGTTCCTATTCTACGGACATTTTACGGCGTCACTACTTTCTTAAATTATTTTACAAAACAACACTATAGCGCGAAAGTAGAAGCTCTATGGTGTATAACGTATCTTAAGGAATTTACAATTAAAGTTGCTTTATCCTGGTTTTCAAATTAATTAATTATAAATGCATACTATTACCTTTAACACTGCAGGTGGTAGTTAAGCAAACAGTTCTTATAATCATTTAATAGATATCTTTAATCAAGTTCTATTATCTCTGAGTCGGTCTATACGACCATAACTGCATAGTTTAAACTCTTTCTTTTATGTTAATTTATATGTCCATAAACCTGAGTAAATAAATTTTAAGTCAACCCAAAGCATCTATTTTTACTGAAAGGAATTATTTACACAAAATCAATTGAAAGTTATTTTTCTTTAACTAATTTGTCAAATTTTAAATTTGAATTCTTATTTCATAACAAAAAACATTTTAGGTTATCGAAGGTGATCAGATCTAAGGCCCTGCGACTTACATTTATGACCACAATATTGCAATTATTAAAATTTCATTGTTGGCGAACAATCATTTCCTAATATGAAAATTTCAAAAATCAATTTCATTCATACTTTGCTCTTAAACCAACTTTTTAAATAGCATTACACACGATCTTCTACCAATTAATGTACAATAAGGTTTTTAGACCAATAAAAATTAAGCAAAATGCATATAATATTCCAGCAATTCGAATTCCAATGAAAATGTTTTTATAACGACTCACCGTACATTACAGGCGTGGTAACCTGGCTTTTCCATGACGTAGCAGATCGAATACTTGAACGAATTCTATACGGAGCCTCCCGCCTACACCGTTGTTTATGACATTGAAACGTGTCGTAGCTTTAATTTCTTGAGTTCAAGGTTCAGCGTCGGTAGTTAAATACATCTTGGTTAAAAAAACGTATCGCTACTTTTCACAGTGCCATCATATGTAAGGAAGATAAAACTGCTCATGGTTGAATTAAATTGTTTTAGTGATATTTATAATTAAACGTAGTTAAACGTAGTTGCGCTACAAATAAATAATATTTTATTAAATTTTACGTATAGAAATTATACGAACCATTGGTTAATTGGCTTCTATTAATTATATCGGTGAATCAGAAGGATGGCTATACGTAGACTTGCGGCCAGTGCGCTTAACAAATACATGTTTGCGGACTAATATTTAGACTACAAGTTGTGGATTTTCCATGCAGCCGGGGCAGTGCTCAATAGAACAACAACCTGTGGCATGTTACAAACCGGTAGATGCGCATTGAACCTATGACTTTATTTACTTTGTTACAATAAATTTCTATTTCTGATCTGTAAAACTTACTGAGATTTATTATATGAATTTTATACAAGATTAGGGCGTTGATTAAAATTTTATAATACAAAATAATTTATTGGTAGGACAAAATGTAAGCTAAAAATAATTGATTCAGTACACTATTGTTTCACAAAGGGCTATAGACAATTATACTGTTTCACTGTTCTTGTTCTACGTTGTAATTTCACTTCAATAGGTTCTTTTATTACGTTAGAGCCTAAATTACGCAGTTTTGCATACAATAATTGATTCATTTTTTAAAGCAATTTCTAACCCAACGTTTTTAAATTTTCCGCTGCATTTGTGTACCTACAGAATAATGGCGAGGGTCATGTATTTTTGGTACATGAAAAGCAAACCAGAATGGCTCTTAGACATAAAACTATTATGCCACTGTTTGTGCATAAGGATCCACGTTGCGTGGTACAGACGCACAATATTGTATTCGAAAGCATATAACATAAGTAAATGTTAGATGTATATACGGATAAATAGATATGGAAACACTGTGAAAATGCTTTAAATAACATTACAGTTTTCAAAACTGTCAATTTCAATTTTTTTCGTGTTTCATATATTGGTGATAACTTTTTTTGTCAGCATTTCGTTACACTATAAACTCTAATGCTATTACATTTGCGATACGCTAAATGCCAATTCTTCAGCAATATTTTTCTTAGTTGTATCAGGTATACGAATATGCTGTAGCTGAATATCATATCATAATTGGATTGGAAATATTTTACTGCATATTTTTAGATTCTTCAATAAAATAACTTCTGCACATGTATTCAATTTTCTGGGAATCCTGAGATTTTAATGTTCAGTCTCTTAGAGAGGTAACGGAAGTTTCCTAAAAATATATTACATATAAATTAACATTCTACCACAACGTATGTATAATTAACCTGAACGATTACTGCTAGTATACATATGTAAAATATTGTTTTTGCCAACACTTTATCCAGTCTTACAAATATACTCTATTTTAAATACTGCCAAACCATACACAAAACATCAATTTGAAACTTTATTTAAAATATTGCTTACTGTATGTCTACCTTTTATAACATACAACCACAAAATTATAACTGTTATAGCAAGACAGAAATTAGCTATCTTCAATCTTAATATGAATAATTTCCAACTTCAGTTGAGTTTTTCTTTCAGCCGCACATCAAACGATGACGTGTCAAATAACCGAGATCTTCATGCACAAATCGTGACGTAATAGTTTTATGTCTAAGAGCCACTCGTGAAAAGCAATGTCATTTAGGAAGATTGTCATTTCTTTAAGAAAAGTATTATTATTCTATGGTAATACATAACTAACAAAATCATTTAAAAATATTTATTATCTAACTTGCAAGGATATGTTTGTGCTACAACCACTAGAAAAATTTCAAATTCAATAAATTGAGAATGTAAGTGAACCCAGCTGTATTTAACAAGAAACAGCAGTTGCTGTGTTCTAAGACAACAAACATAGAAACAATAAAAAGATTGTTTCAAACATGTGTGTGGAGCACAGCACTGTATGGCTATGAAATTGAGACAGGAGAAGACGCAGACAAGAGAAAGGTAGAAACCTTTTAGAATGTGGTACTTCAGATGTATGATGATGATAGCATGGACAGACAAAGTTAATAACAAAGAGGTTTTATAAATAGGATACATAAAACAGGACACGTTCTAAGGCGTTTGGAGAATAGTGCGGGATATATTACAAGCAGAAATACAAAAAAAGAAAGGTAGAGGTAGATGTAGATCAGACTATTGCACGCAGTTAGTGAAAGATATAAGCTGCAGGAATTTTAGGGAAATGTGCAAGTTAGCTCAGAATAAGAAACAATGGAGTTATGTGTCTAACCAGTTCCAGAACTGAAGACCTAATGATGATAATGAAGTTGTATGAAGAAATAAAATTTATTAGTTCTTTTCAGCAATGTTATCGGATCACATGAAATGTTTTTATAATAATTATGGATGATTCTATAACTATTGTATAATATGAATATTAATCAAAATTTAGACGCAATGCCATTGTTAATCTTATATTTTTAAATCAACGGTTCCAAAAACTTTATAGGTATATTATATATCAGAGAGGTTTTCTACCAGTACCAGTATGGAAAGAAAAAGTACCCATTTTATAAAGCTACCCCAAAAATATGAAATAGGTACCAAATTTTATATCACATACAGAGCTGAAGTGTTTCATTTAGACACATAAAGGAATCCAAATTTTACTTTCCTCAAAATAAATAGTAATTTAAAAGTTTATACCTGCTTTTCACTTTGGATGCAGAGTTAAAATAAATCAGTCCCAGTAAGGATAAATGAAAAGTCGTAAAATAATCTACCCTTGATATCCAGGGTATTGTAAATTGTAAGTGGACTAGTATACTAAGATGATGAAGTAAAGTTCTGTAACTTAGGAGCCAAATTGAATGTTTCTGTGATTGTATAATAATAGATTTGGTTCATTCTGTATTACTCTACTTCTGGCCACATTCTCTGTATTTAGTTAAAGCGGTGCTTAAATTATTAAGCCAAGCTTTAGATATGTTATTATGCACTGTTAAAAGTAGATGCAAGGCTTAACTATTCGTTAATTAAATCTGGCAACATTGCAATAGTCAGAGCTTTTAACACCTTTGTATGTCTGCCATATTTCGCTAAGCTATTTCTGTAATTTTATTTTAAAAGTTAGCTAAAGTAAATTTGATGTGCATTATCTGCATAAAATAAAAGTGCCGTGAGAAATTGATTTATTGCAGATAAACCATTGTTTATAAAAAGTTTAAAATTCTAACTATCAAAGTTAAATATACATAGCTAGACTATGCAACTCGTTCTTAAAAATCGTTGTCAAACTCCAAACGTTCCCCTAACATTTCTATTGTTAATGTCACCTAGGCATGGTTAGTTGAAAACTGCGAAAAAATCTTAAATTATTCATATCTTCAATATAGTTAAGCCTGATGTAAAGACGATGTGGAAATCTTAATTCAATTCTAATACATCCGCAAGAGCTACCAAAAATATTTCATCTTTCACATCCGTAATTAAAAAGATAAATACAAAAATTAAAAACACATCGAACTTGTAAAAACAGTGCAAGATATGGGGTTATGGTAGACAATAAACCGACCTTAGTTATTTAAGCCGCCAAATTCAAAGACTTAACCGTAAGCTAGTTTAAAACTTCTTGCCAGTTCGGTGCATATAAAATGCACGTGTATTTTCTGACATTATGAATATGAGGAAATTATCATCAATTTCTAGTTCTTTGGAAAAAGAATTTTTAGTTCTTAGCAGACCTAAAATATACAGAAAAACGGAACACTGCTTTAAGCTGTATAATGCTTTAGATTATTTTAATTGATTTCGCCTAACAAAAACAACGGTGGAGCATTTATTGCAACAAGGGCCACAAATTGTATTATAAACAAACAGGTGTACTTGCTCTATATTTTATTGTTAAATAATATCAAGAAGTTCCTAATTGTTAGAGGTGGATGTGGTAAGCAATTAATTTAACTTTTGCCTACCTTGAGATTTTATGGCACAGACAATATTCAGATTACTGTGGCAGTTCAAAATCTACTGTATACTATATAATTCAAAGAATATCTGAATCTTGGATCACTCAGATATTAAAATGTGTTACAGCAAAGCAGATATGCAATTTTAGAAGAATTGTAGGGTGTTGTCTCGTTTCCATGCATCATGGTTGCTATAGATTGCACTTTAATGGTAGTAAGGATGCGGAATTTTTCAGTGTAGAAAAGGTTATTTTACTTTAAATATACAAATGGTTAATGATGCTAAATTAAGAAATCTTGTTGCAAAGTGGTCTGGCTCTGTACATGATCAAACTATTTACAATAATAGTATAAAACTGGATTTTAAAATTTGTCCTTGTAGAAAATATATTTTAATCGCTGAAAATGGATACACATTGCAAAAATATTTAATGATTATGTTATTACAAACCCACAGAGATTCAGACAATTTATATAATGAATCAATGATAACACACAATACTGTCTAATGTCAGTATGGTGTATGGTAAAGGAGATTTTTCCCTAATTGAAGTTTGGTTTAGAGATATAATAGATTCGCTATAAACGTTTATTCACTGTGAAGCTTTTTAAGGGTTAACTGTATTTGTAGGTCTAATAAAATCATTTTCTTTTTATGTTCAGCATCATGTTTAATCTTTTTTTCAAATTTTAGTTTCATCTCTTCTGTTGACAGATAAAGTCTAAAACAATAAAACCTTATTTAATTTAATTTTAAAACAACCAACCTCTGGTAAAGTTTGGAATTTTTCTGGGCCTAATTCTATTTCTATGTTGCCACAGTTGTAGTCTATATAAAATAAAAATGTAAAAATTAAATTATGTTACCAATATATTGTTGCGAGCTACTATTAGGCAACCCGTCAAACACACAAGCGTTGTAGGGTCTGCATAGTCTTCAGGATTCTAGAATGCTTCTAGCAATCAAACACACAAAACGCCGCCAGCACTGTTCATTCTCGCCAGACCTGGAAGCTTCTCGTAATTACCAGAAGATGAGTCATATCTTTAAATCTGAGTATATATAAGACCGCTAAGAAATGCAAGAATCAGTCTATACTAGAATGTTTAATATAAATTATAACGTTGTAAAGTAATAGTAGTTTGAGCTTTTAGAAGTAAACATAAATGTTATATGCTGTGTCTAATGTACATGCAGCTTGTAGTATACATAAATACATAGAAGTGTATAAACAAATAGTTGTGTTAGTGTTGTTAATGGACCTATGGTAAAGAAGTTAGTTTAAGAAGAAATTAGTGCTTGTAAATTCATTAGTGTAATAGTGCCTCATTGTTAAGTGGACTGAAAACATATATGAATAAGGCTTATACTGTTAATTAGACTTGTGAACAGTGAGTAATAAAGACCTTTATTATTACTTGTTTTAAATTAAAGAAACACGGTAGTAGTAGCCCGTTACAATATTATAAGGCATTTTTCCATTTGCAAAAATTTTAAACACATTTCTAAGGTAATTTCCAAAATTTACGTGCATTTTATTAATGGCTAGAAATAACGAACTTACATCATGCAGTTTAACAGCAATAGATTCAAATTCGGTAATGCTGCATTCCTAGGCGTTGCGCCATAGTAAGTACGTGGAAATCATTTTACTATAACATATGAAAATAAAATTGTTTTATTGCATTACCATAATGCTATCGGAATTACATTCAGATTCCAACCCTACTACTGTTTTAAAATATTAATTATAGTCGAAACAGTTTCGGTGATTAGATCCAAACAATCATCCTTCGATAAACCTTCACCTGTACCTTGTATGTAACAATTTAAATAAGTTGCTACATCTTGTTTTACTTTCGATTTTAAACTATCACATTTTGATTGCAATTACATCACTTTTCTAGCCTATACTTCTTTTCTTGAACTGTATGCTATCAAAATTTTATTTCATGCTTCCTCCTGTAACAAAATATGAGTCTATAGTCTTTGCAATTTCTAAATAGACCTACGTCATTACAATTTGTGACGTCAAACTGTAGCGACGTTGCCACTACCAAAATCCTATTGCCGCATGACTATATTAGTGTCATCGGTAGAATACAGAGATTGAAAATATTTAATAGCAGATGACGAATGTGATTTGTACTATTTAAAAAAGTATTTTTTAGAATAAATTTCTATCGACAATATTGCAGATTAAAGTCATTAATTAACAATATATTTTATTTACTTCTTTATTTTTACCACTGAGCATATTGTAACGGGCTACTACTTCCGCGTTTCTTTAATTTAAAACAAGTAATAATAATGGTCTTTATTACTCACTGTTCACAAGTCTAATTTACAGTATATGCCTCATTTATAGATGTTTTCAGTCCACTTAACAATGAAGCACTATTACACTAATGAATTTACAAGCACTAATATCTTCTTAAATTAACTCCTTTACCATAAGTTCATTAACAACACTAACACAACTATTTGTTTATACACTTCTATTTATTTATGTATACTGCAAGCTGCATGCACATTAGACACAGCATATCATTTATGTATATATTCTAAAAACTCAACTACGTTTACTTTACAACGATATAATTTATATTAGACATTCAAGAATAGACTAACTCTTACATTCATAAGCGGCCTTATATATGCCCTGCATTAAAATATGACTCATTATCTAGAACTTTGTAGAAGGATTCTCGAATGCTGAAGAATACGCTGTGCCCCGGGCGTTTGTATGTTTGACGGGTTGCCTAATAGTGGATCGCAACAATATTTTAAATATAGTTGCGTATTTCTAATGCTCATATTTTATAGCCATTAGTATATTATACCAGACACGGAATAATAACCACTGTTATTCAAGAGGTTATGTTATTGAAATTATAATTTAAACGTTTTAATTACACAAATCGAAAAACAAAATTACAATTCCATTTGTAAGTAAAATTCTCATTAACTTTGAATAATTAAGATATATCACTTTAAAATAATTTTTTAGATTTCCCTGAAATCATCTACAAAAACTAAAGTTATGTTATATACAATGCAAACGAAGGATTTAACACTTTCAAATCACCCTAAAATTTGTGATGATCATTTCTCTTCTGATTATTAGTATGCAGCTGACTTGAATATGTCATGTTTTCAAAGCATTTCCAACAACTGAAACAATGTATAAGAGTAAAGGCTTTAAATGAACCAACTTTGAAAATCTTATAACCAAAAGGTTCGACGACTAATCTTTCGATGGAATTTTTAAAGATATAAACAGCAGTTTGTTAAATATGCAAAAGCATGAAGGGACAAAAATCTTCAGAAAAATAGGCATTTACTTTATTACTCTTTGAGACCAGGTAACGGAGTAGTTTGAAACGAATAATTCTATATACAATTTACCATTTTTTGTAGATTGGTGTAATATAAAGACTTTGACCTTACCTGTATTTAGCACCTTCAAAGGTTAAGCTAGTGTAGTATTGACCAGTTCGTCACCAGTGTGTTTATTACAACCATTGAAATTGAAAGCTGTAGAAAGCTATTAGGATATCTAAAATCCAATATCCTGAAGATGAATTTGCAACTCGTGTTTTATAGACAAGTCACTCAAGAATTTAACAAGTATTAAAAGCTTGTAATTTAAAAATAAAATATATATGGTAGTACTTGTTTATTATACATAAAGTTTAAGATAGTTATAATTAAATTAGAAGTACATCCTGTAAAAAGCTTTTTAATTCTAAGTAGCCATGCATTTGGTTGGCCAGATCAATTTGATTGAAAATCTGAATCACTGTCATCACCATCACCAACGTTAATAATTAGAGGTGCATTATCTCCTTGATCAAATTTGATCTCACGTTTCCACCAATCTTTGATAATTTTTTCAGCATGTTCTATCGAATGTGCCCAAATCTCTGGTGTTATTTTTTCTAATGCTTCTTTCCACATCTGTAAACAGTTTTCAACAGACCTACCATCTCTTCCAGCGTGTTGATTGTAGTACCTCTTACTAACACTCCATACATTTTCAATTGCATTGAGTATGCAGCGATACGGAGGCAATCTTAACACCTTATGTCCATATTGTTCGGCCAGCAAGTCCGCTTTAAAAATCTTTGGCGGTTTATACCTAAAATTTTTAATAAATACTATGTTATAAAGCACAAAATTTTGACTCACATCATGACAAGTTTCAGAAGCTCTGCTTTCAAAGCATTACCATCAAAGGAAATTGTTTGTTTTGTTAACCATTCTGCGATGTCACTTTTTTTCCAGGAACTGTTAGGTATTTTGTTTAACACATTACAATGATAGAAAGCGTTGTCTAAAACCATTGCAGATGGTGCTTCCAAATTCTTCAATAATTGATTTTCAAACCAATACAAGAAATTCTGTTCATTCATTTCTCCGTGGTAATCTGGGTCGTTTGTGGACGAAGAAAAAATCAATTCTGCCCCATCTATGAAACCATTTACATTTCCTGCGTGTAACACTATGTACCTAAAAGATTATTTACATTATTCTGTTTTAAAAGGAAGTATATGACACAAACCTTTTTCCATCAATTCGTGTACTCTTTACAGTTCTTAAATCACTGTATTGCCAGGAGCGGCTCACAGCACCATTCTGAAAAATCCATGTTTCGTCCACAAACACAAACTGATAAGATTCTCTTCTTTTATTCTCTTGTATGTTTTCAAGAAACGTATCCTTCTATCAACAATATTTGGCAATTCCATTAGACCTCACCGTGGGTTATCTTTTTGCCATATAAATCCTATATTGTGTAGGATTGTATTCAGGGATCGTTTAGAATCATTAAAAAGTTTATCGTGCTTCAGATTCTGCCACAAGGTATGAACAGAAATATGTTCATCTAAAATAAATACATGTAATACTATACATTAACTTGGAAATGAGTACTTACGATTGTCATATAACCTATAAATCCCATTACGAATTTCACTTTTGGTAAATTTATCTACATCAGTGACAGGCTTTGTATGGACTCGCTTTTTTGATGTAAATGGTTCGTTTTTCGCAATTGTTTGCGAAATCGATTTTACGGTGCCAATACTAGGACCCAGGGCAACCGACACTCTCTAAAAATATGCATAAGAAATAGTTTTTGAAGTAAATAATGAACTAAATTACCTCACGAACCGCTGTTAACGGAATAAACGGTCCACCATTATCCTTTCTTTTTCAAAAAAAATGATTAAACTAGCAACAAGTTGTTTAGCTCTAACGCCTAAACTAATTCCACTCATTATCTTTGGTGATCAGAGTTCGGTGTAACACTAATATGAGTTCTGAAAAGAACTGTTTGAAGCAAAAACTGATCAAATTATGAACGAATAAAAATAAAAAGTGCACGAGATGTAAGAATAACTAAACAACATATAACCTAAAAATTAAACGTCAAATCAATTAAAATTACGAGCGTCTCGGTAGAAATAACGCGACTGTAATGACACTTGTAAACAGATTGCGGTTACGTAATTTTTTTGTTTACATATAGTGAGTGAGATCCATGGAAATTACCTATTAATTTTGTTTATCGTGTTATTTGTAAACGAGGAGTAAAAATGAGTACTTGCGAAGATTGTGGTTTTGAGTTTACACAAAAGAAGAATTTGTATGCCCATTTAAGAAAGATTCATAATTTTGAATATAGGAAACCAGTTACTTTAACTAGTAAATTTTTGTGTGATACATGTGGCAAATCCTTGACCAGTAAAGCAACTTTACGTCGTCATTGCAGAACTGTTCATAAAAGTATTCCAATAATTCTCAACTCGTCAAGAATCAAGTGCTTTTATGAAAATTGTACAACACATCTAAAGGGATATAAAAAACTTCGACAACATTTGGCAAATGAACATCAAATTGAAACTAAACTTGATCAACTACATTTTAATTCACAATTAGGTTTGAAGATTATTATGCAAAGTGTTAATTATATACTAATTTTATTCTGTTCAACAGCATTCAAAAACTGAAAAAACCAAGAACAGGAAAAATCTTTGGAAATGTATATACTTCACACTTCAGCTAAATTATTGTCTGATGGCACCAAAAAGGAGTACTATAATTGCCATCGATCGTACAACTACATTCCAAAAGGCAAGGGTTTTAGAAGCTTAAAAAGCACAGGCACTAATAAAATTGGAAGTGTTTGTCCCTCAAGAATGGAAGCGACGATAAAGAAGGATGGGTCTGTTGCAGTAGACTTCTGGACAACTCATGTTAGACATACCAACGATATTGGTCGAGTTTTTTTAAGTAAAGAGAGTAAAGCAGAAATTGCTGGTATTTTCGAACATAAAGTTCTAGTTTGAAATTTTACAATTGATGTGTTTCAGGAAAATTAAAGGAAGGTATTACATTTTAACATATATTGGATGATGTTCGAGATTCTGCTTTAAAACAAAAAAATTCACAGAGAATTTTGTTGTTAGAAACAAAAGATATGCACAATATTGTTAGGGACTTCGATATTGAGTATGGTGTGAAACGTCACCTAAATGATGCAATTAGCGTACGGCTCTGGGTAGAGGAGATGATGAACTTAGGAAGCGACTGCCCAGTGTTATATTATAAAAGCCAAGGTGTAGAAGGATACCCAAATAATTTTAGATGTTCAAGATTTTGCATTAGTCATAATCACTTCTTTTCAACGTGAACAGTTGCTTAAATTTGGGAACGACAAGGTGCGCGTTGATGGTACACACGGTACAAATAGTTACGATTTTCAGCTCTACACACTAATGACAGTGGATGAATTTGGTTCAGGGTGCCCAGTGGCATTTTGTTTTTCAAATCGTGCTGACGAAATGATTTTCAAGTTGTTTTTTGGAAAAATTAAATCAAGAGTGGGTATTATATCAACTACTGTTTTTATGTCTGATGATGTTCCAGCATTTTATAATGCATGGTCTTATGTTATGGCCAAGGTACCTCACCAGTTGCTATGTACCTGGCATGTGGATCGTAATTGGCGCAAAAATTTGTCAAAAATCAATGGAGGGATTGAAAAGAAAGTAGTAGTATATAAATCCCTTCGTGTTTTATTACAGTGTGTATCTATAGATGAATTTAATGACATTTTAAATAAGGTAGTAGAAGATCTTTATGACGATGTTGATACACAATCATTTACTGAATATTTTCATAATAATTATGCAAATCGCCCAACATCTTAGGCATATTGCTATCGATTGGGTTTAGGAATAAACACTAACATATATCTTGAATCGATGCACAAAGTTTTGAAGTATGTGTATTTGGAAGGTCGGAAAGTAAAACGTTTAGACAAAAGCATTAATGCAGTAATGAAAATTGCTCGAGATAGCTTGTTTAAACGTATAATTAAACTTGCAAAGAATACTTCCAATGACAAAATTAATAGAATTAAACAAAGTCATAAAACAAGTCTAACAATTACATCCGATTTTATTAGACGTTTTGAAAATGATAAGGAATTTTTAGTTACGTCGTCCACTTGTGTTTTTCAACAGTATCAAGTTACTAGAGTAGATGAGGCCTGTGAAGGTTCATGCCTAAGTTGTACAAAGTGCAGCATATGTGTTCATACATTTCAATGCACCTGTATTGACAACATGGTAAAGCTTAACATTTGCAAACACGTACATGCTTGTGCGATACAGTTTTACAAATCGAATCTTGACATTGCCACACCTTTGCATATTAGTAACGTTAATGAACTTTTCAGCAGTAATATTTTACATGAAGCAAAATCTTTAAAAAAATGATATTATTAAAAAAAAGAGCCGAGCTAATAATAGGCATATGTGAGAATGCTTCGTTAACTGACGACGTACATCTGGCTATAATGAGGCAATTTGATAAAATCATTGACACATTAAATAAAGCAAAATCTATTGATCTAAAAACTACAGAGGAGATTAATATTAATAAAAAGTTGAACATCAGGTGCGACTTTTTTCAACAAAGAAGAAATCAACAAGGAATAATGATCTTAAAAAGCCTACCCTGACAGAAGAAATTTTTATTAGGGATGCTTTGGTTAATAACTCAAACCTTAATGTTAATGTTCATACAAGATCTGATCATACATCACCTGATTTTATGTTAAGATAAGACAGTGTATTATCTCAGTAGAAAGTAGGTTTAATTAACACTAAAGCTTATAAGGTTATATTTTGTTCTGCTTTCTCTTGTTTGGGAATAAAATCCGATGGGGAAACCACTCGCAGAAATACATGTGCAAATTACTAGAAATTATTACAAGCCCAGCGATTTTGATGGGAAACTTGCAAGTACGCGACTAATCTAATTTAATCCTCAGTTCTCACTTTGTTTTATCAGTGTTACAAGCGCTGGTAAGTTATTGTAATTTCGTCAAATCTGTTGGATTGAGTGTTTTTATATTAACAGTGCAGTATTTTAGTTTTACTTTTCGTCGGGGTACCAAAATAATCTTAATTTTCTACCTTGTTTTTTTACATATCTTAGTCGACTGACAGTGCAAACAAAATTCTCGAGAAATTAAAATTAGTTTCTTTCTTAATTAATTCAGGTATTTATTGAGAATGTATATGTGTACATAACGTGTATACTTTTTTAAAAATAAAAATACAATTATTGAAACCTCAAGCCTCTATTTCTATTATTAAACACATTTTACTCAAGTAATTAATAATTTACAAATCAAATTAAAGAAATCCCAGCAAAGTACCTTTAAACTGCATATTGACACAAGTACGAAAGATACCTAGAATAGCAACAAGTTAGTACAAAATACCAAGTTGTTTACATACAAGAGCTAACATATATAGATAACATTTGTGTAAAGTTAATTTCCTTCATTGCACTAAATTTAACTTCTTTTTTATCCAAAGTTGGTTGCTTATAGAAACTGGTCTCTTATATTCAAATCATGAAATTTTCTGAAGTGGCCATACAAAGTTTTATTTTACGTAAATTCAGAACCGCAATCTATGCAAATGTTCATTTTTTACTTCTCCTATATAAATAAGGAGATAAACAATCAATTTAACATTAACACAGACCTCATCCAATTTATGTAAACAAAAAAAATTACGTAACCTCAATCTGTTTACAACTGTCATTACAGCCGCGTTATTTCTACTACGAGACGCATTCCGCTAGAATTGTTGGCAACGTTGCACATTGCTACTATTCAAATCAAAACCATAGCATTTTACGGTTTATAATGACAAACGTCTGTATTAATAGTTAGTACGTGAGTGACGTCGCGAATGACGAGGTTTATTTAGAAATTGCAAAGACTATACTTACTTTAAAATAAAATTTTGTAATAACCTTTTCCTTTGAAGCGACTTTATTTGTAATTTTTACATTTGATAATAGTTCTAAATTCCCCCCGTCTTGCAGTAAAAGAACCTCCTTTTCTTTTCTGAAATTACAAGACCTATTTCTTTTGCCATCGGGTGTCTTGGTTAACCTGTTAAATATTTACATTTTAAATCTCATTTAACAACACAATACTTTACTTAAAACCCATTCTATTAAATATGTCTAAAACAAACTGCTCTGTCTCAAAAATTCAAACTTTTATTATATAAATATTGTCAGTCAAGGAACAACGTCCTTGTTATCGATGTAAACACAATCTAAAAAGGAAGAGAATTGACCGAATACAATAACCTACAAACAACAGCTATGTTTTGATACTTACAAACTAATGTTGAATTTTGGCACAGTCTACAATAAATTAAATTGTAAAAAATGGCTTCAACAAAAGTTGTCTTCCTATTATTTTATGAAACGCATGTGCATTTAAAGCTAACCTTAACCTAAATGCATCCTTAACTAAAGTGCTTTTAAGCACGAGTGTCTAGCTGTAGGGTTAAACTCTCTAATAGAAATGCAGAAGCTCAGGAACTGCTAACTTTATATATTATTTAATACCTATACATTATAACCTGAGAAAACTTATTTTTTAATTACATCTTTACATTTTAACTTACTAAGTTTTATTTAGATGCATTTTAATTATCGTGTTTATATAATTGATAATTGGCAACTAGTTAAATTGTAAAAATAATAAACAGTATGTGAAATTCGCTGTTTTGCTATTGGATGGCTTATCCCTGCAGCTAGGCACTGACGTTATTATGAAATTGACCGTAAAAGTAATTTAACAAATTTTCCTAGTAACTTTTGCTACACTGGCTGTATGACAACCACTGCTAGTCTGTCAAAGTACATTGACCGTTATAAGGTAGATGTGCATCGCGTTGTTCGAAAGTTGGTAAGTTTTGATTTTTATTTAAAATAAATAGGCAAATTATATTATAATAGTGGAGTGCAATCTAAAATTTTTGCCATTTTTATATGAAATGCTGTGAAATATTCAGAAAGTAAGTAGACCCGACACTTTTTGCAAAGAAACTTGGTGGCCCTATTACAAACTCCACATTTATTGGGTTCGCGAGCCAACAGTTTGCAAACTGTTACCGATATTTCTGCTGGAAACCTATACTACTGCAAACATGTTTAGGAGCAGTCACCATTTTTTAGCGGTAAAATTTTACGCTCGCTCACATAACGTTTTTAAAACTTGGCGTCCAAGGAAGTTTATTCTGTTATATACGAATATAAAAACCAATTTTATACAAACAAAGCCTGAAATTCATGACATTAAAACAAGAATTTAATATGTATGAACTTCTATAAAACAAACTCATTTTTGTTTTAATTTGTTGTTACTCGGTTTTTCATAAACCATATTAGTAAAGACGCTAGTGCTAGTGATGGAATTCGAGTCGACTCGCCATATTGGCATCAAATTGTAAATTGCCAAAACTAATCAAAAATAAAATTTATTTATATAGAACTTTACGTAAAACTAAATTTATATATCAATATGGGGTTAGCTGACAAATAACTATTTAAAAATATTATGCAATCAAGCTTTTTAGGTTCAAACCTGTTTTGTTTTGAATTGCATAGCAAACCAGCTTTTGCAAAAACGCGTTCTGATGGCACCGATGTTGTCGGAATACTTAAGTATTTCAGTGCAATTATATATAATTCTGGATAAAGTTCCTTACGGGATTTCCAAAATTCCAATGGGTTCAATTTTCTGTCTATGTAAGGTAGGTCGATATATTGTTTCATAACGATGCTCGCAGATGATACGGGTGTTCGTACTAAAAACGGTGTGCGATTTTATTGTCAAAATGGTTCCCATATATCTTTGCTTGGTGGCATACTGGATTTTGAAGATTGGGCACTAAGCGACGATGATTGTAGGTTTTGCGAATCGACATTTTTGGGGGTCACCAAAAATGACAACTCATCTATAATCCATTGCACAGCGTTGGGTTCCACTCCAAAACCGGCCTTCTTAAATCTAGGATCTAATACCGTGCCCTTAGCAGCAGTTTTGTTACTTTCCAAAATGCCCAACTGCCTATTTAGTATGTCAAGCATTGAACGTTTTATACTAGCAGCTAGAGATGTAGTTGGTTCTTTTTTGTTTACAAATTTTTTGAGGTCTAATAATGTAAAGTGAAAGGTGTGGCGTTTGTTAGCAGTAGTATATTTAATGGAATATTAAACAATTTTCTGTAAACCATGTTCTTAAAAAATAAACTGAGCATTTCTTATGGACACGTATCATCTATTTTTTAGCGGTCTGAAGTTAGCTACTTGAGTCAGCTGCCAAATTTCCTAGTTTAGCCGAACAACCAGTGCCATTACATTGACTGACAATAATCATAAATACTTACAAATTATGATATTTTCACTTCTCTATTAAACACATTAACTTAATATAATAGCATAAACAGACATAACCTTTACAGACCTGCATATTAAGTACTATAAAATTATACAATTGAACTACTAGTAAAATGTACACGTATTTTAAACAAACATAATGCATAAAAGTTTACAAAAATTTCTAGCATTTGAATTAGAACAATTAAAAAGTAGTAGATCCAAGAGAGTTGATCCCATATTTTACAGAAAAAATTAAAAAAAAATTATAAGTTTATTATAGTTATAGGTATTCTGTCTTGTAACGGTATTTTAAAAGCATGATGTTTTTACATCCCAAAAGGAAGTTTTAAAATTTCAATTGAACAAGGGCAAGTTTTCTATGGAAAAAATTAGATCACTTGCAAAATTTTACTTTACTAAAAAATCAATAAATTTTTGTCAACTTTTAAAGTTTATAAAAACAAAACGTGCAAGAAATCGTTAAGAAAACCTAGGTAGGACAAGTACGTATTAGTAGAAAAAACCTTTTCACTCGGTACAAATCTTTGCAAAGCAGTAGTTTAGAAAAAATTCTGAATTTTTGAAATTCCAAATTTTTTAATTTTTAATTGTGCAAGTGTTTTGCAATGAAACTTAAATAAATGTTTTATATGTTACTATGGAAATGTATCCCACTTGGATAGATCACTTGCAAAACTATACTGTACAAAAACCCAAGAAAATTGTATTTATCTTACAAAAGTTATAAAAGCAAAACGTGCAAGAAATCGTTAAAGAAACCCAGGTCGAACAAGTACATGTCTGTAGCAAAAACTTTTTAACTCTGTACAAATTCTTGCAAAGCAGTAGGTTAGAAAAAAGCTCTAAATTTTTTAAATTACAAATTTTTTAATTTTTAATTGCGCAAGAGTTTTGCAATGAAACTTAAATAAATGTTTTACATGTTACTATGGAAATGTATCCCACTCGAATAGATCACTTGCAAAAACTATACTGTACAAAAAACCAAAAAATTTGTTTTCATCTTTCAAAAGTTATAAAAACAAAACGTGCAAGAAATCATTAATGAAACCCAGGTAGGACAAGTACATGTCTGTAGTAAAAACTTGTTCACCTGGTACAAATCCTTGCAAAGCAGTAATTTAGAAAAAAGCTCTACATTTTTGAAATTACAAATTTTTTAATTTTTATTTGCGCAAGACTTTGCAATGAAACTTAACTAAATGATTTACATGTTACTATGGAAATGTATCCCACTCGGATAGATTACTTGCAAAACTATACTATACAAAAAACTAAGAAAATTGTTTTCGTCTTTCAAAAGTTATAAAAGCAAAACGCGCAAAAAATCGTTAACAAACCCCAAGTAGGTCAAGTACATGTTAGTGGAAAAAACTTTTCCAGCCGGCACAAATCCTTGCAAAGTAGTAGTTTAGGGGAAAAAATTCTGAATTTTTGAAATTAATAATTTTTAATCGAGCAGATTTGCAATGAAACTTAAATAAATGTTTTACATGTTACTATGGAAATGTATTCCACTTCGATAGATCACTTTCAAAGCTATACTTTACAAAAAAGCCTATAATTTTTTTTAAAACTTTTGAAAATTATAAAAACAAATTAGGCAAATTTGGACACAAATCCCTACAAAGCGGTATTTATTTACTTAAACCTCAAATGCAATTATTTCTGTTGACTTTTAGACCAACAGATTTTGTTGTTTTTTTGTGAAATAATAAAAGGTAACTTAAGTGCACATCTTTTGACCTGATTACAAACAACAGTACTTTGCCTGGATAAAGATAAGGGTATTCAGAATGCACCTTCTCATATCTTTGTGCTATTAACATCTGAGAGATACTTTTTATAAATATTATAATAATCGGGCAGAATATCCTTTGGGTATATTAGTTGTAGAGTATATTGAGAATGGATTTATTTCTACTATTATTGATAAAAATAATACGTTCCTCTGTTCATTTAACAGAGATAAACACTGTGTAAGGTGAGATGATTTTGGTAGAATTCATATATTTAGTTGTGACGTGACCTTCTGTAAGTTTGGTGATATTATTATTTGTTGGCTGAATTTTTTGTGGGGTGTATTTTTCGTTGATTATTATTTCGATATCATTAGTTTAGTGTAATAGTTATATGAAAGCATGAAGTGTGTGAACGTGAAAAGTAAGACTATTGTTGCACTTGCTGAAATCTTATTGAAGCTGGATATAGATTGTACTTTTGAAAAAGCGATTAGTAAGGGCCTAAAAGATAACATTTTCATTTATGTTTGCAATGCTTGTAAATTTAGAATTTTTAAATATCCCAGTGAGGTTCATAGCTTTATTCGCAGAAATCAAAATTTTTTGAAGTTATTATTTATGCAGAGTAACAATACTCTATACAACAAACTTCTAGATACTTCTCTTGCTACAAATAATTGCAATGATAGTGTTGAAACTGTTGTAGATACATCTCAAATCAAAGATAAAATAAGTGTCAAAAACAATATTGTATTGAATTCTACAACTATAGGAGCTGAAGAGTGCCATTTATTCTAATACAACGTTCAACAAGAAATATTTTCTCTAATTTCAAGTGACGTTGTTGAGTTGGAAAGTTGAATGAATAAACAAATTTCCATGTTCGATGTCAATGAAAATAAGTATGAAAATGGGGAATACGATATAACTCGTAATAGTTTTGATATTCCAAAATTTATGATGAATTTAATACTAGAAAGTGTTCCTTACATACTTCCAAAAAATGCTATAAATGCATCGACAATTTCTGTGTCTACTTACAAAGATTGTAATATTCTTGAATGTTCATTTGAGATTATATATATATATATATATATATATATATATATATATATATATATATATATATATATAGCTACACACTCTTCTCCTTTAGCCTGATATTTAATTTTGCTAACCTTCAAATATGTGTAGTTATCAAAATCTCGTGGAAAATGAAATAAAAAGAATATTTCCTTCTAAAGGCACCGACTAGCTCAAACGGTTATTTTCCACGTAGCATGTACGACCATAGCCTCAGGTCGAGGTTCTAGGGTTCTGCTCTATTATCTGTATTTACCAAAATAATGTGATGTACCAATTTATCAATCAAATTTTATATCACACACAAAAATTATAAACTTTTTTTTTACTATGATTAAATATTTACCGAATCCTGATTCAGTCCAGGTGTACCTCCAGGTAATTTCTACAAATTGAGACGACACTGTGCTCTCCAAGAAGTTTCTGCAATTTCAAAAGCGTTTTAATAACCAATATTAAAATTTGATAAATTATTATGATCTGCAAATTAATGACAGAACTACTTGGTGACCTTTTCAGATCTTTGCCCATTACAAACTGTAGCCAAAAGGTATACTAGAATTTTGAAAAACAAACTTGATTCTACATTTAACATATATAATGCACAAACTATAATTTAGTTTTGAACTCAAATGTCAAAATAATAATAATTAAAATGTCAAAAACTCATACGTTCCTTCTTCACTATCGTAACTTCCAAAAACTATCACCATTTACTTTGTTGCAGCTCTCACTTAGCACCGTTCCATGAAAGTCTTCTCATTACCAGGAACCATACCATCATATCCTTTTGCCACACTTCTATATTCTCTTAGGTAAAATCTATATTACCTTATGTCAACTTCTTCAAAATAAAAATCAAAACTTCTTAAAATTCAAAATCATCAAATCTAATTATAATTTTTTGTTCATATCAAATCTTATCAAACATTAATTCCAATTAGATCTTGAACATTTTAAAATCTTATCAAAAACATTAATTCAACATTAGAATTTGTAATTTTATCAAAAAATATTTAATCAATCAATTCAATAAACATAATATCACCTTGGTTGCCATAATAATAGCCTAGCTTATCTTAAATTTTTTTAAATAAAACATCAGACCACTATGTACAAAATAATAAATAACATTTTTAAATCCCCAAATTTTGATACAGTCTTAATAAGCCAAAATTCAAAGGAAATTCTTCAACCCCCCCCCCCTCCCTCTTATCACCATTACATAAAAGCCCCACTGAATTTTTGAAGAAAAAAATCAACAAGTCCCCTACAAAGAACAGGGTTGAACAAAAAATTTTTTTTTCTGAATAAATTCACATCTTGAAATTACATTAACCCACACACACTCCGTCTCCATTTTCTCAGGCCAAAATATTAAATGTGGAACACCCCAATATGCCCTACTTAGGAAACGAAAGGATATAACTTTTGTATGTGATAACGACCTTTCGGCCTACCTTGTTGATCCACAAGTCCATACACATTATTGTCAGCGAATACCTGTTGAATTATAAATGGACCCTCATACAAAAAAGATAACTTTGTGCAAATATATTTCTCTGCGTTTGAAACTCTCAAGCGTTTTACGACTACTATGCCCCCTACTTTTAAAACTGTACGTTTCTTTATCTTACTTTCTTGTCAAATAAACCTATATGATCCTCAAATAGATTTCCGAACTTCATTCTTATACTCTTATCTTTTATCCTGATCTGTTCTTCATCACAAATCTTCTCAAACAAACTACATAACCAAACTGTGTCTACATCTATATTAATTCTCGTCCCTAATCCAATATTTTCATGATTCCCATCTCTAATATCCTTCTGACTAACCGTATTGACCACTCCTAATCCTATGCAACCATTTTCTTCATCCCTAATCTTCTGACTATCTGTATTAACCACTCCTAATCCTATGCTATCCTTATTTCCATCCCTAATATATTCCGAGCTATCCAAAGTAACCACTCCTAAACTTATATTATCCTTATGACCCTTTCCAATATCCTTCTGTTCACACTTAATAGCCATTCTTAAACCTGTTTCATCCATAATTTCATTCTAACCTCCTTACTCAAATCTGCACTCAACCAATTATTCCGTACCATATTCATTTCGACACATTTTTCTTTCCCATTAATAAGAACACCAAATCGCTCAATGAAATCAATACCTATAATAAAATCTAACTGCAAACCATCTGCTATCAAAAATTCTGCTTCCCCTACTCTTTCTTGACCTATAAAAACATTTACACATAACATCTTCTCAATCATCGTTAACTTCTTTTTCATTGCGTACCATAAATTCACTTTTTTAATTGTAACAATATGCCCTTTTAATATTTCTTGATGCTTAAGAACAATTTCCTTTTTTATTAACGTTACTTCAGAACCACTATCCACCAACGCTAAATATAAACAATTTCCTAACCCTAAATAAATAAATGGTAACCTTTTATTTGAAGTATTTTTTCTAACAACAAATCAACATAACTACACTTATCTACTAACGTATTTACAAAAATACCTCCTGAATCTATAAAATTGAAGTTTTTTTTTGTCCCGAAGCTCTGCAATGTATATCAGCCACCTCAATCCTATCTTCTTCTTCCCTTCTTGGGTTTATTGTTGACATATTATGTATGCGTGCATTTTTTTCTTCCTGTTTTACTGGATCCATCCTATCCGGTTCGTTATTTATTCTTTCATTGTATCACGGTCGATGATTTTCATACTGTCTTCCTTGCCCCTGAAAATCTGTATTAAACTTCCGTTCCCAATATCCCTGATTTCTCGGCATGTTGTTATTCCTTGGTTTCCGTCCGAAATCATTGTACCCTAACGGAGACCTAAAATTTCCCCGTTCATATCTCCAAGGTTTCCTTCTTGTTATTCTCCGGTCTGGTCCACAAGGCTCCACATTCCGTTCCTTCCAAAATCTGTCTCTATGAACATCTCTTCTAGTTCTGTCAGTTTCCTCTAATGATCTTGCCATTTCATAATTTCTAATCACTTCTAAAAATTCTTTTAAGGTCTTTAAATTTTGTATGGCGACTGCCCGATTGACTTCATTATCCATGTGTCTGGCTAACAATTAGATGATGTCTTGTTCATCCATCTTAGGTGTAATATGTCTTGCCTGGTTAAACTTTTCAATAATATATTCCTCCCTTGTTCCGTAATTCCTTGTATACATCCCTGATATTAAAGTCATTCGAATATCCATTTGCTTTGCATTTCCCCAGTACTGTTCAGTGAATAAAACCCTGAATTTGTCATAAATCCGGTATTTGTCCTTTATGATGCTGTTCCATTTTTTCGCACTACCTGCTAATGCCAGATTCACTATTTATAACTTTGTACCTTTGTTTTCATTTTTAACCACCTCATCTAACTTATCCAAAAACATCATAGGTTGTTCCGATTTTTTTCCTTCAAACCTTGGAATGAATTCTTTGCTAAATTTAAAACTACTTTCCTCATGTAGATGACATTGACCTCGATCCTTCCCCACTTGGTCCTTAATTTGATTTTTTACAATATCAACGATCTTTCTCATTTCTCTCCGTAACTTTTGTATGTATTCACTTAATTCCTTTTTTCTATAACTTCTATTCTCCTCAAAACTTTTCCTTAATCTTAATTCATCGTTCCTATTTTCTTGGATTAAATTTTTAGTATTTAAATGTGCCCATCTATGTTTTTCGTCAACCAACTGTATTTCTTTCCTAATTTCTGTATTTTCTGTAACAACGAATTCAACACATCGTTTCACCTTTTTATCTAGCTCTTTTTCTAATTCATTTTTGCACTCTTGAACATCTTTCTGGAATCTTTCCTCCATACACTTCATATTGTCTTGTACCTCTATTTTAAAATCCCTATGTATACATTGCATATCTTGCATCTGTTGTTTCAACTCTTGTTGTCTCATTTTCACATTTTGTATCTCCTTCCTTAGCTCATTTTGTCCATCTTGTAAATTTTTTTCCATATTTCTGAGAAACATTAAAATGGTTTCCATTTCTTGACTGGAGGTTTTCGTTCCTTCATCTCTAGACTTAATGTCCCTGTGCGCGATTATGACGACATTAGGTTCTACATGTATCATTTCCTCTTCACTATCTTCCCGTATGAACTTTACTCCTACTTCAGGAACCCTTCCTGTTGCGTCGCCTTTTTTTATATCTCGCTGCTGTGTCACACATTCTCCTCTTCCGTATGATTTTCCCAATCTTGTACAAAATTTCTCTTGTTTGATCATTTTTAAATTAGTTTTTTTTTTAGTAATAACTTTTAGCTTCACTTAACTCCTACTTATAACTAAATAAAACAAGCCCTTTTCATTATTTTCAATATATTTCTATAAACTAGGGTGGTATCCAATATACTCACGTTAATCCTTCAGAGTTTTTAAATCTTTTCATCTTCTGCCACACACTTTTTAAACTGTCAAACTGACTTTTCTGTACACAAAATAATACTCTATATTCAGCCCCACGTTGGGAGCCACTAAACTGCTACACACTCTTCTCCTTTAGCCTGATATTTAATTTTGCTAACCTTCAAATATGTGTAGTTATCAAAATCTCGTGGAAAATGAAATAAAAAGAATATTTCCTTCTAAAGGCGCCGACTAGCTCAAACGGTTATTTTCCACGTAGCATGTACGACCATAGCCTCAGGTCGAGGTTCTAGGGTTCTACTCTATTATCTGTATTTACCAAAATAATGTGATGTACCAATTTATCAATCAAATTTTATATCACACACAAAAATTATAAACTTTTTTTTTTACTATGATTAAATATTTACCGAATCCTGATACAGTCCAGGTGTACCTCCAGGTAATTTCTACAAATGGAGACGACACTGTGCTCTCCAAGAAGTTTCTGCAATTTCAAAAGCGTTTTAATAACCAATATTAAAATTTGAAAAATTATTATGATCTGCAAATTAATGACAGAACTACTTGGTGACCTTTTCAGATCTTTGCCCATTACAAACTGTAGCCAAAAGGTATACTAGAATTTTGAAAAACAAACTTGTTTCTACATCTAACATATATAATGCATAAACTATAATTTAGTTTTCAACTTGTTTCTACATCTAACATATATAATGCATAAACTATAATTTAGTTTTCAACTCAAATATCAAAATAATAATAATTAAAATGTCAAAAACTCATACGTCCCTTCTTCACTATCGTAACTTCCAAAAACTATCTTTCACCATTTACTTTGTTGCAGCTCTCACCTAGCACCGTTCCATGAAAGTCTTCTCATTACCAGGAACCATACCATCATATCCTTTTGCCACACTTCTATATTCTCTTAGGTAAAATCTATATTACCTTATGTCAACTTGTTCAAAATAAAAATCAAAACTTCTTAAAATTCAAAATCATCAAATCTAATTATAATTTTTTGTTCATATCAAATCTTATCAAACATTAATTCCAATTAGATCTTGAACATTTTAACAACACTCACACACGGGACCTACATTTTACCTCTCATCCGAACGAGGGTGTATTTTTGCGAAAAATGCTCGCCTAACATTTTTCAAGCGGACCGTGTTGGGATTCGAACCCGGGACCTTGGGCGTAGTAGTCACACACATACCACTACGCCACGGAGCCGCCTTGTCCAATTTACAACCAAAAATATCCAATCTCAAAAATTTAACTTTAATACCTAAAAATTTTTTCATTATTCAAATAATTTCACTCTTTATTGGTTTCGTGCATTCCAAACACCACAGTAACAATCTTTGTACTTACATACAATATTAATTTGCACCAAAAATTGTTTTAATTAGCGTTTACATAAATTTGGATTAAACTGCACCGATTCACTTGTAAGTAACTATATGTATCGCGAATGGCTCATGAAATAAAAGAGAGCGAGGTGCCTCAAATAAATTTTTAGCTCCTAAACGACTCGCTAGAAAAATTAGAAAATTTAACATGCAATGCTTAATAGTCTGTAACAAAAGCATCCACTAGCAATGATGTGCCCAAGTCATTCTTGGAGGTGGCAGCAACCCCCAAGCTAATTAATGTGTACCCCCTAAAGAGCTGGATAAAAATTTTTAAAATTTTCACATGCAATTGTTTAACACTCTATTGCAAAAATAAGCACCAGCAACGTGGCGTGAAAGCCAGTTTTGGGGGTGGAATTAACCCCTATATTAAAAAAAAATTGCAACTTGTAAACGATGCTATGTAAAGTTTTCAAAATCATCATATGCAATATTCTAATAGTCTTGCTCAAAACTATCATCAAGTCCTGCTGTCAGTCAGGCCTTGAGGGTAGCAGTAACCCTTATTCTGTAAAAATTGTAGTTGTGAACGATGCGATATAAAATTTTCACAATATTCACATGCGATACTTTAATAGTATATTGGGCAAACATCCACTAGCAACATACAAAAACCCAGACACGGGGATGGCAGCAACTCCAATATTAAGGAATTTTAGGTGGTGAAAAACTGGTTAGAAAATTTTTAAATTTTTTACAGGCTATGCTTATTAGTCTTTGGCAAAAAAGATCCACTGGCAATGGTCTGCCAAGCCAGTCATGGAGATGGCTGCAACCCCTAAACTAAATACATTGTACCTCGCAAAGGGTTGGATAAAAATTAAAAAATTTCACGTGCAATTTTTTAATACTCCATTAGAAAAATAAGCAACAACAATGGGGTGTGAAAACTAGTCTTGGGGAGTGAAAGTAACCCTTATGTTAGACAACAATATAGTTCGTAAATGGCTCAATAGAATATTTAATAAATTTTCACATGCAACTCCTTCAAAACCGTTTGCAAGCAACGCTGTGTTAACGTCAGTCTTGGAGGTAGTAGTAACCTCTATACTGAAAAACTTGAGCCTGTGAACGCTGTGATACAAACTTTTCAAGAAATATTCACATGCAATCCTATAATAACATATTACACAAATTCCATCAGCAACACTTCACCAAAATCAGTCTTGGGGGGTGGAAGCAACCCCTACACTAAAAAAAAATTTTAGTTTGTAAACAACTTGTTAGAAAATTTTTAAATGTTTTTATATGCATCCTGTACTAGTCTATTACAAAAATAAACTCCAGCGACGTAGCCCGAAAGTCAGTCTGAGGGTGGAAACCACCCTTATATTTAAAAAGAATGTAGCTCAAATGGTGCCATGTAGAAATTATTACAACCATTCTTCTAAAAGTCTCCTTCAAAACTATCCTCAAGCAACGCCGTGCCCAGGTAAGCTTTTATGGTAGTAGTAACCCCTTGTTACAGGCGGAAAAGCTACTAAGTATATATTTTTCATTAAAATTATAAAATGGGGGCGGCCTGTAAAACAAAAATTAAAGGGGGGTCACCGGCACTAGCTAGCGGAAGGTCGTGGATCATATAGAGGGTTAAAATTTTGCAGAAAGGGAGCTAAATTAATATATAATATACTACAAAAAAATTAGGCACTTACTTTTCATAAATATTTTGGCTTAATGACAATTACCAAGGGCGCCAGACAAGTCGAGAATGTCCAAATGTTTGTGCAAAACCTTGAGAGACTTGTCATTCCAAGGAGGACAATTGTTTCTTTTAATCAACTCTTATCTTTTTGAATACTTATGCAACTTTCATGTGAAAATAATAAAAAACTATTGTCTTAATCAACGGCAAACAAAACTATTTAATTAACAGAGCAATAAACGGGAACCTCTTACATTCATTGATTTTAATTTAGAAATTTAATTGAATAGGTGAATATGGAATTATGAAAATTTTGCGTACATAAGTAATTCCCAAACACTTATATGGAAGAAATTTATCTTACAAATTTTACACTAAATTAATCCTACGGTTTATGACCAAAACGTCCTAACAAATAAATTAGCTAAAAATTGGTCATGCTACTTAACTATAAAAACTTACTTACTAAAAATTGTCCATTGGTTGATGGCTTGCCTTCCAATGCAGAACAGCTCTTAAATTGGGGAGAGATTCTCGCTTGTTGCTCTTGTTGCTTGTAATTTTTAAATAATTGAATGGCATACGAACCCGGCAGGATCTTGTTGACAATATAACTTAAACTTGTGCGTCACACGCCTACAAGCTTTTTATTATTATTATTTTATACCACTATAAATCCGCGAACATACGGGCGTAACCCTCGCGAACTGAAAGAGTTAATTACTCCTTTCCAATTTTACTATCGTGATACTAAGTGAAAAATCATATCTGTGATGCCGGAGAACGCTACCCGCGAACTTCTGTGGCTACGTTTCTACCTCTTGACCACGGACAGCCCCATTAGTAAAAATCTCCGTCTTTTGGCTAAAGCCTTAAGTTATATAGATTAATTCCTACTCTAATCATTATTTACGTCATATTTCTGTTATCCAATGACTTAACAGAACCTCCCCAAAAACAAGATTTTAGAAACCAAATCCAACACCTTTGGAGATGAGGTCACGGAAGCAATTATTTTTCTAAGGGTTTAAATATATTGTATCTTCTTGGAAATTTGAATTACTTAATTGTGGACCATACCTTGTCAATCAAAGAAATTATTAAGAAAATTAAGCTTTTTAACAGAAAATTGTATTTCTTTATTTACGTTAAAAGGTACTATTCCATTTTAATTTTTTTAGATTCGTTAATCTGTAACCGACATAAGCTTTTAAAAGGGTTATTGTATTTGATTTGCAAGGGTAGAGCTTTAAATTATGATGACTGCGGCTGGAATTTACAATATTTAAGCCTTAAGCTATTTGTAAACCTGGTCTTTTATGAGGGATGCTAACTAAACTATAAAAATAATTTATTATGGAATTCTTGTCTATAAGTTATGCAAGTTAATGAATTTTAATTAATTAATCTGTTTATTAGTCAACATTACATAATAATGTTACACTCCCCTTACAAAAGGAGATTTTTCCAAAAATCTTGTGTTAAGAGATTCACTCTTTCATTCCTATTTACTATCTTATTTTTTTCTATCCCTTATCCTTATCCTAACTAGTATTCTTAAAACTAATTTTGTGTTTAAAAATTTCAATACTATATGCGTCGTTTCCAAGTTTCTTAATTATTAATATTAGGTTATTTTTATTAATATTAGGTTTTTATAACTATTTTTATTCGTCACAACCAATTGGATTTGCTTTTAAATCTTTAACATGCCAAACTCCTCTGGATTGACCTGCTTCATCGGCTAATTCATAAGTGTTTGTTGAAACTTTTTCTGTTAAGGTAAAAGGACTTACATATTTCGGTGCTAATTTGGCATTGAAATGCTTTGATGCGTCTGAGAGTACAAAATTTTTCTTCCAGACTGTATTTCCCACTGAAAATACTACCTCTCGTCTACGTAAATCATAGTTATGTTTTGATTTATTATACGCTATTTCTAATTTCTTTGTTATTTTCTGGTATATTTTATTTAATTTTGGAATACGCTCTATTAGTTGTTTTCTTTCTGAAAATTGAATATCGGTTAAGTTTTCTGAATCAGTTATTTCACCAAAAGAGGAACCATCTATTACTTTTTCCCTACCAAAATTTGCGAAATATGGTGACATGCCTATTACTTCATGAACTGCAGTACGAACTGCGCACGAAACCATGGGTAATATCTTGTCCCTTACTCTCTGATTATCTGACACATAAGATGCCAACATTGTCTTTAAAACGCGGTTGACTCGTTCAACAGGATTTGCTTGTGGGTGATAATATGCATTAAAAATAACTTTGGATTTGTATTTGTTCATTAAATTTTTAAATAAATGACTTCGAAATTGTACACCGTTATCTACTAGAACATATTGTGGTGCTCCAAAAAGTAAAATTATAAACTCCCCTATCTTTTGAACTACGGACGATGCAGTGGCTTGTCTTAACGGAAAAAATAGGGGAAATTTTGTAAATGTATCAACTACGGGTAAAATACATGGATGTCCTTTAGTAATTCTAGGTAGTGGACATACTAAATCTATGGATATCATTTGCCAAGGTTTTGAAATTATTGGATGTCTTGACATTTTCCCTGCTGGAAGTTTTTGTTCTGGTTTGTGTGAAATACAAATTTTGCATTGGCTTATATATCTTGCTACTTCTGCTCGTAATTTCGGCCAAAAATATTTCTGAGATATCCTTTCATAAGTTTTAAAAATTCCTAAATGACCAGCCGTCGGTTCATCATAAAAACGTTTTAAAATTTCTTTCCTTTGTGATTTTGGAATTACTTCTTTCCAGTTGTCTGTCTCTTCGGTTAAATTTGGAAATTTTGGTTTAACATGTTTAAATAATTTGTGGTCTATTACTTTCCAACGGTTATATTTTATTGGATATTTTTCAACAGTACTAATCATCTTTTTACACCAATTATCATACTGAGTATTTGATTTTTGAATTTCTTCTTTATTGTTTTTAGTATTTTGGTTTACAATTTTTGTGTCCGGTATTATTAGCGTAGAATTGTCAGAGTTGTTTTCATTTTTAAATTGTATAGTTTCAATTATTGGTACAGCCCTCGATGATGCATCTGCGACTACATTATCTTTGCCTTTTCTATGTATTATGTGAAAGTCGTATTGTTGTAATTTGATGGCCTATCTACACAGTCGACCATTTGGATTTTGTAAATTGTTTAATCAAATAAAAGAATGATGATCCGTTATGACGGTAAAGTGTGTTCCTTCTATATATGGACGTAATTTTTCTATACTGAATAGAACTGCTAAACACTCCTTTTCTGTTACGGTAAATTTCCTCTGATTTTGAGTTAGAGATCTTGAAATATAACATATTACTTGTTCGTTTCCATCTATACTCTGCGTTAACACACCCGAAATTCCATAGTCTGATGCGTCACACTGAATTGTAAATTTGTATTCGTAATTTGGGCAAGTTAAAATTGGTGCTGAAATTAGGCAATTTTTTATAGTGGAAAAGGCTGTTTCGCAACACTCTTCCCAAACAAATTTTCTATTTTTCTTTAACAATGCGGTCAATGGCGCCATAATGGTACTATATCCCTCGATAAATCGACGATACTAAGAAGCCATTCCGATTATTCGTCTTATTTCTTTTACAGTTTTTGGTGTTGGTATTTCTAAAACAGCTTTTACTTTATCTGGGTCTACTGAGAGACCGTTTTCATTTATTACGTAACCTACATATTTTAGTTCACACTTACAAAAGTGACATTTTTCCTTACTTAAAGTCAGTCCAGCGCGTGAAAGTCTGTTAAAAACTTCCTGTAATATTTATAGGTGTTTGTCAAAAGAGTTTGTCAAAATTATGACGTCATCTAGGTAGCAAAATACGAAAGGTTCTAATTCTGGACCTAACACTTTATCTATTAATCTTGACCATGTACTGGGTGCATTTGAAAGACCCATAGGTAAACGTGTAAATTCAAATAACCCTCGATTAGGTATAGTGAAAGCTGTATATTTATAAGAATCTTTATCTAGTGGAATTTGAAAATAAGCAGATTTAATGTCTAAAGTTGTAATAAATTTCGCGTCGCGCAATTTATCTAATATGGAGGAGATGTACGGAATTGGATACATGTCCTTTTCTGTTACTTTGTTTAACTTCCTGAAATCTACTACAAAACGATAAGAATTGTCTTTTTTCTTCACTAAAAGAATTGGATTTGACCATGAACTGTTGCTTTTTTGGACTACTCCTAATTGTATTAATTTATCTAACTCATTATCTATATGTTTGTGCATTGTAGGTGAAACTGGATAGTATCTTTGCTTAATTGGTTCGCTATTAACTTTAATTTTATGGTATACTAAATCGGTACGGTCTAGTTCAGGTAAATCAAAAAAATATTTTTCAATACTGGTATCTAACAGTTTTCTTTGTGCTACTGTTAAATCTAATGTTGAATGTAAAACCGGTTCTTTCTTTTCGATAGTATCTAATTTTGCAAAAGTGTATTCGCCTTTAAAAATGTCTGATATTATTCCTGTTTTTCCAAAAATCTATTCCTTAAACTAAAGTATGCTGGGCATCTGGTACTATCAAAACGTCTAACACCACTAAACGTTGTTTTAATCTAATGGGCAACGTAACTGTTCCCAAAACTTTTAAAATTTTACCATTTGCCAATTGACATTCTTCTTCTTCCCTTTTTAATTTTAAGCCTAATTTTGATAAAAATTCCCAAGTGTTTTCTCCTAAAATTGTATTTGTTGCTCCTGAATCCAATATAGCTAACATTTGTGTTCCTAAAATATCTACACTTACATAAGGACGTTCGTCATTTTTAGACTGTTCTATTACATAATCTAACATAACCTTATTTTTTGAAATTTTTCTTCTTTATCATAAATCATATTTTGAACATGTTTTGTCTAATTATAAAATGTGCGGAACACATACGACTATCTAATGCCCCTTCCTTTAGTTTAAATTATTTCTATATTTTTGACAACGCGGACAACGGTTCAACGTAACATTGTCAGTGCCACATTTATAACAATAGTTCGTTCGTCTTATATGTCTACAATCAATCTGAAAATGTCCTAACTGGTGACAATTCCAGCACGTCGGTGCACGTTTTTTCCCATAATTGTTTGAATTAACATTTTGTATTGCTGAAATCTGGTTTCTATTGGAAGATCTACTCTGTGAAACGTTAACGTCTGTGTACGCTAAGTCAGTTTCTAAAGTATTCGTTTTTCGAGTTGGTGGGATAAAGTTTTCTATTGATATTTTACGTTCCTCCAGTTTTTTCCTAACTTTATTAGTTCTCGTATGGAAGTTATTTCGACTAAACTCAATTGTGACTGGTAAAAGGGTAACATATTTTTTCGTAATATTTTTAGTTGTTTTGTCAAAGTGAGTGGTTCTGATAATCTAGCAAACATATTTGTCATTACTGCTGCGTAGAGTCCTATACTTTCATTTTCTCCTTGCGTTCTCGCTTTAATTTCGGTCATTAATTTTTCATCATAATCGGATGGTAAAAATTCGTCTTTTAATGCCTCTTTTAGTTCGGTCCAATTATTTATTAAAGATTTATTTGCACGATACCATATCAGTGCTTTATGTGCAAAAAGATCACATGCTTCTGCAAAAAGTTGAAACTCTGACATATTCCTAGCAATTTTTAATTCTTCGACCCGCTCTAAAAATGCGTTTGTAAGTTATTCCTAATTTTTTCATCCTTATCGTCAACTGGTAAACTTCTGGAAAGCCTAGAATAACAATATGCAATTTTTGTTTCTATTCTTACTTTATTACTGTCATAATTTAAAACATTTAACTCTGAAATATGTTCATGTAAAAGCGTTAAAACATTTTTAACAACTGTCACATCTTCTGTAAAATGAAATGGGTAGTCAAAATCTTCATCTGGTTCAGTTTCTATTCTAATCGCTTTTCGTAAGGTTTTTCTTAAATCAGTTACTGTCATATTTTCAGTGTTTATTCCTCGTACAGTTATTTCATAAATTAGTTCATCTTTTAATAACCTATCAACAGTGTATGTAAATTCCATCTTTGTATTAAAAAATGTGTACAATGCTATCATAAAAATTCTCTTTTAAAAGTAACAATAATATATCTCAAAAAAATTTCCTTATAATTATTTCACACTCGAATTTTTCTTTCTTTCTTTTTCAAATGCCACATATATTTTTGAAAGGTTGTAGTTTATATAAAATTGATAATGAAATAAGCAAATAAAAAAAAATTAATTCTTCAAAAACGTTGGGCGCCAAGAATTTTGTTACAGGCGGAAAAGCTACTAAGTATATATTTTTCATTAAAATTATAAAATGGGGGCGGCCTGTAAAACAAAAATTAAAGGGGGGTCACCGGCACTAGCTAGCGGAAGGTCGTGGATCATATAGAGGGTTAAAATTTTGCAGAAAGGGGGCTAAATTAATATATAATATACTACAAGAAAATTAGGCACTTACCTTTCATAAATATTTTGGCTTAATGACAATTACCAAGGGCGCAAGACAAGTCGAGAATGTCCAAATGTTCGTGCAAAACCTTGAGAGACTTGTCATCCCAAGGAGGACAATTGTTTCTTTTAAATCAACTCTTATCTTTTTGAATACTTATGCAACTTTCATGGGAAAATAATAAAAAAATTATTGACTTAATCAACGGCAAACAAAACTATTTAATTAACAGAGCAATGAACGGGAACCTTTTATATTCATTGATTTTAATTTAGAAATTTAATTGAATAGGTGAATATGGAATTATGAAAATTTTGCGTATATAAGTAATTCCCAAACACTTATATGGAAGAAACTAGCAGAAGTAACGAAGTAACTTTGCCACAAGACACCTTTTGGCTATGAATGGGCTAGTGAGTCTTCTAGTTCAGGAGTAACTCTTCTCTTTACACTGTGACTTGTCTATTTAATATTAACTTTTAATATATTTATTGTCCTGATGAAGCCCCTTACAAAAGTGGGCGAAACGTCGACCTTAATTTATAAAATGACACGGTCCCAACCCGGAACCATAAATAATTATAATAACTTGCGTCACACGCCTACAAGCTTTTTATTATTACTTTATACCACTATAAATCCGCGAACATACGGGCGTAACCCTCGCGAACTGGAAGAGTTAATTACTCCTTTTCAATTTTACTATTGTGATACTAAGTGAAAAATCATATCTGTGATGCCGGAGAACGCTACCCGCGAACTTCTGTGGCTACGTTTCTACCTCTTGACCACGGACAGCCCCATTGGAAAAAAATCTTCGTCTTTTGGCTAAAGCCTTAAGTTATATAGATTAATTCCTACTCTAACCATTATTTACGTCATATTTCTGTTATCCAATAACTGAACAGAACCTCTCCAAAAACAAGATTTTAGAAACCAAATCCAACCCCTTTGGAGATGAGGGTCACGAAAGCAATTATTTTTCTAAGGGTTTAAATATATTGTATCTTCTTGGAAATTTTAATTACTTATTTGTGGACCACACCTGTTGGCGACAGTGGTCTGCCATTAACAAAAGACCGGTTAACCCACTTGAGCCGAAATGGATTTTAAATACAATGGATGTCTCCAGACTACTTAAAATTACTTGCAATCTTTGAACAAATCAAATTGGAAATAGTTTTCGCTATTTATAATGTTTCGTTTTCTATAACCCTTGTCAATCAAAGAAATTATTAAGAAAATTAAGCTTTTCAACAGAAAATTGCTTTTCTTTATTTACGTTAAAAGGTACTATTCCATTTTAATTTTATCAGATTCGTCAATCTGTAACCGACATAAGCTTTTAAAAGGGTTATTGTATTTGATTTGCAAGGGTAGAGCTTTAAATTATGATAACTGCGGCTGGAATTTACAATATTTAAACCTTAAGCTATTTGTAAACCTGGTCTTTTATGAGGGATGCTAACTAAACTATAAAAATAATTTATTATTGAATTCTTGTCTATAAGTTATGCAAGTTCATGAATTTTAATTAATTAATTAATCTGTTTATTAGTTAACATTACAAAATAATGTTACACCCTATACTGTAAAAATTGTAGCTCGTCAACGATGCGATATAAATTTTTATAATATTTACATGCAATCCTCTAATAGTATGTTACACACATATCCACCAACAATAGTGCACCAAACCCAGTCTTAGGGGTGACAGCAATCCCTATGCTAAAAAAAATTTAGCTGCTAAACAAGTCATTAGAAAATTTTCAAAATTTTTTCATAAAATGCTTAATAATCTATAACAAAAACATTACCAGCAATGGTGTGCCAAAGCCAGTATTTGGGCTCGCAACAATCCCTAAATAAAGTAAAACGTACTTTGTAAAAGACTGGATAAAAAATTTAAAAATTTTCACATGCAATCCTCTATAGTTTATTACAAAAATAAACACCACCAACGGCCGCAAATGCCAGTCTTTGGGGTGGCAGTAACCCCTACACTAAAAAACATTATAGCTTGTAAATAACTCAATAGAAAATTTTTAGAATTTTCACATACAATCGTCTAATAGTCTCATAAAAAATATCTTGCACCTTTGACATTAAACCCATATTTTACTATTATTACAATCAGTATGATTTCTATTATTTAAAGAATTTTACAAACAGGAACATTTCTTTTACAAATTTCACGAACTGGAACAATGTTCCGGTAGCAGCTGTATTGCCGACGGTTAAAAGTTTTAAATTATGCAGTAATTCTAATTAAATAACTATAACCATCACACCAAGAAAATCAAATAGTCTATGCAAAAAGCAAAATTTTTAGAATAAAACTGTTGTTCTGCGAGGTTAAATTTGACGCTTGTAGTACATTTAACAAGCACTTGTTCTGTGTCGCCCACACAATAAATATAAATGTTTTAACGTGCGATTTATATTAATAAGATATAAAAAGTACTAACCTTTCTAGAATTAATAGAATTATAGTTTTCTATTTAATTAAAAAATGATATCATATCAAAATACATCTGAAATCTAAACCACTTCTTGCCCATAAGCAAAGCTACGATTTAGCACGATATAATTACTCTTATTTCATACATACTGCTATTTATAGAACATAAGGATGCATACATTGTTTTAATTTAGCCACGCATCGGATACAAAGCACAGCAATAATAAATAGTATTAAACGTACGCAGCACATTAAGAATGATTCACGTTCGAAGTTGCCAGCCTGTAAAAACCAAACGATTAAATGTAGAATGTCCAATTACTCATATCTCACTCTCTCTTAAGGTATTATTTTTAAGTTCCATCTTTGTTACTTTATATAGTTAGCGACAACATTGCAGTAAGCAAAAGTGATAGCTGTCTTAATGTAAAAATATACGTTGGACGTGACATTAAATGGCTTTGAAAGAGTTCTAGAATGATAGGAAAATGTAAAATAGTGTATATCGTTATACTTCACTATTTTAAAATTCTTTTGTGATTTTGGGTTTCTTCAACAAATAAGCAACAATATATTTTATATATGTAATTAACTATTTCCACTATTTCTGGGGACACTAAAATGTGTCAATTTTGTAAGGATGCAGAATTGTTAGCAGGATGTGTATATATATATATATATATATATATATATATATATATATTGCTGTAATTATAGGGTTAATTTAGGGGTAAGTTAAGTCATAGGGGTCGTAGAATAAACAAGGGAAACTTCCAAGTAACAAAAGTACATAATTACAGATATTAGAGGAGCATATAGGTCATTATAAATATTATTAGTTGAGAGCACACTGTATATAGTAGTACAAACGATTAAAACGCATATCCAAGAGTAGCTACGAGCAAAGATTAGAATTTAAAATGTAACGAAACGCATTGAAAATAAATCAGTGAAAAACCTGCATGAATTGGCTAGATAAATATTCAAAAAGTGTGTGAATATATTATCTTAAACGCACGCAGAAATTATGCATTATTTTAAAAGCGTACGTGATCTAAAAGAATCACATTTGTTCAAAAATCCAATTTATTAGGAAATTAACAAACACCGAATTTATTCCATTCAGATTAGAATAAGGCCAACAACATTAGTACGTGCTTTTATGAACGAAAATTCCTGGGATTTCTGAATTAGATGTGAGGTATAACATTAAATTACGTGACCAAGAGCATCGATTCATGCAATTGAAATACATACAATTGGTAAACTTTCTCAAAATAACAAGAGATAAGACGCTTGGTCTCGCCTAGCACGTGAAGTCAACGAATCACAAACAAAAGGGGCCGATACTATAAATATTTTGACAATTGAATATCGAGTTAGTATACTTTGAAACTGGGCAATCACTATACTTGAAAGTGCTAAATATTTATGTGAATAGTAAATTAAATTAAAAGTGAAATTCAAGAGTGTGTAATTGTACAAGCGAACCGTACTTCTGAAGACGTAAGTAGATAAGATTTAGTGAAATTATGCCATTTCTAATAATAAATAAAACAAGGCTCCTAATAACATCCTTATTACATTCGAATTACCATCTTGATTATTATCTTAATTGTCGTCTTAACTACCATTATAATCTTAAATTACAATCAAAATAACGTTACGATTCCTGTTAAAACTTTAAATAACGATCAATTACGATCTGAAATACAATTTTTGGATACGAGACTTTGGAGAATGTTGCATGTTCAAGCAAATTGATGGTAAATATTCTATTGCGGAAATGAAAAACCGTTCATTGGAATAAACGCACCAATAACGATTTGGATATCGACTTCGATTCTTAGGAATGAAGAGCACCCCAAAACCACTTCAGGTTAGATATTTTTGATATAATTTATTTTTAAAACAGTTTTATCTCAATAATAATTTAAAGTGTGAGACGACAAATTGGGGTTCCTTGTATAAATTTATGAAAAGTTATAGACATCTTGAAACGTTTCAATAGGTCTTTAAAGGTAAATAAAAAGCTCGTTTTGCTGGCTTAATTTTCTAAAAATTTGACAGATGTATATAATTTAAAAAGGGAGAAGATATTTAAAAAGGTTGTAAATATTCAATCTTTATACTGTGTATTGTAGAAGTGCTTTATTTAATTGAATCAGCTAGTCGAGGCAAAGAAAATTATAAATTAACATTTCTACAAGTGCTTGAGTAATAAAAGTATAAATCATAGCATAAATATGGTTCAAGCGTAAGGGCTTAACATAAGTAAATATGTCTCCCAATTTGTGGGGCTTAATATAAAGGAAATATCACAGTAAATATGACGCTCATTGTAGGGGCTGCGAGCAACACAGCATAAATATAGCTAAACCCAATCGTGGGGCTAAATATTATTATAATAACAAGGGTTATATTTTTCTACAGGAGGTTAACACGACATAAATATGACATGCCCAAGCCGTGGGGCGAATATCACAGCAATATATATATATATATATATATATATATATATATATTGCTGTGATCTGCCCTACGATTGGGTGTAATTATTATTGCTGTGAACTACCCCACGATTAGCCAAACTGAATTTTTTAAGTCGATTTTTGAAAAGATTCTCTTATTACCTTTTACTGCTAAAATTGTATCCATAGTTGGTAGACTGTTATATTGAGGGTTTGTTCTCTTATTTATTTTCCTAGCAACAAGACAGTCTGATGCTATCATCACTCTTCTTTACAACAACTAGTGGATTTACAGAATGTGTCTGACTTCTCAATGATACCATCACATAACATCTGATCTATTTCTACCCTCACACTATCCCTGTATGCTGCTGGAATAGAATATAACTTCGTATTAAAAGGCTCGGTGTTCATAACTTCTAATTTATGCACATACCCTGTTGCTGTTCTGGATTCTGATCCTATTAATTCGGAATGCTTCATCAATAATGCCTTCACTCTATCTTTTATTTTTTCTGGACAGTTTATTTCACCATTTATACCCCCTCCCCCTGCATCTACTTCACCCTTAAATTGATTAATATTCAAACAGTCCCATTTGACTTCAACACTTTCCTCATCATCCCATTTAATATATTCGCCCTTTATATCTATTACTTTTCCTTTGGCATTTATCTTTAATTCCAACTTATCAGTTATATCCATACGAAATATCACATCTATCTTTAACCCCGGTACTACTATAAATTCGTTTTCAAACTTCATCCTTCGCGCTTCACATTCCAAAATTACCATCTTATTCACACTTGCAAATCTCTTGCTATTTGGTGCTATTAAACTTCCTAACAGGCATCATCCTCTCCATTAACCTTTCCCGTTTAACAAAATCTTCAGACACTAACGATGCTTCTGCTCCCGTATCAATGAGTATTCTACTTCTATTATTTCCCATTTTTAATTTAATAATCGGTAATAAGCTTTTATTTGAATCGTCTTCCATTTCACATTTTATATATTCGCCCTGGTGTTCGCATCCATTAATTTTTAAAGGCTTACTTGGTTTGTCCTCATTCAAAAATTCTGATTCAACGTAGATGGTCTTGTTTGACTTGTAATTTCTGCATAGGTTCGGTTTGTTTTACTTGGTTGTGCCGTTTGTTCCCTATGTTGTTGTTGGCGTGCATATTGACTTATGTTCCTGTCGTGGTTCGTTTGCTCCGTTTCTCTCCTTCGCGTGTTTCCTGTATTCAAATTTTGTCTAAAATTCTTATTGTAGTTACTAAAATTGTTTCTATTATTTGCCTGTCTCCTTTTCTGTCTAACCTCATTTACTTGTTGCCTTTGCATTCTACTTTCCACCACACGACTTTGTCCCAACTCATCACAACGTTGTAAATATTCCAGGAATATCTCTCTATCCACTATATTTTGAATCGTAATATAATGTCTTACCTCTTCTCTAAAATGTCCTGCTAAGTACTTTATAATTTGTCTTTCTTCCAATGGAGGATCTAATTGCTTTGCTACACTAAATTTTTGCATGACGTATAACTCTCGTGTCATTCCTAAGTTTTGATTGTATTTTCCCATAATTAAATTATCTCTCGCTTTGTCCTGCTGGTTGTCGCCCTAAAAGTGTCTTAAAAATCTAACTTCAAATTCCTGAAATGTTCCTATCTCATTTTCTATCAAGTCAAACCAAATTTCCGCGCCTCCTTTTAATATTGGCCTAACGAAGTTTAAATTGTACCTTTCATCCATTGATCCTTGTATTAATTTTCTTATATTATTTAAAAATATTTTTGGATTCATCTTATTGTCTCCGTAAAATTTCGAATATTGCTCCACTGATATCTCTGGTCTATTTATCCTAATGTATTGCTCCTTATTTCTACCAAAATTTTTGAAGTCTGATTTTAAATTACCTAATTCTCTATTTACCTCATTAAATCCTATCTCACAATTTCCTTGAATTTCTTGCATCTTTATACCTAAACCTGTAATCCTAGCATTAGTTTTCTTTTCACACGCTTCCTGATCTAATTTAACTTTCTAAACTTCGTCCCTAACTTTATCTATATCGTCTATGATTCTAATAAATTTATTTTGAAATTGTACCTACATTTCCGTGATTGTTTGATTTGTTTCTTTTAATCTGTCGCTCAGATTTTTATTTCGGCACCTAACCTTTCTCTATTTTCATTAATCTGCAGCTTGATGGTCTCTTCGTTTTTGTCATTTTTTTAGTTAACATGATTTTGGATTGTTGTGATGTCTGCTGTTCTTCACTTTGACTTCGTGCTAATTCTCGCCCTTGTATTTCCGTCGGTGTATCATGTAAAATTACGCTTTCTTGAGACCTTATTTCTATCCTGTCATTCCTTAATGCTTCTCTAGTTTCCTTTATTCGTTTATCCATCTTTATTTGAATTCTAATTTTTTTAAATTTTTTAATATTTTAAAATTCCCTCCTATCTAATGCAAATTTTAACTTTCCTAACGCTTGTGCTTTTTGGATTGCTAAATTTCCTACAATTTTCTGATTTCTAAATTTCTATGTTATTCTCACCCCTATAATTTTTTGAAATTCTAATTTTCCTTTTGCGGTGTTCTTGCCCCTACGATTTTTAAATTTTTAAATTTCTTTTGTGGTATTGTCGTTCCTACGATTTTTTAATTTTTTAAATTTTTTTGTGGTGTTCTCGCCCCCTACGATTGAGTCGCCCTTATTATTGCTGTGATCTGCCCCACGATCGGGCATACCATTTTTATTTTTGTGATATCGTCCTTACGTTGGGTGTCATTAATATTGCTGTGAAATCCCCTTTACATGTCCCACGCTTGGTGCGCAATTAATATTGCTGTGAAATTGCTTTTTCTTTCTATTTGTTGAAATAATTTAAATGAAGCAATCCAAAATTACACAGTATAATGATTGGTAATATGTACAGTTTTATATCAATTCAAAAATTAGCCCCTGAATAAATTATTCACATTTGCCAAAAAAGTAACGCAAATTTAATTTCTCTGAAAGCCAGCAAAAATATCTTTGTAATTACTCTAAAGTTCAAAGATGCTTTTCCCTATTTTCAAATTCTCAAATGACCTTTTTGTTGACTCTTACAGATATATAATATTTAGCAAATATTAAAATTGAAACAGTCTTTAACTAATAAAAATTTTAAGATCTCTAACCTGCGTTTTCTTTGCTCGTCACTGCAATTGCCTCAGAGTGTCCGTGCTTAGCATCCCTTGATTGTTACGGCTCGACCTGCTTCACTTGATTTACTGGAATGATGGATTATGGTTGCTTGTATTTTTTCCCTTGGATTCTGAAGTAACTTTGAGTATCTTTACGTAATTTCTGACGTACATTTAAATATGCCTTTAGAGTATTTATCCAGACAGACCCCTTTTTCTTATCTTTATTCAAATACGTTTACTTGGATGTTTACTCGAAAGCGTTTACTTTTCTTGTATGTTTATTCGAAACCGTTTACTTTTCTTGGATGTTAATTTGAAGCCCTAAATTTGTTAAATATTTAAAATAAAATGCAATTAATAGTTTATCTTACGTTTTACGCGTAAAACGGCCTATTCTTCGTTGTACATGTTGGCACTTTCAAATTTTTACTTTTAATAAATTATTTACTTTCACTAATTATTACTGGTACGTAATTTTCACTTTAAATCGACGTGATTCGTACCTTTGTTGAAGATATACTGTCTATTTTCGAGTTTTACATTCTATTTATAAGCACCACTTTCCAACGTTCTAATTGGCGTGCATAGCATGTTTATTGATAAACGTTTGTAATTTCCACCTATCTCTGTAGAACCTTGGGCTTTCTCAAATTCCCTGGTTTCAATTGTAATACTTTCATTCAATTCCGCACGTCGACATTCAATATATGATAGCATCTTCTTAGAATTTCCAAATACCTATTGCAATCCTGTCACGTTTTTCATATTTGAGTCGTTTATCGTTCAAGGCTTATCGTATAGCGAACCGCCTGTTATTTATTGTTTGTTATTTGAAATATGTTGGATTTTCATGTAAATATAATTCCTAATCACGTATTCATTTTCTAATGATGACGTATTAGAATGCGTTTACTTATTCATGCGTTCACATTTTTGACGAAATTATTAAATATCTAGAATGCCAGTTTATCTATCTTTCCTGTTAATGTGTTTATATTGATGCAATTTGTTGCGTTTAGAACCTTATCTTTTACTCGTTTCTATTTAATTTTGGACTTATAAACTTAACTTAAAACATATTATACGACGTTCACATTCTTATTTTAGTTAAATATTATCTAATTATTGAAATTGAGCTTGTTTTTTATGCATTAAATTAAATATAATTTATATACAGTGTGCTCGCTATTGACCTTTTGTAAAATAATTGATTTACTCCTCTAATTGGCGGAATTATTTGTTTTTCTTAACGTTAAAATTATTTACATTTATTCTACAACCCTTATGACTTAATCTACCCTGAAACTATCCTCTTATCATAGCAATATATATATATATATAATGCTATGATAATAGGGTAGTTTAAGGGTAGATTAAGTCATAGGATAAATATAAGCAACTTTAACTTTAAGAAAATCAAATAATTTCAGAAATTATAAGAGTAAATCGATCACTCTACATATTGTCAATTGAGAGGACACTGTATATAAAAGATATGTAACTAAATGCATGTGAACATAAATATGTCTATGTATAGTTTACAAGTAAAGATAAAATTTTAAAACGCAACAAATTGCATCAAAATTAAATTACCGGGAAACATAGATAAATTGGCATTCCAAATATTTAACAATTGCGTCGAAAATAATTCATTATTAAAAAATCGTTACGTGACTAGAGAAGAAAACATTTATTCAGAAAACCGACATTCTGTGGCAAACGAATAAACACCAGGCAGTTCAATTATGTGATAAATTAACAAACATCGAATACGTGATTTAATGAAAAGTCAAAAGTTGGAAATCCTAGGATAATACTGCAATATGCTGAATGCAGACGTGATGAACAGAGCATTCGTCGAAGATTTAAACTAGGTAATTTGTAAAAATTCCAAGTTCTGCCAGATAAGCAAAAGTACCAGCCTTGATTGTAAACACGCCAATGAAAACTGTTGGAGGAAGGGCTTATATATACAGTATTGCCCGAAATAAACAGTACTGAAACTAAGTTGGCGGTGTTTTTATGCGTGCGCTGTCACACTCAAGTTAGCTAGTATAGACCTGTCAAGTAAACCTCAAACAAGTAATTAGTAGGGCCTAATTGTTAAAAATGGTGTTAAGTACAGAAGAGAAAGTGTTTCTGGTAGAGCATTATTTTCGTTCATACGGAATCGGCCGACATAATGGTGCAAGTTTGCTATACGTGTCTGATCAATTCACACAAAGGTTTAATGAACGTTCTCCAAGTAATGCTGTAATTTTGAAGGTTATTGAAAAGTTTAGAAATACAGGTAGTGTATTGTGCCAACGAAAAGGAAACTCGGGGCGTCCCAGGACAGTTAACAACAACAATAACCATGAACGTGTTTTTGAGCAAATCTTAGAAAATCCGAAAGTCAGCCAGGCAAGGACAGCGTTACAACTTGATTTAAAAGAACTTCCTTTCAAAGAATCCTGAAGGAGCTGGGTACATTTTCGTATGTGATTCAGGTACATCAACAACTACATCCTCGGATTATCGCAGTAGAGTGGAATATTGCGCCAGAATTCTCGCGTTACAGTATGAAAATCCTGAATTTTTGAAAAATGTTTGGTTTTCAGACGAAGCACATTTTCACTTGTCAGGCTATGTGAATCGTCGCACAAATCGATTTCTAGGCTTTGCCAGACCCGATGAGGTTCAAGAGGTTCCTTTACATAGTGAAAAAGTTAGTGTCTGGTGTGCTGTATCCGGACACGGAATCATTGGTCCGTACTTTATTGAAGAGAATGGTAGGCAAGTCACACTTAATCAACAGAGGTACAGACAAATTTTAACACGATTTATCCCTGATCTACGTCAATTCTGTCGTGCACGTAACTTGGCATTTCGAAACCAATTTTTTCAGCAGGACGGGGCAACTTGCCATACTGCTGCCGCAATTCGTTAATTTCTTCAAGAACATTTTCCAAGCAAATTCATATCACGATTTACTGACTTCCCTTATCCTTCACATTCTCCAGACCTCACACCTCCAGACGCATACATTTGGGGCATGGCTAAAAATGCCGTTTTCAAACGGGCACCACAAACCATCGATGAATTAAAGGATGCCGTTAGAGTCTTCTTCGCAGCCCTGAGACAACCCTTATTCAATAACATGACCAGAAACTTAGAACATCGTTATGAAGTCGGTCTCGAACGAGGAGGTGCACATTTAGAACATATAATAAAGTGTCAATAATATGTATTTTTTAAATATACAAAACAATTACAATTTCAGTACTGTTTATTTCGGGCAATACTGTACTATAGAAACTGAACAATATTTTAGTCTATATTTAACTGAGCAACAACTATGCTCGAAGGTGTTAAAAACTCACGTAATTAGTGAAATAAAAATTAAACAAATGAGATCTAAAAGTGTGATAATTTTGTGCAACGAAATATAAGCCGATCTATAGATAGACGTAAGTTAAACAACTTAATTAAATTCATTTCTAATATAAACAAAACAGGGCTTCTAATTTTGGTGATATTCTAATTTTGGACATATTCTAATTTGGACACATTCTGATTTGGGACGTTTAATTTTGGTGATATTCTAATAATGGACATATTCTAATTTGGGACATTTAATTTTAAATATACTTTAATTTGGGACGTATTTTAATTGGAGGCGATACTTTAATTTTGGACGTACTTTAATTTGGTACGATTTTAATTGTAAGCGATTTTTATGGGAGGCGATTCATATATGGGGACGGCACTTTGTTGATGTCTTAACGCAAACGTAAAATACCAATAAGCAAAGCGGACACTGCAAGGAGATGCAGATCATACACTACGATGGAACTCCAGAACCCATTCCAGGTTAGCAATTTTAGTACACTTTATTATTGAAAGACTGTTTTTGATTTAATATTTGCTATACATTGTATATTTGTAAGAGTCATCAAACAGGTCACTTAAAAAAAATATGAAAACAAGGGAAGGTATCTTGGAACGTTTGAAGGTCCCTGAATGTAATTAAAAGATATTTTTGCTGGTTTTCAGAAAAGCATAAATCTGGTATATGTAGATTTTTTGTACAAAAAGGAAAATTTTGAGTATTGTAAATATTATCAATTATTATATTGTGTGTTCTAGAATTGCTTTATTTGATTCAATAAGATTTAATCAGTAAGCTAGTCGAGGGGGGGGGGATCCTAAATTAATATTACATATCAAATGGGGCAAATAGCACAGCAATAAAAGGAATATCACATATATATATATATATACACATACATATATTGCTGCGTAGTTCCCTCTGAAAAGGACAATCTAAAAATTTGTGTTGTCACAAATACCTGCACCTACCTGAATATGAAGCCCTACCATCTAGACTTGCAGTTCATATCACCCTACAATAATATCCTCTGAAGATGTTTTCCAATTCGGACGCCTAAACCTCCAGCTTCATCAGGTATATTCGCCATGGCTGCTCACTTGTCCTCTGAAAATCTTACCCTACTATTTAAATAAATAAAAGTTGACCTCCAAAAGTACATCACAATTTATTTGAACGTCAAGTTGCTATTTAAAATTTTCAGTTTTAAATTCCTCCTACATCTTGAATATTTAACACATATTATCAATTTTAAAAGAAGTCATTTTAAATAAAATAATTTGGAAAATTTCTATTTATATCAATAATTAACCAAATTTAATTGGGCTTATCTCCAAACTTACTTTAAACCCCTAGGTCTAATACGAGCTCATAGTAAAAACCTTTCTTTACCTATGTGCTGACTACGGCACTGAAATTAGTAAAAGCCCTTTTACTTTGTACAATAAGTCAAAATTACACCTTCATTTTATACCACCAAATAGTACATAAATAAATTTTCATATACTCCTTTCTTAAGGTAAATCATCAAATAAAACGTCCTTACAATACTATAAAATACACCAATAATCACCAAATTGTCATAAACATCCACAAAATTACAATAAGCAAAAGTTTTACAAAGGTTGAATTACCTGGATTGTAGTACCACCAGCTCTCTACGTGGGAACCATCTCCAACGAAGTCGTCCCACTAGACTGCACGCTCAAGCTTTACTTCAGGTGGCCTCTCACTATCCGGAACAGCACACTTCTACCCAGATTTTTCCGCGGCTAATGCACGATACTTCCATGCTCCCATACATCTGCTATTGGTCCATCCACATACTTGATTTGTACCCAGAGTACACCAAGCACCTCCAACCACAAGTAGTAAAAATTTTATATACTTCACAATAGCCATATAACTTTGCACCAACTTGTGCCTATTAAATTTTAATAAAATCTAAACTCACTTATTTTACATTTACACTTGTATGTAGCTTGGTTGAAGATCGAAAGGAAAAGAGAGACCTTTACCACCTCTGGGTTTATATGGCCTCCAAAACTGCCTCCTTGAATCTATTCTCACCACCCCTATAACACACTTTCTTAGTATTGTTTTCAAACTGTCCACCGGTTCCAGAAACTCATGCACAGCACAACAACAAACGGTCGCTCAATTCCACAAACTAACCATTACCCTTGAGTTATTCTAGGTAAAATTCTCAACGGTTTTCAAACCGTCGCAAAACTCGTGGAATTTTTAGTTGCAATCGTTTTATGTGAAACTCTCATTAAAATTTGTAACGACTGGCACTTTTTGTGAAATCTCCGGATAACTGCCATCCACTCTAACCTCCAAAACACGCCTCTAATGCACACGCATATATGTCATTTTCCTTTAACCTGCATTTAAAATCTTTCATCTTTTGTCTTTTCCCTTTCTTACTTTTCAACATTTGTTGTGCCTTTGTCTTATCTTTGTCTAACCCGTATGTTATATCTCGTTGTTTCTATTTCCCCCTATTCATAAGCTCTGTTCTACCTAACCGATCGATACTATAGTCTATCTTGCTCTTATTCGCCTAATCTAACAATCGTACTCTGTTTGCAATCTCTATTGGATTTCTGATTCCCTTTCCAAACAAATATCTTTCGAAAACACATCGCGTCTCTGTCTCGCTTATTTGCCTTTAAATTTCTTCGTCTAACAGACGTTTCAAAGCCAACGATAGCTAACCATATGTTATTTCCCTTTCTTTGCTACCTCATGTAAAATATAGTTTTTTTCTCTATATTATCGATCTGTTTTCGTACGTACTGTGCAACATTTTATCTAAAATAGACCTGTGTCTTTTTATTACTCGGAATCCTAATACTTGTTGACATGCTTTAAACTTGATACACAGAATGTGTTTGCAATGCTAAACCTTGCTAAACCTTCCTAGAAATATTATACGTGTTCCCGCTTTATTTTACCCTAAGTTACACAAATAAATAAATGACGCTTTGAATATATGTTACTAAATAAATACACCCTTAAAAGCTTTTGTATTAATACATTTACACGCTATTTCATTTTAAAACCTTAACTACGTTTTACGGAACTACGTTTCTTGCATATTTATGAAACTATGCTTCACAAAATTACGCTCCCTACCTAATTGTGGTTAATATTTACAGTGAATTTTACAACTACGTACAATTAATCCTAATATTTAATGAAAATTAGTAAATTCTTATCCTATCTTTTGGAAAAACGTCTTAAACTCTACTTGACTCATATACATGAGTTGCCCTGTAATAACTAACGATTTGTCCTTTCTAACACCTTTTGTAACCTATAAATTCACAGTAATAATATATATATATATATATATATATATATATATAAATATTTTAGGTAGTTAATTACACAAGGTAAGTTGATAAATACTATCGTATTATAGTGAATAAGATAAAATAATAACTTAGACTTTTATTTATTTTATTTATTTTTATTTATTACTAGCTCGATTTGAAATGATCATTTGGGTAAATAAAAGTCTAAGTTATTATTTCATCTTATTCACTATAATACGATAGTATTTATCAACTTACCTTGTGTAATTAACTACCTAAAATATTTATATATTTAATACTTGGCTTATAGCCATAATTTTGAGTGTAGCTTCCTGTCTATAACTGACATAAGTCAAAATTAACAATGTCAGATATGATTGACAAAAATGCCGAACGTAATTGAAAGTTAGGTTGATGTATCGTCGTGTACACGATTTAAATTTGTAAATTTCCCAATTGTGTCATCGGTCTCGGTGGCGTAATTGGTAAACGCATGGTTCCGGCAAAACCAGGATACAGGTTCAAGTCCTGTCCAAGACCTTATGTTTTCCATCTTTCAATTACTAGCTCGATTTGAAACGATCATTTGGGCTTTGCATCAAAATCTAAGTTATTATTTCATCTTATTCACTATATATATATATATATATATATATATATATATATATATATATATCAAAACAAGACAAGTTATTTGCAGTCCGCAAATAATAAGAGCTTATTCACCTATACAAATCGAGCTATTAGTTGTATAGCCATTAGCAAAATATAGCCTTATTATTTCACAAGGGGAGGAAACTTCCACTTACCGGTTTCAGCTTTATTAAGCTTCGTCAGGGTAGATTAGTTTCCAACAACCCTATGAAGTAATCGAAGCTATTATACTTATATAATTTTGAAGGAATCTTTGTACTATGGCAAAAGTAAATAATATTGCCATCAAGTGGTAAATCGCCATCACTACTAAGCGTGGAAGTACAAAAATTGATCCGAAACTACATCGTGGTTCTATAGATGGCTATACAAGTTTGGTCTTTGAGATTTGCGGAATGTTAGAGCAAAATTTATTTGCAAAAATAACAAACTTTCTCGTGGCGACACCCGTTTCTTGTCCTATCGGCAAATCATAATAATAACAAGACAAGTTATTTGCAGTCTGCAATAAGGAATTTGTGTAGAACACAATAAAAAAATAAGATGTATTTGTAAATAAACTCTTATGAAAATGATACATGATTTCTATTTATACATACAATAATTAATTACATAACAATAAGCATATTAACTGGAAAATCATTATTTCGGCAAATTCTAAATGTTGGGGGATCTTGGTAGCCACAGGTTGCTTAACCCCCTTCACTGAATCTCGGTAAAATAAGACATAAAATTAGAAATCTCTCAATTGTATAAATAGAAACATGTTAAAAAATGGTTTCCAATTCTCAAGTTATTGAATTTATATAAAATTTAAAATAAAAATTAATCAGCTGATTTCTCGTTAAGCGTATTGGCTACCTAAAGAAAGTCGGTCCCAGGTCGCAACACAAATTGAAGGCAATCATTCTTTTAAACTTTAAAAATTTTTGCTTAGTGTACTCAAACCAAATATTTCAAACATCAATAAATCAAAGTCACCTTTAATTTATGTCATAAATGTCAAACTTGAAGTTTTTATTATTTTGACAACGATCCTAGGTTATAGATCGAAACGTAAATAAAAATGATTTTAAAAACTATGTATCCTACAGTTTTAGTGAAACATTTATACCGACAGTGGGTGTGCGTGAAGTGAGTCGTACTCGAACCGTTGCAGAAGCAAGTCGTATGAGAGCTTTTGGAAGCGACACCATCACCCCAACGTGCGTGTTCTTTGGTGTCCGTTAAACCTTTTGTGTGTGAACTTTTATTGCCCCGAGCGGCACAGGCTTTAAGGTATTTATACCCTTTATTAAGTAGTTCGTTGTAGTTGCTTTATTTATTACATAACCGCTACACTGCCATCATATTGCTACAAAAGGCAATTGGCCCTTCCCTATAATTAACATATCTATATCACCTCATTTATCCCCATTCATCCATTGGTCCAAACGATCCGAATTCGCTAGTTCTATGGTTTATACGCATGTCCTAAACTTTGCATTCCAGCGAGCTTTTTAATTAATTATTTTAGCTTTTAAATTTGTGCTTAAAGCCCATATTTAGCGGGTTAAAATGTGTAAATATTATTTACACTGTCTTTAAATTAAATTAAGCGATTTGCCGTAATTAAACCAACAAGCGTTTAGTTACAAACAAATACTTCAGCATCAAATCTGTTAGTTTTCAGTCTTAAATTTATTTTAGCGGCATATAAAGCACACAGCAACCTGAAAATTATAGTTCGCTTTATACTTCTTAAATAAGAAAGGAAAGGGATTTGCTTTGTATTTAAAAGCCATTGCACGTTTTGTATCACATACAACCTTTCAGTCGGTTTACAACGTAAAATATTGAGCACATTTGCAGGAGTAATAAGGTTGTAAAGCTGCATCTTTCGGCAAATATGTTAAGCCACATGTTTAAACGTTCCTGTGAGCTTTGATGTAAAGGCCGCCTTTAAACTGTAAATCTTATCTTTAGGCTTTGTTTGACAAACCCTTAGTTTCCACGTGTTGCTTGAGACCCATTGCAGGCTAATAGTCATAAACGTGATTTATTGGTTTGTACGCTATTTTACATTTTCGTGCCTTGAACAACAACATAATATTTTAATATTTCTCAGCGCACATCTGAGCCGTTACCGTTTTTACAGCTTTTATTGTAGGTCTTTCAGAATAACAGTCACTATGGCTCCGAGGAAAACACATGTTGCAGAGCTAGAATTGCTTAAAATACGTATTATGGAGATGTGGGAACTTGGTAACGCTATGCAAGGTGACTCAGGTTTAAAGGCGTTGTTCAATATTCAAACAAGGGGAGTAAATGACCTTTACTCCAATTTTAATAAAGTTTTGGTTGATGTCTTAGCGTCCTGTGACGAGGTAGAATTGTTGAATTACCGCGCTTTACGGAAGGAAGTGGATTCCGCTTATTATTGCATACTGCTGCATCTTGAAACGATGCAAGAAATGAAAGCACCACAAATCATTGAAAATACATCAAGCAGCACGGCATCAAAATTGTTACCGTTAAAGCTCCCACATTTTAATAATGAGGTAACTGAATTTTCATCTTTTATCGATTTATTTGACAGTCTGTTTTATAATAACGCGTCGCTGTCCAATATCGAGAAATTAAATTACCTTATCAGTTGCTGTAGCGGGGAGTCTTTGAAAATTATTAAATCGGTACCCATTTCGGGGGATAATTTTATTATCTCATATAACGCCTTGCGTGAGCGATTTAGCAATCCGCGTTTATTAGCAACTTTGCATTGGAAGGCTATGAAAGACTTTCCACCTTTAAAATCAGAAGACCCTAAGAAACTTAGGGCACTTATTGATTGTTTTTCAGAGAACCTTGCTGTTCTAACTAACTTAAAGTTTCCCACTGAACATTGGAACTTTATTCTGGTCGATTTTCTTTTAGAAAAACTCGATCCGTTTACTAGAAAACGCTTCGAACTCCAATCGGATCCGAAGCAAATACCTAATTTCGATGATTTGAGATATTTTTTAACTCAACAATGTGCAGCGTTGGAAACCTTTTCTTCAACCGCACCTGTTTCTTATTCGACGACTGTCCATACAGCTCACACATCAGTGCCTAAGAAATCCTCAGCGTTTCAGTTTAAACCAAGAGTTTCTTCTAACGTAGTTTCACTGGACACACCAATTAGCTCTAATGACTCAAAGAATTCATTTTCGCACCATTGTCCTTCTTGCAAGGGCAATCACTTAATTTACAGATGTCAATCGTTTCTAAAGAAAACTCCGACAGAACGTTTCGACATTGTCAAACGCTTACGCCTTTGTTTAAATTGCTTACGAACAGACCATGCGTCCATGCAATGCAAATCTTATAATTCCTGTCGAACTTGCGCCAAGCCGCATCATACCTTGCTACATTTTGAACCGCAACCTGCTTCTAGCCGTTCAGCTGAACCGACCGCTACACACATGCATAAAAATGCCAATAGGACGCAGTCAGCCTCTCCTATTCCGGCAAATGTTTTGTCTTCACAGACGAATTTAAATTCTGGGGTTACTGTCTTACTCTCCACTGCTGTTGTGGAAGTTCAAGATCGTTCTGGTAGATACAAACCGATCAGGGTACTCTTAGACCCTGGCTCTCAAGCTAGCTTTATTCGAGACGATTGCGTGAGCAAACTTTGGCTTCCACGCATACGTTCTCAAGTTCCGATTTATGGACTTAAACAGACAACTTCAGCAGTCAATAGGGGTGCCGTCAGCTGCACCATTCGCTCTATGTTGGACTCTGAAAAATCTCTAAAAGTCACAACTTTTGTGCTTTCGTCAATATCTGGCAAATTACCCAGCGTTAAAGTTCCTAATAATTGGGAACACTTATGCGGCCTGCACTTTGCAGACCCGACCTGGAACTCTCCAGGAACTATTGACATGCTCCTTGGAGCAGATGTTTATCCGTTCATCATCAATGGCGGTGTTATACATGGCAAATTTCTTCAGCCTGCCGCCATAAATACAATTTTTGGTTGGACTATTATTGGTCCCACAAAAAGCTTGCAGTCTGATACTGTCCAAGCATTTTTTACTTCTGTAGAAGATCCTATCGACCAGACCCTAAGGCGGTTTTGGGAGATAGAAGAGTTGCCATCCAAGCCTTATACTTCTCCAGAAGAAGAAAAGGCAGATTTGATTTTTGAAAATCGTGACCCTAGCGGTCGTTTTATTGTTGCGTTACCGTTCAACGATACTTTGCCCGTTTTTGATAATTGCTTTGAGATGGCTAAAAAAAGACTATTTTCGTTGGAGCGCAAATTGCATGCTCAACCGGAGCTACGCGCCCAATACAACAATTTCATGCAGGACTATCTTGATGCGGGTCATATGGCATTACTCGATTCTCCGCCCGTTGGGAACGATAATTATTTTTTACCCCATCACCCTGTGTTTAAAGAGGAAGGTCATATTTCTAAAATTCGTGTGGTTTTTGACGCCTCTGCAAAGGCTAAAAACAACGTGTCACTTAATGACACTCAATTGGCTGGACCTAGTCTCCAAAATGACATTTCGTCAATCTTACTTAAATTTCGCTCTCATCGTTTCGTTTTTACTTGTGATGTTCGCTAAATGTATCGACAAATTTTGGTTACCGAAGAACATAGAAGGTTTCAATTAATTGTGTGGCGGTTCTCCGCAGAAGAACCCATTCAGACTTATTAGCTTAATACAGTGACCTATGGTATTAAGTCATCGCCTTATCTTTCATTAAAAACCCTTCAGCAATTAGCCATTGACGAAGGCAAAAGGTTTCCGTTAGCCGCTGAGGCTATACGGTCAAATCTATATATTGACGATTTCGTCGCTGGTGGAGATTCTATACAATCGGCCCGAGAAATTAAAGATCAACTTATCCGACTTTTACATTCGGCTGGTTTGAACTTCGAAAATGGAGTTCTAATTCAGCTTCTATTTTGGAAGGCATTCCGTCAGATTTTTGCCAATATACTTCTCTCGATTTCGATTCTGACGAATCAATAAAAATATTAGGTCTTCAATGGTCACCTACAGAAGATATTTTCTCATTTCGGGTTAAACCATTAAACCCAATATGTACAAAGCGCAACATACTTTCGCAAGTTGCCAGAATATATGATCCATTAGGATTTTTAGCCCCACTAACACTTTTTGCGAAACGCCTAATCCAGCATCTGTGGATGTTAGGTTTAAATTGGGATGACATCCCACCAGCAGACATTTCGTCTCAATGGCAGCAGTATCAAGAAGAATTGTCGTTATTATCGTCATTAAAGTTACCACGTTGTTTACCCCCTTCGGATCCTTTTACTTGTCATTTGCATGGGTTTTGCGATGCTAGCGAGGTAGGGTATGCAGCGGTAGTATATTTCCAGTTCATAAATCAAACTACTGGAGAAATAACTGTACAATTTGTAACCGCTATAACAAAAGTAGCTCCAATTAAGCGCATTTTAATTCCACGTTTGGAATTATGTGTCGCCGTTTTATTAACCGATTTACTTTCTTTTACCATTCGGTCTTATCAAGGCTTGATTGAAATCTCAGATGTTTCAGCGTGGAGTGATTCTACGGTCGCTCTCACTTGGATACGTTCTCCACCTTTTCGTTGGTAAACTTTTGTGGCGAACCATGTTAGCCACATTCAAGAAATCATTGCACCTAGCCGATGGTTTTATATTAAATCTTCGCATAATCCGGCTGATCTTGCATCTCGGGGATTAATGCCAAGCGCGGTTATTTCATGCTTGCTATGGTGGGCGGGGCCTGAATGGCTTCACTACCCTAGTGACTTCTGGCCGCCTCAACCAACATTGTCAACCTCAATTGCTGAGGTAACTACGGAAAAGAAGATCCTAACATTTGTCGCTCAAACAGATCCAAACGTCATTGACATTTTACTAAGTCGCTTTTCATCGTTATATAAAATCCAAGGCATCGTGGCTTACATTTATAGATTTTCTAAACCCATGGCTCAACGTCATACGGGTCCCTTAACAGACATTGAATTACACAATGCTCTCATGATTATCGTTCGGCATGCACAAAATGTTACATTTTCAAAGGAAATAGCTTCGATCAAGGCAAACCGTAAATTACCTAAAAGCTTGCGAAAACTTTCTCCATTTGTTGATCCACAAAATATCTTAAGAGTAGGTGGGCGCTTGACACATTCTTCGCTTTCCTATTTCGAAAAATTTCCTGCGTTATTGCCTCAGCGGCACCGATTAACCGAACTTATCATTCGGTCAACTCATGAAAGGTATTACCATCCCGGTGTTAATACCACAGCGTATCTTATCCAACAGAATTTCTGGATCCTTTCTATTAAAAATTCAATCCGAAATTATTTATCATCATGTCATAGATGTTTTCGTACCAAACCGGTCCTGGTAACTCCTCCTATGGGAGACCTACCGGCAGCACGTATTACCCAAATCAAACCGTTCAGTATTGTTGGTGTTGATTTTGCTGGCCCTCTGTTAATAAAGGCTAACCGCCTGCGAGGCTCTAAAACTCTTAAGGCCTATATTTGTATTTTTGTTTGTTTTGCCACTAAGGCAGCACATATTGAACTTGTTTCGGATTTGTCGGCAGACGCGTTTCTTGCCGCTTTGCGACGATTTATAGCACGTCGAGGACGCTGTTCTCAAATATTTAGTGATTGCGGTACTAATTTTGTAGGTGCCTATCGTCAGCTTACGAGTTATCTGCATAGTGCAGTAACCTCAGAAAAGATAAAGTGGTCTTTTAATCCACCTAGCGCCCCTCACTTCGGTGGCTTGTGGGAAAGCGGTGTTAAGTCGGTAAAGACACACCTAGCTCGCGTAATCGGCGAACAAAAACTTACCTTTGAGGAACTTTACACAGTTCTTACTCAAATTGAATCTGTTCTAAATTCAAGGCCACTCTGCGCTTTGAGTTCGGATCCAAATGACTTGCGTTGCCTAACACCAGGTCATTTTCTAACTATGTAACCCCTTTCTGCACCACCAGATGAGGACCATTCAACCAACGTTTTATCCTTAAAGAGCAGGTGGAAACTCCTGCAAAAACTCCATCAAGATTTTTGGGCTCGCTGGAGCCATGAGTACTTACATACTCTGAATCAGAAGGTTAAATGGCACTCTAAGGTAGGTGTCCGACAAGTTGAAAAGGACACTATTGTCCTCATCAAGGACGACCAGCTTTCTCCACTTCAATGGAAGTTTGGTCGTATTATTAATACTTTTCCCGGTGCGGACGGTATTATACGTGTCGCGGAGATCAAAACTGCACATGGCACATTAAAACGACCTTTGGTCAAACTAGCGCCGCTACCGGTATTTTAATTTTATTTTATGTTTAGATTTATATACACATTTCTTAGATGTATGGTAGTATATTATTTTTAAATATTTGCTTATTTACATATATATTTTTATTTTTTGCATAGTTGGTAATATCGCTCGCTGTAGTGTACTACCCTATTTTTTGTTACCTGTTTTCCTAGCAAGGTCAAATCCCATGTGATTTCCTTCACCCAACCTACTTCCCTCCTTTTCAAAATTCTATGAATTTGGTGGGCGGTATGTTACGTCATCATCGAACATTTATTGGTATTGGTGACAATAAATACTATTCGTGCGGGTATCCTACAGTTTTAGTGAAACATTTATACCGACAGTGGGTGTGCAAGAAGTGAGTCGTACTCGAACCGTTGCAGAAGCAAGTTGTATGAGAGCTTTTGGAAGCGACACCATCACCCCAACGTGCGTGTTCTTTGGTGTCCGTTAAACCTTTTGTGTGTGAACTTTTATTGCCCCGAGCGGCACAGGCTTTAAGGTATTTATACCCTTTATTAAGTAGTTCGTTGTAGTTGCTTTATTTATTACATAACCGCTACACTGCCATCATATTGCTACAAAAGGCAATTGGTCCTTCCCTATAATTAACATATCTATATCACCTCATTCATCCCCATTCACTATGAGTGGTTTAATTCCCAAAGAAGATTAAGAAGAATGCTAAACAAACCACAACAAACATACAGGGAGTATATATATATATATATATATATATATATATATATATATATATATATATATATATATATATATATATATTGTAACATATCTTTTATGATAGAACACGCGACCCTCACCTGTTGGGAATATACGCTGCGCAGTGCTGTGCCGTGTGCTATCGGTAGTATCGTTTAAGCCGTTGTGGCGTAATGAAGCGACTCTCTTGCGTGTTCGCGTTTCGGGTATGAGTCTGCTTTTTTTGTATATTAAGATACCATACAAACTATTATTGTTCATTGCTTTTGTATAAAGTGTAATAGTTTGTTAAAATGTGTAAACACTCACTTAAGTTTTATATGTTTATCGGTTGAGTTTCATTAATTAAAAATAGTTACTACGTGTGTGCTTTATTTTAAAGATCACCGAAGCCTACCCCTGAGATTATTATAATGCTAGCCAAATAAATAATCTACCGCGCCCCTAAATAATATAAAAACCTCACATAAATTTGTCACCCAACCCGTGGCATTTAAAATAAACGCGCATATGTTGTCGATAAACTATTAAAAGTGTTGTGTTTTGATGCAAGGTCAAGGCAAACGGAACATAAGGATTTGGTTTGGAAACACCTGCTTGCCTGGCTTTATAGATAAGGATGTATACAACAGAAAAGGTATTTATGTATATTTCAGTGGCTTTAATTGTTTTAAGTTTTGTATTGCTTATAAAACTGTTTAGTTTTGTTTTGAAGTATGTATAGCAATTTCAAAAATGTTCGTATTAGATAGAACTATAAACAGTGCCTTATGAAACTGGTAGTGTTTCTTAATTTAATGATTGTTCTGAAAATATTTTGTTCGGTAAACGTGTACATTATAACGTATTCGCGACGCGATCGCGTTTTGTTTCAACCAGAAGCATACCTGAGATTGTGGTAACCAATCCCTTTGGAAGGACAGCTTGGTTGTAAAGCGTTTTTACGGGTTATAATTATTTTGATAATTTTATTTACAAACTCGTATGTCACACGATTATTTTTTAAGAAGTAAACAAACTTCCACAAACATGAATGATTCAACGAGTGAATCTGTGACTTTGTCCAAGGAACAATTTGAAGCATTATTACAAAGCATTCGTAGTGTAAATATTAATAACGTTAACCCTCCAGCAGCGACAGGGGGAAACTTTTCACAGTGTCTTTCGCGTTTTGATGGTAAAAAAGGTACGGATGTGAACTCATTTATTGACGCAATTGAAGTTTATAAAGATTGTTCGCAAGTAAATGATTCTAATGCTCTTTGAGGACTTTCTATGCTTTTATGTGGATTTGCATCCTCTTGGTGGCAAGGTGTAAAAGCTGATGTAAACAATTGGACAGATGCCTTAGCTTTATTACGTACCACGTTTGGACCTAAAAAACCTCCATATCGTGTTTATAGAGAATTATTCTCTCGGGAGCAAGATGCTTGCATTCCGACGGACGTTTTCGTTTGTCAATGTCGTAATATTTTGGCAAATTTACCGGTTAACACTTTAAGTGAAGCTATACAGTTAGATATGGTGTATGGGCTTTTAAATATTCAAATACGTGAGAAGATTCCTCGCGATAGTGTCAATTCTTTTACTGAACTTTTGGAACGCGCGCGTTTGATTGAAGAGACTTTCGTGGAAAAACGTATTGATCGCGCTGAAAATTATAAATCAGTGGATAAAGTAATTTCTAAAAATACGAAATCAACCCACAATGTTCGATGTGGTTACTGTAAGACATTTAGTCATAAAACAGATGATTGTCGTAAATTAGCTCGCAAAGAGACTGTTTAAGTAAACAATACAATTCTAACCCTATTTCGTGTTTTGGTTGTGGAAACCCGGGTTATATTCGCGCTAACTGTCCGAAATGTAGGCGTCGCCGTGGATCAATGTAGTACATGTAAGACTACGGATCCCAAGGTCCCGGGTTCAAATCCTGACACGGCCGACTGCTTGAAAAATGACAGGTGAGCATTTTTCACAAAAATTACGTCCTCGTTCGGATGAGAGGTTAAATGGAGGTCCCGTGTGTGAGTGTTGTCACGCACGTTAAAGATCCCTACCTTGCCTGGAACGGCAAGGGTTCGGCAAAATTCTAAATTTCCAGGCAACAAAAAACTCGCCTCCTGGCCAATGTAGTACCTTCGGGTGGAGCATTGGAAATGTAAATGAACTGTCCGAAATGTAAAACTACAGAAAATACGCAAGAAGTAAATTCCATGGAATTCTGTGGTATATATTTAAAAGATAGGCTGGTTAAACCCCGCCCTCGTCCTACTTTATATGTGCAAATATTAGGTATGTCTGGCACTGGTATTATAGATACTGCTGCAAAACAAAGTGTTGCTAGCGACTCATTGCATAAAGCCTTGTTGGCAAAAGGTCAACAATTTTACGAAGATCAAGTTACGGTTAAACTTGCTGACGGAAGCACTTCGTTTCAAAATATCTTGGTAACCAATGTAAATGTTTTTCTAAATGGTCATTCCATTAACACATCTTTCATTGTTTTACCTCATGCTAAGAACAACTTGACCTTATTTGGCATAGATTTTCTCGAGGACGCTAAACTTGTTTTAGACATTTCCAACCGTACGTGGAATTTTGCAGACAACGCAAAACAGAAATTTGTGTTAAATTTTGAAGTAGTGAACTGCAAGCTGCACATTGCTATAAATTCCATTAGTGCGTTACGTTCTAACGAAGGAACCATGCTTGATGCTTCCCAAGTTTCTCGTTTAGACCGCTTAGTTAAAGCAAACGAAAATACTTTCCGACTATGGGGAGGGACCACCCCATTTACGGAATACAGAATAGAAACAGCGGATCACCCGCCTATTGCTGTCCCCCCATACCGTATGTCGCCCTCTAATAAGGAAATTATGCGGAAAGAAATCGATAGAATGCTTAGTGAAGGCGTAATTGAAGAGTGTGAATCACCCTGGGCCGCCCCAGTGGTCCTTGTGCCAAAGAAAGACGGTTCAACTCGTGTTTGTGTAGATTACCGCAAACTTAATGCTATTACTACACCGGATTCGTATCCATTGCCTCGTATGGATGATTTGTTACATGCCACAAAATGTACATTTTTTATGTCAACTTTAGACTTAAGATCTGGTTATCATCAAATTAGTGTTCGCGAATCAGATCGAGATAAAACTGCTTTCGTGTGTCCTTTTGGTATGTTTTGTTATAAAGTAATGCCGTTTGGTTTACGAAACGGCCCAGCTACTTTTCAAAGGCTAATTGATATATTTAGACGTGGACTGGGAGATATGCTGATTTTAGCATATTTGGATAATCTTCTAGTACTGTCAGAAACATTTGACTCACATCTTAATGATTTGGAAAAAGTTTTCGAAAGGTTAAAACAATTTAAGTTAACTCTCAATAGAGAAAAATGTGTTTTTGCTTGTTCAAGCATAAAATATTTAGGTCATATTATCACACCGAATGGAATTAAGGTTGATCCAGAAAAAACTTCTGCCATTACTAATATGCCTAAACCACGCAATGTCAAAGATGTGCAATCTTTTTTACAGACTTGGTCATGGTATCGACGTTTTGTCGAAGGGTTTGCTGAAATTTCTAAACCTCTTTCTGACCTGACAAAGAAAAATGTTAAATGGGTTTGGAATGAAAGTCATCAAAAGGCTTTTGATTCTTTAAAAAAATCTCTTGTTACTGCCCCAATTTTACAGCAAAATGATGGTACGAAACCATACATTTTAAGGACGGATGCGTCTGCGTACGCTTTGGGCGCTGTTTTACTACAAGGGGAAGGGCCTGATGAACACCCAATAGAATATGCGTCAAGATTATTGACGTCTGCTGAAAGAAATTATAATTGCACCGAACGCGAAGCTCTTTGTGTGGTATGGAGCCTGAATAAATTTCGAGGTTACCTAGACACATCGTCGGTAATAGTTACTACTGACCATCAACCTCTGAAGTGGTTGTTAAGCTTACGGTCGCCTACTGGTCGACTTGCGCGTTGGGCATTAATGATTCAAAGTTATAACATTCGGATTGATTACATACCAGGTCGTTGTAATTTTATTGCCGATTGTTTATCTCGTCCGCCATGTGGACATGATACCAAAACCGCGTGTTATGTGTGCTTGGTTACAGTAGACATGCCCACGAGAACTGCTGCAAACTTTCGTGCTGAGCAGTTGAAAGACGAAGAATTAGCTAAAATAATTCGTACGTTTGAAGACGTTTCATGTCATGATTTCACAAAATGGACCGATCGTGGTTACATCATGACTAATGGTATTTTATATCATTATAATTCTGAGGAGGATAGGGATGAAGCACAATTAGTGGTGCCTGCTCATGAACGAGCCCGTGTACTGAAAGAGTACCACGATGCACCAACTGCTGCCCATTACGGTGCTGAACGTACCTTACAAAGAATTATGAAAGTATACTATTTTGTTGGTATGCTCCGATATATTTATGATTATGTTAAGTCGTGCCTGGAGTGCCAATGGTACAAAGCGAGTAATCAAAAACCTGCTGGTTTAGTTCAAACACCTGTGTACAATCAGAGGTTTGAAGTGCTGTCAATTGATCTGTTTGGACCTCTTCCCGAATCGGTTAATGGGGAGAAATGGATTTTAATTGTGGAAGAACCTAGTACCAAATGGGTTGAGCTATTTGCTCTAGTGCGTGCTACCGCGCAGGAATGCGCTAAAGTACTTGTTAATGAAGTTTTCTTTAGGTATGGGATACCTCGTAAAATAACAAGTGATAATGGTACACAATTTGTATCAGCTGTTATGCAAAAAGTTTGCCATTGTTTACGAATTAAACAGCACTTGATACCATTGTATCATCCTGCCGCAAATATTGTGGAAAGGAAAAACCGAGATTTAAAGCCTCGCTTGGCTATTCTTGTAAAAGAAGACCACGCTTCATGGGTTGATAAGTTGCCTGTGATTCGGTTTGCTATGAATTCGGTTTATAGTCAAAGCACTGGTTATACCGCTGCTTTTCTCACGTTTGGTAGGGAGCTGAGAACTCCAGATCAGGTTCAAAACGATCATCGCGTAGTGGTGCAATCGGAAAATTTTGTGCCGCAGATCACGCCCTTTTTACATAAAATGGCTCGAACCTGGGTTGAAGCCAAACAAACGCATGAAATGCAACAGGATCGTCAGGAAATATATGCTGACAGGAAAAGAAATCCAAATCCTGATTACAGCGTAAATGATAAAGTTATGGTCACCACTCATACTCAAAGTAATGCTTTAAAAAGGGTTACTTCAAAATTGCATCCACGTAAAGATGGGCCTTATGTAATTATAAAAAAGGTTTCGCCTACTTCGTATCAAATCGCTGATTTGAAAAACCCTAAAGTGCCCCTCGGTGTATACCATTTGTCAGCGTTAACGACTTACCATGGTTTAGAAGATGCACCACCAGTAGTTCCAATTCGGAAACGTGGCAGACCTAGGAAAAAGAAATGTTCTGTTGTTGTTGACCCCTCGCCGAGACGGCTTAGAGGTCAAAGGGGGAGAGTGTAACATATCTTTTATGATAGAACACGCGACCCTCACCTGTTGGGAATATACGCTGCGCAGTGCTGTGCCGTGTGCTATCGGTAGTATCGGGAGTATCGTTTAAGCCGTTGTGGCGTAATGAAGCGACTCTCTTGCATGCTCGCGTTTCGGGTATGAGTCTGCTTCTTTTGTATATTAAGATACCATACAAACTATTATTGTTCATTGCTTTTGTATAAAGTGTAATAGTTTGTTAAAATGTGTAAACACTCATTTAAGTTTTATATGTTTATCAGTTGAGTTTCATTAATTAAAAATAGTTACTACGTGTGTGCTTTATTTTAAAGATCACCGAAGCCTACCCCTGAGATTATTATAATGCTAGCCAAATAAATAATCTACCGCGCCCCTAAATAATATAAAAACCTCACAATATATATATATATATATATATATATATATATATATATATATGCTATGATATCGTCGTACTCTGATGTATTTAACGTTCAGTTGCCTGCTGCTCGTCACCACTCTGTGTCTCTAAATAACCTAGGATAAATTTTAGATTTTGCACAATTCGTTTTATATGCCTCGACTAGCTTGGTTCAACCCCACACAGAGTGCACGACAATACGATAACCCCCCCACACACACTCCTTTATATAACACTTCCCACCTATATGAGGTAAACAAAATTAACCAAAATTTATATAATAACCAATATAGTTCCACAACCTTTATAATATTATTTGCTATTTAAGAAAATCCCTGAATCAAAGTAATAATATAAATCAGTTTGTTCCCAAATTATGACTCCCTTAAATCAGTTTAAAGCCGGCAAAAATAGCTCTGTATACTACTGAAAGTACGTTTAACGTTCAATGACCTTCTTTCCCTTTCACGTAATTTCTACGTATCAACCAAAAATTTTTGATGATCCTTTACATAAATATCTCAGTACATGCAAAATTTAAATGTTCAAGAAGAAATTAATGCCTTATGCTATTAATAAATTTTATCTGACCTGTTGTTTTTCCCTATTGAACTCCTGATTGTGAATGCGCGTCTCTGCATGCACCCCATTTCTTAGAACTGCCGCTGTGTGCTGTTGACCAGTATCCTTGGATTTTTTCAGTTAAATTTTTTTATTGATTTTGTTTGGTAGTATAGCGTGGTTAAACGCCCAGTTTAACACTTAATCATTTACTTAGTGGAATTTAGTTCAATCCTTAGTACAATAATTAGTTTAATACTTGGTTCAATACTCAGTGCAGTGCTTAGTTCAATACCTAGTGCCCTAAGTTAATAAAATATTAAAGATTATATTTAATTAGAATTTTGGACTTACGTTTTTAAATGTCAACGGCGAATTCTGTTGTATATTTGCATTTGTACTAGTATTTGGAATTTTTCAATCACCAACTTTCACTTATATTTTTATTTAATTTGGTATTTTAACTTCGCTTGTTATCTTGGTTCAGAAAAGTTTAGAGCGTGCCTTTGTTGTATCAAGACTGACCCTTTATCAGCTAGTGCGGTATTTAAAGGTACGCCTATCACCCGTTATTATTGAGTTACTCAGCTTATCTCGTTGATTGAGGCGTTGCGCTTGTCTCCTATCGTCCAAGCCTTCGGATTTTCATGGAGTTATCATCCTAAATTTCATCGCAATTTTGTATTGTGGATTCCGTTGGCCATGAAACCTTGTACCTTCTCAAGTCACGTCTTTTTATTTGTATAGGAATTTATTCAAACTTTCAGTTTAATTCCGCACATAGTCGAACGTACGTTTCCTTATTTTTGTTTACCAATGTGCTGGATTTTATTCGAATTTTGTCAAGTTCATTATTAAAAGGTCACGTAGTAAAATTTTATAACGGGATTCTTTAACAAATGGCGTAAATTATATGCGTTTTTATTGACTTTTTACGTTCTGTAATTTGCTTGTTTTGCAAGATCCGTTTGTTATGGGCATGCATGATTATTAATGCGTCGAGTTTAAGAAAATTCGTTTCATGTTTGTTTAACTTTTAATGTTCCTGATGCATATTTATTTAAAGTTTATGAATGCATTGCTATTCTTAAAACTGAATTGAATTGCGTACAAAGCTAGTTTTCTTACTAAATGTGATTGAATTCTTGAAAAATGAGCTTCCTTTCATTGATTAAAGTTGGTTGTGAATTTTATATCGTGTGATATTTGCCTTTTGTATAATTGGCGAATTGCTTACTCTTTATGATAAAAATGTTTAATTTTCTTGACTTTGGTGTCGTTTGCTAATTTGTCCTAACTTGCATGAAAACACCTTAAGAAAATTAAAAAATTTTTTGTTAGCTTCTGTAAGACCTGCGCTCTTGAAACTTGTTATGCAGTTAGGGTAGGTATACTAAAACCATATACAACTTTTACCGAAACGTGTTCGCTCCTGTTCGCAAATTTTTCCGTACACGCATGATACCTTAAAAAATTGCAAAACGTTTTTTCTTAGCTTCTATACGACCTACGCTCTTGAAACTTGTTATGCAGCTAGGGTAGGTGTACTAAAACAACACATACCATTTGCAAAATCGTTTTCGCACCGGTTCACAAATTTTTCGCAACTTGCATAATGACGCCTTAAGAAAATTCAAAAAATTTATTCTTAGCTTCTGTAAAACCTGTGCTCTTCACACTTGATAAGCTTCTAGGGTAGGTCTACTGAAACAACACTACCTTTTGCAGAAACGTGTTCGCCCTGGTTCACAAATTTTTCCCAATTTACATAAGGGCGTCTTAAAAAAATTAAACAATTTTTTTCTTAGTTTCAAGTTTTACAGAAGCTCGGAAAAAATTGTTAATTTTCTAACGCAAATTCAGAAAAAGTTATGAATAGGAACGAACACGTTTCTGCAAAAGGTATGTGTTGTTTTAGAGCACCTAAACTAGCGGCCTAACAAGTTTCTTGAGCGCAGGTTTTACAGAAGCTCAGAAAAAAAAATTAATTTTCTAATGCAAATTGAGAAAAAGTTGTGAACCGGGGAGAACACGTTTCTGCAAAAGGCATGTGTTGTTTTAGTACACCTACACTAGCGGCCTGACAAGTTTCTTGAGTGCAGGTTTTATAGAAGCTAAAAATTTTTTTTTAATTAAGTGTCTTTATTCAAATTCGGAAAAAGTGTTCCAGAGCGAACACGTTTTTGCCAAAGGTATGTGTTGTTTTAGTACACCTAAACTAGCGGTCTAACGAGTTTCAAGAACGCAGGTCTTACAAAAGCTAAGATAAAGATTTTTAATTGTCTTAACGTGTCTTATGCAAATTCGGAAAAATGTGTGAATCCCGGCGAACATGTTTCTACAAAGGATATGTAATTTTCTTAAGGTGTCCTTATGCAAATTTGGAACAATTTCCGAACCGGGGCGCACACGTTTCTGCAAAAGACATGTGTTATTCTGTACACCTACACTAGCTGCTTAACAAAATTTAAGAGTTTTACAGAAACTAAGAAAAAAATTTTTAATTTTCTTAAGGTGCTTTAATGCAAGTTCGGAAAACTTTGTGAATTGGGACGAACAGGTTTCTGCGAAAGATATGTGTTGTTTTAGTACACCTACACTAGCGGGCTAACAAGTTTCTTGAGCAGGTTTTACAGAAGCTCGGAAAAAATATTAATTTTTTAAAGCAAATTCAGAAAAATTTGTGAACCGGAGCGAACACGTGTCTGCAAAAGGTATTTGTTATTTTAGTACACATACACTAGCGGCCTAACAAGTTTCTTGAGTGCAGGTTTTACAGAAGCTAAAAAAAAATTAATTTTCTAAAGTGTCTTTACGCAAATTTTGAAAAATTTGTGAACCGGGGCGAACACGTTTCTACTAATGGTATGTGTTGTTTTAGTACATCTACACTAGCTGCCTAACAAGTTTCTTGAGCGCAGGTTTTACAGAAATTAAAACAAAAATTTAATTTTCTAAAGTATCTACGCAAATTCGGAAAAATTTGTGAACCGGGGCGAACACGTTTCTGCAAAGGATATGTATTGTTTTAGAACACCTACACTAACGGCTTAACAAGTTTCTTGAACGCAGGTTTTGCAGAAGCTCTGAAAGAAAATTTAAATTTTTAAAGCAAATTCAGAAAAATTTGTGAACCGGGGCGAACACGTTTCTGCAAAAGGTATGTGTTGTTTTAGTACACCTACACTAGCGGCCTAACAAGTTTCTTGAGTGCAGGTTTTTACAGAAACTAAGAAAAAAATTTTAACTTTCTTAATGTGTTTTTATGCAAGTTCGGAAAAATTTGTGAACCGGGGCGACACGTGTCTGCGAAAGGTATGTGTTGTTTTAGTACACCCAAACTAGCGGCCTTACAAGTTTTAAGAGCACAGGTTTTGCAGAAGATACGAAAGAATTTTTAAATTTTCGTAAAATATTTTTATGCAAGCTCGGAAAAATATGTGAACCGATGCGAATACGTTTCTGCAAAAGGTATGTGTTGTTTTAGTGCACCTACACTAGCGGCCTAACAAGTTTCTTGAGTGCAGGTTTTTACAGAAATGCGAATACGTTTCTGCAAAAGGTATGTGTTGTTTTGGTATACCTCTAAACTAGCTGTCCAACAAGTTTCAAGAGTGCAGGTCTGACAGAAGCTAAGAGAAAGATTTTTAAATTATCTTAAGATGTCCTTATGCAAATTCGGAAAATGTTGTGAACCGGGTCGAACACGTTTCTGCGAATGGTATGTGTAGTTTTAGTACACATACACTACCTGCTTAACAAGTTTTAAGAGCGCAGGTCTTACAAAAGCTAAGATGAAGATTTTTTATTGTCTTAAGGTGTCCTTATGCAAATTCGGAAAATGTTGTGAACCGGGGCGAACACGTTTCACAAATGGTATGTGTTGTTTTAGCACATCTACACTAGCCGCCTAACAAGTTTCAAGAGTGCCGGTTTTGCGGAAGCTACAAAGGGATTTTTTAAATTTTTGTAAGGTGTTTTTATGCAAGTTCAGAAAAATGTGTGAACCCCAGCGAACATGTTTCTACAAAAGGTATGTAATTTTCTTAAGGAGTCCTTACGCAAATTTGGAACAATTTCTGGATGGCAACACACACGTTTCTGCAAAAAGTATGTGTTATTTTGTACACCTACACTAGCTGCTTAACAAATTTTAAGGGTGCAGGTTTTATAGAAGCTGAGAAGAAATTTTTAATTTTCATAAGTTGTTTTTAAGCTAGTTCGGAAAAATTTGTTAATCGGGGCGAACACGTTTCTGCAAAAGATATGTGTTGTTTTAGAACACCTACACTAACGGTTTTACCGAAGCTCAGAAAAAAAAAGGTTAATTTTTTAAAGCAAATTCAAAAAAATTTGTGAAACGGGGCCAACACGTTTCTGCAAAAGGTATGTGTTGTTTTGGTACACCTGCACTAGCTCCCTAACAAGTTTCTTGAGTGCAGGTTTTGCAGAAACTAAGAAAAAAATTTAAAATTTTCCAAAGGTTTTTTATGCAAGTTCGGAAAAATTTGTGAACCGGAGCGAACACGTTTCTGCAAAAGATATGTTTTGTTTTAGTACACCTACACTAGCGACCCAATAAGTTTCAAGAGCGCAGGTCTTACAGAAGCTAACAAAATTTTTTTTAACTTTTTTTAAAATGTTTTTATGCAAATTCAGAAAAATTTGTGGACCAGGGCGAACACGTTTCTACGAAAGGTATGTGTTGTTTTAGTACACCTATACTAGTGGCTTAACAAGTTTTTTTATAAATATTTATAGTTCCGGGTTAAGACCATGTCATTTTATAAACTAAGGACGTCGTTTCACCCACTTTTGTAAGGGACTTCCTTACCTTATTTTAATTTTACAGAATTAAACTTCTTGTTTTGAGGATGGTTTATCTGGTTATAATTATTCCCACGCTCTTAAGATTTGTTTTGGCTAAAAAAATTCTTGAGAGATAATCTATTAAAAGATCAGTGTTTCGAACTCCGATAACAAATTTTTTTGATAAAATCGTTTACAAAAAAAAGTTATTAAAAGTTATTAACACTTATTATTCTACCCTAAATTAAATACAAATACTCTAATATCTGTTAAAAATAAATCTAAAGGTAATACTTGTAGAATCCACAGAAACACTCCTCGTAATTAAAATATCCTCTCATTTTAAATTGATGTCCAATCAGCTTACAAGATTTACCATTTTAAAAATCTTCATTTCAAACAGCAATTACCAAAGTACATTTTTGGTTAAATCTTACTTTCAATTATTTAATAAAGTCTTTAAAATGGCGTTATATTGAAGAATTTTCCTTATTCATTGTAATTAATTATTCCATTTCTGTATGTAATTTGTGTTTTTAAGAACATCACTTCTATATTCATTGTATCATAATAATTATTAAATTACAGTATGATTACTGCGTACTTCAAATATCATCTTCGCAATGCAACAGCTCGCGCTTCAATCAAAATATCTCGCGATCGAATTTAAGAATCAAATGAATGAATGAATTACTGCATACTTCAAGTATCATCTTCGCGACGCAACAGCTCGTGTTTCAATCAAAATAACATTTCGCGATCTAATTTAAGAATCAAATGAATGTATGAATGAATAAACGCTTCCTTATATACACAAACTATGAATTTTCTAGAATGTTGTAGAATTAGCGCGATTTCATTCTAAATAATAAACACCTATCTTACATAATTTCTTGGAAATTCTCATTGGCGTTCAAATTTGTTGAATTTTATTACCTAATTATCTGGTTCTAGTTATACGTGACACGCGCTGTTCGTCTTGCTCTCACATATACTTTTATTGTCGCGTATCGCTTCTCTCCAACAGTGAATGCGAAGATCATAAATATGTTTATTAGTTATTCCAGGGATTTTATGTGTCTTGGAATAAAATGTTTATTTATTTATGAGTTCATATGAATTAACGTATTCTCCCAATTTCTCTCGAAACTTTATTCTTTATCTGGTCTATTCCAGAGCATTCTCTATTTAAAATAAATTTGTGTAATTATCTGGGCACTTAATTTAAACTTTATTTGCTTTTTAATGCAAAAGGGGTTGCATTTTATAGAAAATATTTGCTTTCGTGTTTCAGTACACAAATTAATATGAAAATTGAGGTTTTTAAATATACTTTGATTGTAGTTTCTCAAGTTAATACTATTCTATGCTATTTACAATACACTTCTATAATACAGGGTAATTATCTATACACGCGCAATTTGTGTTTTGTTTGGCACTTCAATGAACAAAAGGACACTTGTATTTTACAGGGTGTAACAATGAATTTACGGAAATTTTTATTTTTCCGAATTCTATGTGTGTTCTATCTGTGTTGTTTTTTCGCATATATGAGTAATTTTGCTATTTTTATTTTTAACTACTTGCCATCTATAACTAATTTTACAAGCTTTATAATACACACGCCTAATCTTTTCCTACTAGGGCTTTTCTCCTATTAACAATCCACCTATTTCTATCTTATAATTAACTAAACTTTCCTTAACTCTATTCTAATATCATTTATGATCTAACATTTCTATCCTATATTTCTAACTTTTCTCATATTTACACATGGTCTCACCAAGTTTCATCTCACACAAAATTCTCTTCACTATCACACATGACGTATTACAGCACATTCCTCTCTAAACTATCATAATCTTGGAAAAATATGGGATGTTAAATTTTCATGAAGTTGTCCCAGCAATTACTCAGTTATACTACTTACGTCGAAAAAAATATGTTCTAAAATCTCTATATCTAGCCTACTTTGGTTTCTCTCCAATTATGTATCTTTCAATTACTCTGCATCTATTTATTTATTTATTTATTAAACATTTAGTAACAAAATAATTCAGGTGCAAATGTTAGAGATATGGCAGATCATTACAAAGGTAGTGAGGAAATTTCTAGAACAGTTACATAATCGTTTAGATGGTAGTATGTTAACAAAGCTGGTTTTCACATATACCAAAACTATGTGTTTCGTAATAAGCGAATATATAGTCTATGGTTCACTATCAATAACTTCTAACTTATTTTCACAATCATTAGTAATTCTTAACTCTCTTCCAATTCATACTATTCTTCCTATAACAACGTTTGTATTATATTCTTAACTTCATCTGGACATATAATAACAATTCTTCCTTTTTCTACATTTTTCTCTAATTCTCTTTTAAAATAATTCACATTTATACTCTAACTCCCTCATTCTCTTTCATTTCAATAATTTCTTTCTTTTCCTCACTTACAATTCTTTCTTACATCCCTATATTTAAATGCATGTATCGACAAAACTCTACTTCTTCATATTTATACATACGCCATTTTACATAATGATTCGATTCTTTAATTGCAATTATCCCAAACGAATGATTAAGTTTTACTTTCCAAATTATTTCATCATTATTTAATATTTTACTATATTTATATTATTTTTAAGAGCTGCAATCAGAGAAAGTTTTTTTATCTCCTTTTCAACACCTGCAATTATACTATTTTCATCAGTTTCATTTATTATTTCCTTCTCTTCACCATCTTCTTTTGCAGTTTCCAATAATTCTGTTTTTTTTTTTAAAACGATACAACCTCTCTTCTAATTTCGCCAGGGCACTAATACTTAAACTTCTACATCCTTCACCTTCCATCTTCTTCTTAAATTGATTCCAATTCATACCTCTTGTACCTCTATATGGACTTCTTCGACGCATTTAATTCACTCATCTTCCATAATTATCATCTTATTCTCAGTATCTATTATACCTTTCATCTTACTTATAAAATCCAGTCCCAGAATGGCGTCAACTTTTAATCCTGGCACTATTAAAAACTCTCACTCAACTTCCATCTTTTCTAACCTAACTTTCAGAATTATGATACTTTTGATAACTGCAAACTTCTTATTATTCGGCGATGCTAAATTATTTCTTTTCATAGGGATAACTTTCTGCATTAACTCCTTTAAAGTATAATAAAACCTACACTTACTAACGTTGCTTTAGCTCCTGTATCTACCAGTAATTTTATCTCTTTTCCCTCTACTTGCAATTTTATTATAGCTAGTAAATCATTTTTTTTTCATTAACTTTTTCATCATTTTCCAACTCAAATTTTATAAATTCAGACGCATGTTCATATTTATTAATTTATATATTTTAGTAGCTTGATTTGTCCGCATCTAAAAATTCTCCCTATCTTATGTTCCAGGCGCTGATTAACTATTTCTGCATATGTTCTTTTATTTTCATTGCTACTATTTATGCCATTTCTCTGTGCGATTGCCATATTTTCCCTTCCTTGGGTACCGGTTCTATCCTCAATGGTCTGGGATTTATTATTCTCTCTTCCCCCATCTCTCCAAATGACATTTCCTTTATTCCAATTATTTTTTTGGTTATTCTCCCTTTCAAATGGTCTGCCTTGATTTCTCTCCTGTCCATTATTCCTCTGGAATCTAAATGTATTCATGGACTGGCTCCTTGGCCTGGTCTCCATCCTCCTTGGTTAACCCATATCATCATAACGTTGAAAATATTCTAAAAACACATCTCTATTAACAATATTTTGTAAGGCTATGCATTGCCTTACTTCCGTTTCGAAGTGACCTGCTAAATACTTTATAATCTGATTTTCCTCTAAAGTAGGATCAAGTGGTTTGGCAATGCTAAATTTCTTGATCGCATATAACTCCCTTGCCATGCCTGAATCGCTATTATATTTGCCCATTAATAAGTTATCTCTCACTTTAAATTGCTGGTTGTCTCCCAGAAATACTTTAAAAATTTAATCTTGAAATCTTTAAACGAACTTAACTCACTTTCAATTAGTCCAAACCAAATTTCGGCACTATCCTTCAACATGGACCTTACAATATTTAACTTTGTTTGCTCATCCCAGCTATTTTGTATTAAAGTTTTTAACTTATTTAAAAATATTTTAGGGTTAAGTTTATTATCCTCGTAAAATTTTGAGTATTTTTCTATTGGAACACTGGTTGGACTCCATCTCATCGGTTCCCCAACATGAATATGTTTAACTTTATCTTCTAGATCCTCAAACTTATTCCCTAAGTCTGTTTTAAGATTTTCCAAATTATTTTAAATGTTTTAAAACCTGCTTGGCAGCTTCCCTCTATTTGATTTACTTTTTGATCTAAAGGTTTGATTTTCCCATTAGTTTCTTTCACTTGCTTCCTTTGAACAATTTCTTTTTTAACATCATCCATATCTTCTAAAATTTGTACTACTTTTTTTCTAATTTTAAATTTCATCTCTTCAATGGTTTTGTTAGTTTCCTCTAAACCTAAAGTTATTCGTTCACTAATCTCTTTAAATTTCGTTTCATTCTTTTCACTTTCTAATATAAAACTTTCTCCCAATTTTGCTATGTTCCCTGTAAATTCTGCTCTTAACTTCTGAGTATTTTTTATCAGATCTCTCACTCGTTCTTAACTCTTGAGTATTTTTATCTGATCTCTCACTCGTTTCTTTTATATTCTCTTTCACTTCCTTCATATTCTCTTTCATTTCTTGCATGCCTTTCTCATTCTTTTCACTCTTTTTGTTTATGTCTTTTTTATTCTTTTCACTCATTTTTTTCATATTTTGATTTAGACTTAAAAAGAGCCATCATTTTTTATTCCTGGGATTCTCCTACACTCTTGGCCTCTGGATTTTCCTTTTCCGCTTCTTCCACAAAAACACTTTCTTGAGAACCAATTTCTACTCCCTTAGCTCTCAAACTTTTACGAACTTCTTTCATTCTGCCAGTCATCTTGGAAACTAATCAGATATTACAAAAAGAATAAACAAACAACTCCAAAAACATCCTACGAGACAAGAAACTCTAACTTACAGACGCATTAATCGTACAGGTTGGGTCGCCGCTAAAAGAGTGATATGATAAGCCCCGCGTTGGTGCGCCACTAAAAAAGTGCTGTGACAAGGTCGCACGTTTTGGGGCATTACTAAATGGGTGACATGAAAAAGGTTCCACATTGGGCGCTACTAAAAGGCTGCTGTGACAACGCCTCACTTTGAGTTGTTACTAAAAGAGTGATATGAAACAAATACATCAATTTGTAAAACTTGAAATTGTTCACTTACCTTCCTTTCTAACTTTACCCGGCTAGCTCAACGGAATTGAAAGAGTTTTTCAAAATTAAATCAAACAGAGCAATAGCACAAAGCATTTATACAGTATGAAATATTTTCTATCATACAAAAGCATATAGAAGATTTACAACATCGTTTCTTTCAAACATAGAATAATATCTAAGAAGTATTTATTTAAAAAGAATAATTCCTTACCTTGTTTTAAATTTACAGAATTAAACTTCTTTCTTTGAGAATGTTTTGCCTGCTTATAATTATTCCCACACTTGTAAGATTTGTTTTGGCCAAAAAATTCTTGAGAGATAATCTTTAAAGGTCAGTGTTTCGAATTCCGATCGCAAACTTTCCTGGTAAAATCTTTTAACAAAAAAATATATGCTTATCACTTATTGTTCTACCCTAAATTAAATACAAATACTCCAATATCCGTCAAAAATAAATCTAAAAGTTATACTTACAGAATCCACAAAAACACTCCTCGTAATTAAAATATCTTCTTATTTTAAATTGGTGTCCAATTAGCTTACAAGATTTTCATATTAAAAATCCTCATTTCAAACAGCAATTACCAAAGTACATTTTTAGTTAAATCTTCCTTTGGATTATTTAATATAATCTTTAAAATGGCGTTATATTGAAGAATTTTCCCTATTCGTTGTAATTAATAATTTCATTTTTGTATGTAATTTGCATTTAAAAATATCACTTCTATATTCATTGTATCATAATAATTATTAAATTACACTATGATTACTGCATACTTCAAAAATCATCTTCGCAATGCAACAGCTCGCGTTTCAATCAAAATAACATTTTGGGATCTAATTTAAGAATCGAACGAATGAATGAATAAACGTTTCCTTATATACACAAACTACCCGCTTTCTTGTTGTAGAATTAGCACGATTTCATTCTAAATAATAAACGCCTATCTTACATAAATCTTGGAAATCCTCATTAGCGTTCAAATTTGTTGAGTTTTATTACCTAATTATCTTGTTCCAGTTATTCGTGACGCGCGCTGTTCGTCCTGCTCTCTCATATACTATTATTGTGAGGCATCACTTCTCTCCAACAGTGAACGCGAAGATCATAAATATATCTTATTATTCCAGGGATTTTATGGGTTTTTCAATGATTGGTCCGCTTCTTGGAATAAAATGTTTATTTATTAACGAGTTCATATGAATTGACGGTTTCTCCCAATTTCTCTCAAAACTTCTTTCTTATTCTCGTCTATTCTAGAAAGTTCTCTATTTAAAATAAATTTGTGTAATCTACAAGGAAATTAATTTAAACTTTATTTGCTTTTTAATGCAAAAGGGTTTTCATTTTACAGAAAATATTTGCTTTTGTGTTTTAGTACACAAAATTAATATGAAAATTGAGGTTTTTAAATACACTTTGATTGTAGTTTGTAACGCTAATACTATTCTATGCTATTTACAATTGATTTATATAATACAGGGTGATTATTTATACACGCGCAATTTTTGTTTTTGCATGACACTGCAATGAATAAAAGTACGCTTGTATTTTACAGGGTGTAGCCATGAATTTATGGAAATTTCTATTTTTCCTGATGTTATTATATTTTTATTGGATTTATTTGTAGAATTTGGGTTTAAATGACCCCTCGTGGCCCCTTTATCACATCAATATATATATATATATATATATATATATATATATATATATAATACATCCTGCTAACAATTCTGCATCTTTACAAAACTGATACATTTTAGTGTCCTGCAGAAATAGTGGAAATAGTTAATTACATGTATGGTGTATATTGTTGCTTATTTCTTGAAGAAACGTAAAATCACCAGAGAATTTTAAAATAGTGAAATATATCGACATACACTATTTTATATTTTCCTATCATTCTAGAACTATTTCACGATGTATTTATAGCGCTCTGTTACTTTGCTGCTTGCCACCTCTCTGTGCCTCTAAATAATCTAGATTAATTTTAAAATTCATTCAATTAAATTTATGCCTCGACTAGCTTAATTATACCCAGCACAGAGTGAACGTCAATATGATAACAAAGAATTTTTATTCCTTTCCCTCTAACACCTCATACCTGAATAAGATAAACGAATTTAACCAAAATTTGTATATTAAACAGAAATATGTACAATGTACAACTCTACAACATACGTATTGTCATTTGCTATTTAAAACCTTTGAATCAAAATTAAAGTAAATCTGTTTATCACCAAATTATAACCCTCATTAAACATTTAAAGCCAACAAAAATAATTATGTGTTATCTCGAATGTTTCTTTGAATGCTCAAGTGAACCCTTCTTTCTAATAACGTATTTTTTACGTATCAACCAAATTTTTGATGATTCTTTACACAGATATCAAAGTACATGTAAATTTCAAATATTTAAAAAAATATTATTTATGCTGTTAAATATAATTGCTAACCTTGTGTTTTTCCGATTCATTTCCTACGGGAGCCTCCTGGTTTGAATCAGTTGCTAGATTAGTGGATTCTAGGTAGTGAACACGTAGTAGCTCTGCGTGCACCCCAAAACCTCAAACTGTCGCAGTATGTTGTTAACGTGTTACTTTGAGCTTAACGTCCTGATTTAGAGTTTTTTCATGTGTTATATTTAGTACTTAGAGTATTGGAGTTTTACGTACGTACTTAGCTAGATTTCTTATTGTGTTTAGTGCCTTATGTTAATAAATGTTAAAGATTGTTTACATCAGTTAAATTCAGACTTACGTTTTATGCCATTGGTTGATCTCTTATGCCCTCGTATGTTTGAACGCACACCTGTACTGTATTCTTTACTCGAAGTTTTAATTATTGTTACTTTCACTTATAAATTTTTGTTTTACTTCACAATTGAACTTTGCGTATTACTTTTATTTCGATCAGTACAGCCATCCCACATGCTGTTATTGGCTGACCGCTCTCTATCTTATTATTTGACCATGATAGAGGCGTTGCACTGTGCTTATCATGCAGCCGGTTGGATTTTACTCAAGGTTATGTATTATATACATCGTTCATACGCTTCAAAAATCACGTAGGCAATAAGCTTTATAATATGAATTTTGTTGGCAATTGATACTTTGTACCTTTTTTAGCATCATGTAATTGTAATTTTGTACTGGGATTTATGAACCATTATATTTAATCTTGCACGTATGCCAAAACGTATGGTTCCATATTTTGTTTTCCTCATATGCTGAATCTTATTCGAATCTGGCGATTTTACATTTAATACATCATGTAGGCTAAATTTTATAATGGGATTCTTTAACAGATGACGTAAATTAGATGCGTTTGACTTCTTTGCTTTATGAAATATACTTGTTTTGAAGGCCTGTTTATTATGAGCACACATTGATTATTTTCTTACACTAATGCGTCGAGTTTAAAAAAAAGATTCGTTTATTTTACTTTAGATATGCATAATTTGTATTTATTTAAAATGTATTACTGTTTCTAAAATGAATTGGATTGTGCACAGAGTTATTCATCTTACTAAATATGGTTAAATAATTAAAGAAGGAGCTTCTTTTTGTTGACTGTAGTTAGTTGTTGATTTTGTGCAGGGTGTTTGGTATTTGCTCTTTGCATAATTAATGAATTGTGTACTTTTATAATTCAAATGTTTAATTTTCTTGATTTTTGGGTTGTTTACATGAAGTTTACCTCCCTTGTGACCTTATATATCCCTAAATAACCCTATTATCATAGCATTTTTTCCCAAATTAAAATATAAAACTTTTGGATCGAAGTCATTTTAGCGTCCAACATGAACACAAAATCCACATTGATCCCAAAATTCGTTTATTTTCGTTTTTAATTTTGTACTTATTCCCTTGATCTTTTATACCATAAGTGACTATCTTGAATTATGTATTCCTTTTTTAATCTCCCTAGCTATTTAAATTTATCCTACAATGCCTAACTAATCTTACAACTATTTCCATATTCTAATTCTCTATCTACATATATCTATTTTATTCATCTAACTAAATTTATACAACACCAATCATTTTTATCCCATTATTCCCTATTTTCTTTTGTTTTCTAGCTATTTATATCTATGCTACCTAAAATCATTTATACTATAACTAATTAATCTTTATATACAATTATTCCCCTTATTTAAATTCCCCATCTAAGCCTACCCTATAATGCCTAAGTAAATTTTTGCAATTATTCTTACATCCTAATTCTCCTCTTTATACGGATATATTAAATTAATGTGAAACTTGCCCCGGATCGCCTCCGAGTCTACGTTCCTAAGTTCATATGTGTTTCCCCCTATGATATTGTTCACCACAAAGGGACCTACATATGAAAAATGTAATTTGGCACATGTGTGCAGGTGACTTTTTCCCACTCTTAGATTGTTAATGACTAACTTGTCCACTATTTGAAAGATGGTTTGCTTTTTCACCCGTTCGTTCATTCTCCTCGTATACTTTCCTGTCCTCTCTTGTAGCCTCCTACTGGCCCTCTGCATTTTTATTTTAAGTTATTTTGGAAAATATGCAAACATATTTTCGGTAAAAGTATTAATAATAAGGGTATAATATGCAAGTTTGTTGGGAATGTAATCTAAATATAGAAGATGACAAATGTTGTGAGTGTGATGGGTGTACAAAAATAGTACATTTTGACTGTACAGACTTATCAAGTTCTGAAATAAGATGTATGCAGTTAAAAAAAGGAAGAGTTTTAAAATTTTATTGTTCAAAGTGTGAAAAGCAAGTGACTGAGACGAAATATGTACTTGGGAAGTTATGCAAAAATTACAATCTCTGGAAAGAACTCATGAGGAATTTTTAAAAAGTTTGATGAACAGGGTAAAGACTTGGTAGAAATAAAAATAAATTATTTGAACAAAAGTGTCCAGAGGCAGAACTCAATGTTAATAAATTGTACAGTGCAGCCACTAAACGGAATGTATCTCAACCTCCTATAGTAATAATAGATAAAATTGGTGGAAAAACAGACTCTAAGGAAATCCTTAAAAATTGAAAGATAATATTGACCCTGTTAGTTTAGAAATTGGAGTAAGTGTAGGAAAACTACAAAATGGTGGTATTGTTATTGAATGTGAAAATAATAGGGCAGTGGAGGTGATGAAGAAAACTATATCACAAAAATGGGAGAAGAATATACAGTAAAGACTTCATTAAAAGACTTCCAATGATAAAAATTATAGGAGTAGATGAAAGTGACAAAGAAGGCATTTACAAAAAATAATAAATCAAAATAAGTTAGATGAGCATAAACAAAATTTTCAAATGAATATTAAGTATGAAACCAAAATTGTTAAAGGGTTATTCAACATTATTGTAGAAGTGGATACAGATACATTTAAATACATTATGAGAGAAGAACTATTGAGAATAGGATGGAGGAGATGTAAGGTATTAGAGCATGTGGCAATAAAAGATGTTATAAGTGTTGTAAGTTTGGGCATATTGCCAAAGAATGCAAGGGAGTATAGTGTGCCCACGGTGTGCACAATCTCATAATGAAGCAGATTGTCAAGAAAGTCAATTTAAGTGTATTAACTGTGTGGAAGCAAAAGTCGTTTAAATATAGAATTAGATGAACAGCATACAGTATGGGACTATAATTGTACATGTTTTAAAAGGATTATTGAATTACAAAAGCGTAAAATAAATTACATATAGCAATTACCTTCTAGATGTTTAAATATAACAGCAGACTATAAGTCAATAATTTTATGCTTAAATACACAAGGCTTAACTACACATTTTGACGAAATACAACAGCTAATCAATCGAGAAAAACCAATATTAGTATGTTTAACAGAAACACATCTGACAAATTGTATTGAAAGTAATGAAATAGCCATTAAAGGATACAGTTTAGGTAGGGTTGATTCTAGTTCACGACACACTGGAGGTGTCATAATTTACTATCAGTCATTTCTACAGTTTGAAATATTAAAAGAGTATAGCCTCCATTTAGAATATTGGGGTATTGTTGGTAATATTAAGTTGAATAGTAGAAGTATAGGTATAGCTGTGTTTTACCGTTCACCAAGTGGAAGTTGTGCAAATTTTCTAAACCTGTTGGAAAATTTGTTAGAAGAACTAGTAGAATCACGTGGTAGTGAAGATATCATTCTGATTGGGGATTATAATATTGATTGGAATAAAATAAATGATTTCTATACAATTAAGTTAAAAAATATTGTAAAGGACTGTGGATTTCTACAACTAATTTCTGAGAGTACAAGAATTACTAAAGAATCTGAAACATTAATAGATTTAGTGATAACTAATAATAATGGATTAAAAAGTACAGTATGGCACACTCCAAAAGTTACAGATCATAGCATTGTTGTTGCAGACATTAGTCACATCACACAAAACCTCCAAGTTGATGCAGAAAGCAAAATAAAGAAAATTCTTAACTATGAGGCCATAAAGAACGAGTTAATATTGGCAGATTGGAAGTATGAAATAACCAACATCGATAAACTTTATAAAACATTTTACACAAACATTAAAAATGCAATTGACCATAATTCATATGACAAGGAGGTGTCACAAAATAGTTCAAAATTATGGTTTAATGGAGAAATACAAAGAGTAATTAATATACGAAATAAATTTTATAAAAAAATTTACATTCACAAGAAGTATGGAAGATTGGAAAGCATACAAAGAATGCAGAAATAATGTGATATTCATGATCCGTAGAGCTAAGATTAAATATTATGAAAAGAAAATAGATGAAAATAAAGGTAACCCAGTAAAATGTGGAAGACTTTAAAACTTGTATTAAAAACCGAACGTATTCAAAATAGTAAGCACATTATATTTGAAAATACACTAGAAACTAATGACAAAACTATTGCTGAAAACTTCAATACTTACTTCATAAATAGTATAACAGAAATTACATCATCAATTGGTATTGAAAAGTTTGAGTTTCACGATCCAATACGTACAAGCCTGAAGGAATTAAGTACTTTTAAATTATTAAAATACATGAACTAAAAGAATTGGTATATAAGCAAGCAAATAAAAGCAGCCCGGATGGTGTAAACAGTAGAGTTCTTAAAGAACTTTTGATATTATTGGTTATCCGCTACTAAACATAATAAATATGTCTCTTATGCATGGTATTGTGCCCAAGGACTTAAAGATATCAACAATTACACCAATTCAAAAAGTAGTATCAACAAAGAAATGCGAAGAGTACAGGCCTATAAATATGTTGGCCACAATTGAAAAGGTATTAGAAACAGTAATATATAAGCAACTGAAGCAATTCTTGGATGAGACTAATATATTAACCACCTATCAGTCTGGTTTTCGAACGAAACACTCGTGTGAAACAGCGATTCAGCTAATTATAAATGACTGGAAAGAATCAATGGATAAAGGAAAGGCAGTGTGTGCAGTCTTTATAGATTACAAAAGAGCATTTGAGACTATAAGTAGAAATATTCTCATTAAAAAATTGGAAAAATATGGGGTTAAAGACAATGCGTTAGAGTGGTTTAAAGACTACCTACAAAACAGAGAGCAAGAAACGAGATGGCAACGGGAAACATCTAATAAATCAGAAATTGAGTGGGGTGTTCCACAAGGAAGTATTTTGGGACCATTGCTTTTATAATTTACATAAACGATATAGTGAATGTAGTGAAGGTAACAAAGATGCATATGTTTGCTGATGACACTTTAATATATGCTGAAGGTGCAAATGTAATAAACCTGATTCAATCTGTAAATAGTGACTTAATAAGAATTAGCAAATATTTAGTTGGAAATAAGCTGAAGATAAATGTTGATAAAACAAAATGGATGTTGTTAACGAATGATAGAAGTTATCAAATGATAAAAACAGAAAATAGGAATGTACAAATAGATGGGTCTGATATTGAACTGGTAGACAACATTAAATACCTTGGCGTAATAATCGACCGAAAATTAACTTTTAAAATGCATCTACAGATGGTTATAAATAAAGTAAGCAAAAAGGTTGGATTTCTGAGAAGAATTAGTGCAAAGTTATCAAGTTTTGCTCGAATAACTTTATATAGAGCAATAGTTTATCCACACCTAACATATTGCAGCACCATTTTATTTGTCTCAAACCAAGGTGATTTGGAAAGATTGCAAAAGATACAAAATCGTGCAATGAGATGTTTATTAAAATGTAGCAGATTTGCCAAAGTCCGTAAAATGTTAGAATGCCTTAATTTTTTAAATGTTCAGGAACAAATGAAATATAATAGTATGGTTTTTATATATAAAATTATCAATGGTTTGCTGCCTTCGTACTTGGTTAGCAACTTAATTAAAGTGTCAGATATACATAACTACAGTACAAGACAAGCAGACAATTACTATATATACAAGAAGAATAAAACGATAACCACAAAAAATGTATTTCATTATGGCGTTAAGATATATAATACATCACCAAAATCAGTTACAAATCAGCCTTCTCAAAGAAAATTCAAGAGTAATTTAAAAAAAATATATTTTAAGTTGTAGAAATGAAAACTAATTATATTATTAACTGTATTTTAATAATTTGCTTTATAGTATAATATTTTTGTTTTATACTTTATTAACCTATATTGAGTTATGCAATAAATCTACTTACTTACTAACTCTTCCTCCCTTGGCTCAATTACCCACGGTCGAACGGGATCCACTACTTTCATCAAGCGTATGGGAGATTCATCAATAGCTGTGTGGGAAGCATGATTTATGAACAGCTTGACCTTAAGTAGGTTGATCTCTCAACTTCGGTGGTCCTGATAAGATGTTATATGCAGGAATTTGCATATTTCCTGTATGTAACGTTCTGCAGGATTTTTCTGGAGTTGAGGAATACTGCAGAAAACGTCTCCTATTTGTTGATCTTTCCAATGCGAAACAAACCGAGCATTATTGAAGTAGGTGGAATTGTCTACTAAGATTCTATTGAATTTTCCCTCTTCTAATATGAACTGTTCCAACTTATTAATGGTTCCCATCGTATTGCAGTCCCTGGTGGGAAACAACCGTGTATATTACGAGAAGACATCCACTACCACTAAAACATGTTTATTTCCTTAATGAGCCGCAAAATCCTCTGAGCAAAGAAATTTTCTCAAAATAGCAACCATAGCTTCCTGACCCCCAAGTGACCATATTTACTATGCAACTCTTTAATGATTAATTTTGCAAACTCCTTGTCCAACACATATGTCTTTTCCATTTAAGTGCTTTATAAGAAAGCCATCAACAATTTCAAACTGTTTATGATTAGGGATTTCCATCAACTTGTCTTTTATAATTTGTAAACAGTCACTATCATTCTCATCATCATCATCATTTTGTTTTCGACCTTACTTAAGGTCGGTTTGACGCAGCTCTAACTTCTTTTCTATTCTGTGCTAATCTAAAAAGCTCTACATACCCTTCACAACCTAAATTTCTAATAATTTGACTAATATAGTTTGGTCTAGGTCTTCCTATATCCTTCTATCTTTTTCCTATCCAGCTGACTCTACATAGATATTAGCAACCTGATGGTTGTTAAAGAAATCTAACATGTTTACATGATTACCATTCATAAGGAAATGAAATATAACCTGGTTATCCGCTTCAAAAAGGAAAAGTGTTAAATTATATGTTATGGTAAGGCTTAAGCAACGAAACGCTACCAACATGCCAGATTGCTAACTAATTGTGAGTTATGTCCTGGTGACATTTAGTTAACTGATTTTTTTTTGTTTTGTTTTCAAACTTACTTAAAGTCGGTTTGACGCAGCTCTAAATTCTTTTCTATTCTGAGCTAGTCTAAAAAGGTCTACATAGCCTTCACAACCTAAATCTCTAATAATTTGACTAATATAGCTTTGTCTAGGCCTTCCTACTCGATTTTTATTTGGTAGTCTATAATCTGAGACTTTACTAAATAGTCCCTCATGTCTTAACTGGTGCCCTATCATTCTATCTCTCCTGACCTTCAATTGTTTCCACATACAGGGATCCTCACCTATCCTTCTATAAACTTCTTCGTTTGTTACTCTATCTGTCCAACTAATCTTTAACATTCTCCTATAACACTAAGTTTCAAAAGCTTCTATCTTTTTCTTATCTACTTCTTTAATTGTCTAAGTCTCACTACCGTATAGTAGAACGCTCCATATGTACGACTTTAAGAAACTTTTTCTATTATCTAAACTAATACTATTAGCTATTAGTAAGTTTTTCTTTTTTAAAAACATTTTTCTAGCTTGAGCTATCCTAGCTACTATATCCCTTCTGCTACGTCCATCCTTTGTAATTATACTACCTAAATAGCAAAATTCATCTACCTCCTCTAACTCGGTATTACCTATTTTTAATTTTGCTTTATAACTAGGCTGTAACTCACTTGTCATTATCTTTGTCTTTACTGAGTTAATTCTTATACTATAGTTACTCCGTAGTATCTCATCTAAAATATTTAAAAACTCTCCTAACTCTTTTCTAGACTCTGCTATAATGGCTATATCATCTGCAAAACGTAACATGTCTATTTTCTGTCCCTGTACACTAATACCTATCTCTTTTCTCTCTCTGGCTAAGTTTAAAGCTTCCTCAATATAAACATTAAAAATCAAGGGAGACAGTATACAACCCTGCCTAACACCATTTCTAATCTTAGCTTCCTTATTTATTTCATCAAATCTAATTACTACGCTTTGGTTTTTATATAGACTGTAAATAATTTTTCTATCCCTATGAGAGATTCCTATTTTTTGCAAAACCCTGAACATAACAATCCAATTAACCCTATCAAATGCTTTTTCTAAATCTACAAACGCGAAATGAGTCTTTTTATTTTTTGTAACCTTTTTCGATAATTACCCTAATCATTAGTATCGGTTCTCTAGTCCTCTGTCTTTACGAAAACCATATTGGTCTTCGCCTAAATAATTCTCATTCAAAGCTTCTACTCTATTTTTAATTATTATTGTTAGTATTTTGGAAGCATGAGAAGTTAAACTAACCGTTCTAAAATTCTCACACCTATCAGCTCCTGACTTTTTTGGGATTGGGATAATAATATTTTTTTCGAAATCTATTGGAACCTCACCTGTGTCATATATTACATTCACTAGTTCATATAATCTGTCTAAAGTTTTCTGACTTGCATATTTTATTAATTCTGCGGGAATATCGTCTATCCCTGGCGCTTTATTTAATTTAAGATTCCGAACAGCTCTATCAAATTCCTCTCTTAATATTGAGAACCCTATTTCTACATCCTCGTTTTGGTCGTTCTCTAACTCATCCATATCGTCTCCCTTATATAAATCTTCTAAATATCTTTTCCATCTATCAGCTACCTCAACTTTATTTATTAGAAGCTCATTATTCTCATCTCTAATACCATTATATTTTTTCCTATCTTCCCCAAAAAACTTTTTAACTGCCCTGTAAGCCCTGTCTGTCTTACCTACTCTCAAATCATCTTGTATTCCCTTACAATTCTCCTCCATCCATTTATTTCTAGCTTTTCTACACTCATGTACTATCTTATTTCTAACTGTATTATATTTTTGCTTATCCACTTTTCTGAAAGGTTTAAGCTTTCTTCTATTCTCTATTAAATCTAATATCTCCTTTGTTACCCACGGTTTTCTCGCTTCTATTTTTTTCTTACCTATAGTCTGTGTTGCTGTATCATGTACAGTCAGTTTTATTTCTTTCCATCTATTTTCTACGTTCCCTCCTACAGCTATCTCTTTGCTCTTATTATCTAATACTTGTTTATATTCCTCTTTTACCCTACTATCATTAAGCTTACCTAGATCCCATCCCTCTCTTTTAACCTTTCTCAATTTTTGAATTTTAGTTTACACTTCATTTTAACTAAGTTATGATCGCTATCTATGTCAGCCCCTGGATAACTACGACAGTTTTAACTTGGTTTCTAAATCTTTGTTTAACTAAAATATAATCTATTTGGTATCTAGCCCTATCACCTGGGGCTTTCCAGGTATATCTTCTCCTCACATGTTGTTCGAATAGGGTGTTTACAGTTACTAATCTATGTTCCTGGCAAAACTCAACTAATCTTTCTCCTCTATCATTTCGTCTGCCATACCCAAATTTTCCTACCATTTTTCCCTCACTACCTTCTCCCACTGATGCATTAAAATCGCCCATAACTATTAAATTCTCATCTCCTTTTACTTTTCTCACTCTACTATTTATATCCTCGTATACCTTTTCTACTTCCTCATCCTCGTACTGAGTTGTTGGCATGTAAACCTGTACTAAAACAGTGTCTGTGGGTTTTGTACTCAATCTAACCATAATTATTCTATCACTAAATTGTAAGTACTCTTTAACTTTATGCCCTAATCTTTTACATAACACTATTCCTACGCCTGCCTGTCCATTAGTTGAAGAAGTTGTAATTATTCTATAATTATCTTTCCAAAAGTCATTACTATCTGGCCATCTCACCTCACTAATACCTAAAATGTCCAGCTTTTCCTTTCTCATTTCGACTAATAAATTCGTTAACTTATCTACTCTGAGTAATGACCTTACATTCCAAGTCCTTATCACTAAATCGAACTGTTGTTTTATATTCTTACGATGACGAGCCCCAAGTACCCCCTCCCGGAGATCCGAATGAGGGAGTATTTTACTTCCGGACAAGAATTTTACTTGTGAGCTCTCCATCATATGTATTTCGTGTTTTAGGCCACGCACACCTGGGAAATATTGTGGTAGGCTCCCATATCTTTCCACAACGCAGTTTTTAAAGATTTTAGCAAAAAGCCGTATCCGTCACGGCCAACCCCCAACAAGCTTGTAAATTATTGAGGATCGCCCGAAACCAACCGACCCTCCTCCAATATCTTTTAGCCAGCAAGGCTGCTGCCCCTTGCTGCGCCTTTTAATCGCCTTTTACGATAAGCAGGCTTACTATAGTAGTATTCTTTATCCCCTACTATAGGGATCCTAAACACACAAAAATGCCCAATTATAAGCAGTTAAATACAGGTACACTGTTCCAATATACTAAAACAACAGAGAATTTAATAAGATAACAATAAGAAACAATAGCACCTCACCACAAAGTTCAACAAAAAACAATGAAAAAAAATGTTTATAAGTTATGTTGATTTAATAGAAAAAGAAAGAAATAATGATGTAGTATAATGTAGGCGACTGTAATAATTCAGAGGAAAAACACATGGAATAGACAATCCTAGCTTTTTGCAACTGCGAATATGGACTATTTCTTTCAATGGCATAGGCCGCGTCTCCTATGTGAGTCCAAAGAAGAAAAACATCCACTCAACATCAGCTAAAACCAATCATAAAAATTCAATGAGTTATTTCAACCAAAGTTACGACAATTACCACACAAAATTAAATGATGTAAGAAAAATACTAAAAACCAAATAATATGCAGTAGGAAAAGTTCAAGGGTTGATTAAATGAAACAACAAAGTTATATTGGGGGTGTAGAGGATGAAGTGATATATATCTAACGGTATGGTCAAGGAAAAGTCAACCAAAAGGAAAAGATAGCTAATTTAAGGTAAGTAAAGTTAAACGTGTAAGAGATTATATACTGTATGAGAGAGCGAATAAGTAATTAAAGTTAACTAATTGATGGCGAGAACAAAAAATACTAGGTAAATAGTGAGTGTTGTAAAATACAACTAGCCATCTGTTCATCTACCTAAATGCTCATTAGGGATATTATGGTTTACCCAAGCATTAATACTTTAGACCCATATTTAATCAATGTAAAACAGTGTGCTTTGTATTCATGTTTTTTGAAATATATGTCAAAGTCAAGTGATAAATAATTTGTTGTTTAATTAATGCTCTTATGAAATAATAATAAACTACAGTTGAACCAGTGATGGAAATGCACCCCAAAATCCCTTCCTTTGAGGGGTCACTAAATTAAAATAAATTTAGTGCGCTACTGTGTCAGTAGATAGTTAGTTCTACTATAAAGTTGGTCCTAATTCGAAAACCGGATTTTAATTTTACTGTCACCTGAAGAACAGATATTCAAAAACCTCAAACACTAAGTGACTCTGTCGAAGGGTGATGACACCGCCGAACAATTTGGTGAGAATGTTCTTATTTAGTAATCACACTATGTTTAAAAAACGGTGCATTAAATATGTAAAGAATAGCACCGCCTAAGATGCTGCACTCCAATTTTGCTGCAAACATTATGTACATACATGTAAAGGTTTACGCCAGGGGAAGCAATCCCTCAACTCTCAATTCTAAATTTACTAGTTAAAGAATTTTTCTTTCATTTGAATAATTATTGCTCTATACTCCACCAATTTTAACATTTAATTTAATGTCAACAAATCTATTTAAGGGTTTGTTAGAATATAGAACATAGACTTATTGTATTACGATAGAAGCCTCGAATATCGGTTTCATAAATTTATTTAGAAACCTTTAGTTAGGAATATGGAAAATTAAAGAAAACTAGACAGTTTATCAAGGCTCGCATCACCCGCATCGCCAATTGGGCAAGCAAAGTCTCCACAGATAGATTTTCATTTGTTAAAAATAAACAGATTTGCAAAAATTGCCTTGGAAATAAACACACTTCAGAAAACTGTAACTCGCAGAGGCGTTGTAGTGTTTGTCAAAAGGGCCATCACACACTTTTGCATAATACCCAATTCATTTCTCACAACTTGAACAATCCAACACGCTCGATTGGATCTGATCAGTTATCGTCTCAAAACCATGTTGAAACTCACGCTACTAACTCTTTCACGTATTACCCAAATAACTATTCTCTCGCTCAAAATACTCAAGCCCATAATCATAGGACAAATAACTCACAATCAAATGCTCTACATCAATTTAATTTATCAGAAACTCCAGATAATCAAATAACTCAAGTCACCGCACAAAATGGGTTTCCACAACCTTCAACTAGCACTGCAACACTCTCGGCAATTGCCTTGCAGAATCAAGTTCTCTTAGCTACAGCACTGGTAACTATATACACTAAGGATAAAATTCAAGCAAGAGCACTCCTCGACAACGGAAGCCAAACCTCCTTCATTGCTCAAGAACTTGTGTACAAGTTAAAATACACCCCTGTTGATAAAATATTGCAAATCTCCACAATATCTGAAAATTGCTCAGTCTCAAATAAAATGTTGGAAGTAATAAGCCCATTACGGCATGTTGTGCTATTTTAGACACAATTACCTGCAAACTACCTCAACTGAAAATTGACAGAGATAACTAGAAACATCAAACTCGCAGACCCCTCCTTTTACCTGCCTGGTAAAATTGATATACTCTTGGGCGCTGACGTTTACAGCGATATTCTCATGGATGGAATTATTAAAATAGGTAAAGGATTACCGGTATTGCAAAATACAGCTTTAGGATATGTGATCTCAGGCAACACACCGACAAGTTGTCACACCAAGTGTTCTTACTTGTGCTCTACAAGTGAGGAACAACTACAAGAGTTTGCTAATGTTTCCTTGTTTATAAAAACAACACCAAATTTAAACTACATCGATACTCTCATCAAAAAATTTTGGGAAATTGAAGAGATATCAAACAAGTCAATAGTAACTCGGCCTGAAGAAGCGGTGGAGAAAATATTTACCGACACAACTCAAATACTCCCTGATGGTAGATTTCAGGTAAATTTGCCATTAATCTCAACTAAGGAACACACAACATTAGATAACTCAATCATCCAAGCACGAAAACGATTTCTTAATCTTGAAAACAAACTTTCAAAACAAGTTGAACTCTACAGGCAATATAAAGAATTCGTAGATGAATACATTTTGTTAGGTCATGGGCGCTATGTCCCTCTTAAGCTTCTAAATGAAAATTTAGATAACAAATATTTTCTCCCGCACCACGGCGTTCTACGTCAGGACAGTCTGACCACGAAATTGAGAGTAGTGTTCGACGGTTCTATGAAAACCTCGACAGGAGTGTCACTTAACGACATTATGCTCAAGGGCTACACTACACAACCTGAATTATTTGATATTTTAATGCGCTTTCGTTTATTCAAATTCGTGTTCACCACTGACATTCAAAAAATGTACCGGCAAATAAGAATAAACCCTAAACAAACATTTCTTTTAAACATTTTGTGGAGAGATTCACCAGTACAAAGTGTTAAATGTATTGAACTACAAACTGTGACCTATGGCACCAATTGCGCCCCCTTTCTGAGTACACGATGTTTAGCAGAATTAGCTAATGCCAATAAAGAACAATACCCATTAGCTAGTGACGCGCTATTAAACTCGTGTTACGTTGACGACATCCTCTATGGAACTCCCGATTTAGAAACGCTTTTCAAGGCACATGAAGAAATCACAAAGCTACTTCATAAAGCTTGCATGTCTGTCCACAAATGGCGCTCCAATTCCAAGTCATTTCTGGAAACCATTTTGGAATTACGACAAGACCCGAATTACGTTATTAAGGAAGACAGTTGCTCCAGCAAGTTATTAGGACTCCAATGGAACTCCGATACAGACGCTTTCTCGATTACTGTACCGCAAATTATAGTTAAAGAAGCATACACCAAAAGGGAAGTGCTTTCCATGATCGCACAAATATATGATCCTTTAGGGTTAATAAATCCAGTTATGGTTACCGCCAAAATTATCATGCAAAAAATTTGGATTTCAAATATAGAGTGGGATGAGTTTTTAAATGAAGATGTACATCAAGAATGGTCAACATTTGTTAACACTATATCATCGCTTCGACTTCTTCAAATTCCACGATTAATTAAATTAGAAAATAACCTAAAAATCGAATTTCACTCTTTTTCAGATGCCAGTCTCAAAGCTTATGCAGCTTGTGACTTAGCTTTGTGACTGCAAAGACCATTGCTGCCATTTCCTTTTCACTGACTGTGTAGTTAAGTTCATGAGTCTTTAGAGTCTTGGAGGTGAACGAGATGGGTACCTCCACACCATCCTGAATTTGATTTATTTCCGCAGCTAAAGCACTATTCGACGCATCCGTGCATACAATAAATTTTTTTGTGAAGTCCGGGTATCTCAAAATAACTTGCTCATGAAACTGAGTGATTAGACTTAAATATGCTATCATTCTGCATTGTTGAAATCCTCTCGTATGAAAATATAGTACCATCCATCACTAAGTCATGTATCGCTACAAAAATGTTGTTTGATTTCAAGTTGTCATTGATCTTATTCCTACTGAGGGCATCGGCTACTATATTATTTTTCCATTTTATGTATCTGATCTCAAAATTAAAATCTCGGAACAAAAGACCCCACCTGTATACTCGATTACTGGTGAATCTTGTATTGAATAGCAAATACAAGACGGAATGATCCATTTCAACGACTAAATGTCTCCCCATCAGATAGAATTTTAGCTTTGTGACTGCAAAGACCATTGCTGCCATTTCCTTTTCACTGATTGTGTAGTTAAGTTCATGAGTCTTTAGAGTCTTGGAGGTGAACGAGATGGGTACCTCCACACCATCCTGAATTTGATTTATTTCCGCAGCTAAAGCACTATTCGACGCATCCATGCATACAATAAATTTTTTTGTGAAGTCCGGGTATCTGAAAATAACTTGCTCATGAAACTGAGTGATTAGACTTAAATATGCTTTTTCATGAGCCCTACTCCACGACCATCTAACCCCTTTTCTTAACAAAGCAAATAGTGGAACAGCTTTCTGTGAAAACGACGGGACAACCTTTTTATAAAAATTCATTACTCCCATAAAAGCTCTCAAAGTTTGTATATTCGTTGGAATAGGATATTCTAGTATCTTCGATAACGGATCTTTGTCTATGAACATGGCCTCAGCACTAATCTGGTATCCTAATAATTTTACCCTTTCTTGGTTTATTGTTAAGGGCTTGCTTGGTTTGTCTCTCTTTCAAAATTTTGATTTGACATAGATGGTTCTGCCTGACTCGTAATTTGGGAGTATGTACGGTTGGTTCTCCTAGGGTCTTGTGCTTGTTCCACTGGTTCTTGGCTGTGTGTATTGGTTCTCAGTGCACCTTTGACGCGGATGATTTTGGTCTGTGATTCTATCATTATTGGTTCTCTCCGTCTCTCACCTCGGCATGTTGTTCGCACTCCAATTATGTCTAAAACCACTGTCATTATTATAATTGTTGTGATTGCCTTTATTGAAATTTCCCCTGTAGTTGTTATTATTGCCTCGATAATTAAATCGATCCATTCCCACACTTCTCTGTGTTCTGACAAAATTGATAGGTTGACTTCTCGCCCCATAGTCCATCTGACAGTTTGGTCCCATTTTATCATACCATTGCAGATATTCCAGAAATAGATCCCGGTCCATGATGTTTTGCAGTGCTATATATTGTCTCACTTCCACCTCAAAATGCCCTGCTAAATATTTTATGATTTGTTTTTCCTCTAGTGGAGGATCTAATTAAAATCCCAACATGGTTCACTTGAAAAATGTTAAGCGAGCATTTTTCACAAAAATACACCCTCGTTCGGATGAGAGGTAAAATGCAGGTCCTGTGTGTGAGTGTTGTTATGCACATTAAAGATCCCTACCTTGCTTGGAGCAGCAAGGGTTCGGCAAAATTCCAAATTTTCCAGGTAAAAAAAAACTCGCTTCCTTGTCAATTTAGCATTTTCGGGTGGAGCATTGGAAAATCACATATAAGGAAGATCTAATTGTTTCGCGATGCTGAATTTTTTTATCGCATATAGCTCCCGGGTTATTCCTAATTTGTGGTCATATTTACCCATAATTAAGTCATCCCTTACTTTAAATTGTTGGTTGTCCCTCCCAAAGTGCTTTAAAAATTTCTGTTCAAATTCTAAAAATGTTTCCAATTTGCTTTCTATTAGACCAAATCATATTTCTGTGCCCCCTTTTAGCATTGATCTTACCAAATTTAACTTATATTTTTCATCCGTTGATCTCTGTATCAGCGTTTTCTAAGTCCGTTTTCAAACTTCCTAATTCGCTATTTACAGTCCTAAATCCTATTTCACAATTTTCCTCAACCTCTTATACCTTAATGCCTAAATGCGTAATTTTCTTGTTGGTTTCTCTTTCACATGTTTCTTGGCTCGATTTAACTTTTAAAACTGCATCCCTCACGTCATCAGTAGCTTCCATAATTCGTACAAGTTTACTCTGCACCTGTAGTTTCATTTTAGTAATTGTTTGATTTGTTTCTTTCAAACCATCGCTTAATGTTTTTATTTCTGCGCCTAATTTTTCTCCCAAATAAGCCAAATTTTGCCCATTTTCATTAATTTTTGTTGTCATATTTTTAATGCCCTCTTCATTTTTGTTCATTTTAACATTAATTTGATTAATAGCTTTGTCATATTTATTCTTTTTATCATTCAGCTCTAATAAAATTGACATTTTAGACTCCTGTGTAGTTTGCTGTTCCTCGCTGTGACTCCTTTTTAATACTCTCCCTGCAGTTTCAGTTGATGTATCTTCTAAGAGAACACACTTTCCCGAGATCCTAACTTCCTGCATTCTTTTGTCCATTTTGATTTAATTATATTTACAATAAACCCTGGAATTCTAATTTAACTTTGCAAATTTATTTTCTGGCTGCCTATAAGTCTTAATTACGTCTATAACCCCTAATTTTATTTAATATTCCAATTTTCGAGATTTTCCGATTGATTTCCTATGGGTGCCTTCTGGTTTGAATCAGTTGCTAGATTAGTGGATTCCAAGTAGTGAACTCGTAGCTCTGCATGCACCCCAACACCTCGAACTGTCGCAGCGTGTTATTAACCAGTGATTTCATGTTGCTTTGAGCTTAACGTACTGATTTAGAGTTTTCTCATTTGTTATATTTAGTACTTAGAGTATTGGAGTTTTACGTTCGTACTTAGCTAGATTTCCTATTGAATTGTGTAGTGCCCTATGTTAATAAATGTTAAAGATTGTTTACATCAATTAAATTCAGACTTACATTTTATGCTAATGACTGATCACTTATATCCTCGTATGTTTGAACACACACTTGTACTATATTCTTCACTCGAAGTTTTAATTATTGTTACTTTCACTTATAAATTTTTGTTTCACTTCACAATTGATCTTTGCGTAATACTTTTATTTCGATCAGTACAGCTCGTGCTTCGGTTTAAGAAATCAATGACTGTTATCAGCTTGATGGGTATTATATAAACAAGCCATCCCACGTGCTGTTATTGGTTGACCGCTCTCTATCTTATTATTTGACCATGGTAGAGGCGTTGCATTGCGCTTATCATGCAGCCAGTTGGATTTTATTCGGAAGAAAAATAAGCTTTATATTATGCATTTCATTGGCAATTAATACATTGTACCTTTTAGCATCATGTAATTGTAATTTTGTACGGGGATTTATGAACTATTATATTTAATCTTGCACGTATGCCAAAACGTATGGTTCTATATTTTGTTTTCCTCATATGCTGGATTTTATTCGAATCTGGCGATTTTACATTTAATACATCATGTAGGCTAAATTTTATAATGGGATTCTTTAACAGATGACGTAAATTAGGAGCGTTTATTGACTTCTTTGTGTTATGCAATGTACTTTTTTTGAAGGCCTGTTTAATATGAGCACACATTGATTATTTTCTTACACTAATGCGTCGAGTTTAAAAAAAGATTCGTTTCACATTTGTTTTACTTTAGATATGTTTAATTTGTATTTATTTAAAATGTATTACTGTTTCTAAAATGAATTGTATTGTGCACAGAGTTATTCATCTTACTAAATGTGGTTAAATAATTAAAGAAGAAGGTTTTTTTCATTAACTGCATTTAGTTGTTGATTTTGTAGAGGGTGTTTGGTATTTTCTTTTTGCATAATTAATGATTTTTAAGATTGAAATGTTTAGATTTTTGGGTTGTTTACATGAAGTATTCCTGCCTTGTGACCTTATATACTCCAAAATAACCCTATTATCATAGCACTATACACACACGCATGCACATGCGTGCATGCCCACGCACCCATGCGCACACGTGCACACACACACACACATACACATACATGCACCCCCATAGATTAAAATTTTGAGGTAACCACAGGACTGAAAACAGTCACCTAAATGTTCTGTTTAATTTTTCAATAAATTATTAATTTTGTGTAGACATTTTTTTATTGTGTAAATCCTTCGGAATATATTTTGGGTAAATGTTCTTTTTGTATCATGTTGTAACTAGATGTTTGTATATAAATTTCTTTTCTCGAGATTTCCTCTTTCTTTTTTTGTGTTCCACCACACTTTTTTTAGCTAGTACGGCATTACTCCTTTCGATTTCTTTTTTATTGTGGTACTTGGTGTGGGCTAATTTATTTGCTTACTTTACTTTCTTTCTTGTCCACATGGATTACCATAACAGATTTTCCATTGAAATTAACACTATCATCATTCTTTATTTCTTCAAATTTGGCTTTCATAGTAGGTCTTTGCTTATGAATGCTTGCACAATTATATTCCGTCGTTTAATCTATTTCTTCTAGAATTTGGTCCACTTTAGGTTGGGACACTTTTTATGAATTTTTTTTCCTGTGGATACAAATTTGCTGTTCTCCGGTTTGGTTTTAGCTTCTTTTATCGTGTTTATTTCAACTCCTGTTGCACTTGGTATTACATTAAATACTACACTTGGTTACAGTAATATTTAAAAATACAAGTTGAAATTGAATAAAAGCAGATATATAAATTATAAGAAGAACAATTAGAATTACTCTGCTAAAACTGACAAACAATAATAAACTAATCTCAAATACACAATTAAACGACGGATAATTTACAAATTGACAGTTGAGTCGACAATGTTTTTAGGATGACCTTTAACCTATATATAACTGAATTAGGTGTTCTACGCAACTGCCCACGGGTTATTAAAATACATCTACCAGATATTGATGAAAGTACAAAAAGGTTGTAATTTTCAAAGAATTTTCAGAGTCGAAAATAGAACAACTGATAGCGTTAACATCTATTGATAGCTTAAGTATTTTGTACAAGTCTGAAGATTGGAATCTGGAAATGTCGTTGTGGCAACTTAGTTGATCTGCACATTTCATCACGTTTGAAGCTAGCTTGGGAACCTGAATCTAAAAGGACCCTAACTTCTTTGAAATTACCAGAATGGTCTTGATATTCTACTATAACCGTAGAGAGTGGAAGGGTCATTACAAGATTTGAATTCGTTTGTGAAGATAAAAAAATTACCGGAATAGGAGAGAATGATTGTCCTTTTCTCATGGTGATGTTTATTTATTTTTGTTTTAAAGTGCATTTGAATAAACAGCTAGTTGCTGTGGATTTTTCAAAATTTAACATGGTATTGTATGGCTTATCATATGTTCAACAAGTGTCTTTATATTTAGTCTTAAACATTTAAACACTTATCAGAATATTCTGTTGGAGTTTTGTCAACAAAAAATTGACATTTGTGAATCAAATGATCAGCTCTTGTACGAGGTACAATGCTTGGAAAACGAATTGCTGGTTTTACCAGAACTAACTGATTTTCATAATCAAACCATGTTACGGGACAATTCGGCACTACGACACCATGGAATCTCCAGCAAACTAGCTCCAGCCGGCGAGGGGTGGGTATAGCAAAAGTCGTAGGTTGGGGTTGCCAATTGCCAATTGCCAAAAATTCGGTATTATATCAAAATCGGGTGGGCACCACCAGTAACATAAAACTCTAGATGAAAAGAAAGGACTTCGTCACTGGTCGAATCCTCTCCACAAGCTTTATACTCAAAATGCAAAGCAGACTGATCCACCCTAACACTTTAAATTTACAAATAATGCACGTCAAAAATGTTCAACTTAACTCTATTCACAACTCTTTAGCTGAAAGAAATACATATGTACATTAACAGGAATATGAAATTAAACAAGGCATACTTTAGTATGTCACCAATCAATAAGATTAATAATTCGAAATAATAAGCAGGAAAAATACTTATTCTACTTTGAATAATAATGTTTTCGTACTGGCCAGTGTCAATGTAATTTCATAAATGTAAAATCTATATATTTAAGGGGTACGGTTGAGTGCACACGGGACCCACGCAAAATTTTAATACTATGCGTGATACACATTGTGCATACAGCACCTACTTTAATAGTTTGAATAGCAACTGTAAATTTTATCTAAACAAAGTCAGGGCTACAAATGCTTTGGTACAATTTTTAATCAGAACAACCTGTCTTAAGTGTAATAGTAATTTGGAAAATTATTGCTACGTTAATATTTAAAGATGACAGTGTAATTCATGCAGCTGTTTGCGGCATAAGTTGAATGAATGTAAAACAGAACGCACTGATTTAATTTTTTTTATAACACTGACGCTGGTGCGAGAAATTTCTTATGGTTCTGGGGTGCACGTGTACTTAATAGTAACGTACGGAACTGGTTTTGTCGCTCAGTAAATTCTAATATAATAACTTTGCTTACCTTACGAGGTGAATCAGGCCACTAAATAATGCAAAGGGGCGACGGCTTTACCAACTTCAAACCTACTTCAAGATGTGTGATAGTTATGCTTTTTATATTCACAAATAAATTGGATTTTTACGACTCACGGCACACATAGTTGGGGTCTCTTCTAACCATACAACCTACTAATTCCCAAATATGATTGGCATAAATATTCTTTATAAACAGACAAACGACATTGAAAGATTGTGACCTGCAACAGATTAGATAATCACACCCGGACGATATTACGACAAACATTTGAAAGTTCGGCACTTTGCATTATCAGTTTACTTTTTCATCAAATACTTAATTATTCACTACAATCATGAGATCTGTAAAACTTGCTAATCCGCTATAAAAGCGTTAAAACTCAGGAAACGAAATGTACGACCCTCTTGACCAGAGACTACATCACGAATACCTTGCGTTCTTTCCGGCATCTGTAACGACCTAACAAAATTAAGGAAGGGGTGCGCGTCGCGCTCTTTCTATTATTATGTAAATATCTACTCGCTAATATTAAATGAATAGGTTATCATTAGACATAGTAGGGATCAGTGAAGTTCGGTGGCCAGAGGCGGGGGATTTTTGGAGTGGAAACTTCAGGGTAATTCATACAGGAGCCGAGGAAGGAAATTTGGGTGTGGGGATAGTTATGCGGAAAAAGATAGGATACTGTGTAGAAAATTACTTACAAAAGAATGAAAAAGTACTCATGGTTAGATTAGAATCTAAACCGGTAAACACAGTAATAATACAAGTATACATGCCCACCTCTAGCTACAGTGACGAAGAGGTAGAAGCGATCTACAAAGATATCGAAGACATATTAAGACACGTAAAAGGACATGAAAATTTAATAATTACGGGGGATTTTAATGCAGTGGTAGGTGAGGGTAGGGAAGAAGCGATAGTAGGTTTATTTGGTTTAGACACTAGAAACGACAGAGGAAATAGGCTGGTAGAATTTTGCGACAAGAACAATTTAATCATTACAAACACATTATTTCAACATCATGCTAGAAGACGATATACGTGGAAGATGCCAAGAGATATAGGAAGATATCAAATAGATTACATTCTTGTTAGACAACGGTTTAGGAATCAAGTAAAAGACTGTAGAAGCTACCCAGAAGCAGATATAGACACTGACCACAACATCGTAATTATGAAGGCCGCATTTAAATTTAAAAATTTGAAAAAAAGAAACGGGAAAAAGCACTTGGACCTACAGAAACTAAAAGAGAAAGATATTCAAGAAAGATTTGAAAAAAGATCAAATGAATTGCTCAAAGATATCGGGAAAATATCTGATACTAAGGAAGTAGAAACAGAATGGAATAACATTAAATCCAGCCTCAACATGGCGGCCAGAGATATTCTGGGGTATACACAAAAAGTACATAAGAAACCATGGATAACAAAGGATATCCTGAATTTAATAGAAGAAAGACGAAAATACAAAAATAAATCAGACGAAACAGGAAAACAGAGATACAAAGCCATAAAATGGGAAATTATTCGAAAATGCAGGAAAGCTAAAGAACAATGGATTGATGAAAAGTGCAAAGAGGTACAAACTAAGATGGAAGTAGGAAAGACAGATGAAGCATACAAACTAATTAGAATGAATTTTAGGGATATAGAACCGTATAGCAAAAATATAAGGGACGCGGGAGGAAATGTCATTATAGAAAATGTAGAGAAAGTGGGTAGATGGCAAGAATATATAGGGAATTTATATGCAGGAGAAGAACTAACTGCATTAGAAAGGGAATCAGACATTGAAAATGATGACTTGGGATATCCTATACTTAGAGATGAATTTGAAATAGCATTAAAGGGTCTGAAAAATGGTAATGCGCCGGGTACAGATAAGGTGCAAGCGGAGACTCTAAAAGCCACTGGTCAAGCAGTAACAGAACGTCTCTTCCAACTTGTAAGCTATATATATGAAACAGGCAAGATACCCAAAGATTTCAAACATAACATCATAGTAACTATACCAAAAAAGAAAGGTGCAGATAGATGTGAAAATTTTCGAACAATAAGCTTGACAGCACACGTATCAAAAATGTTATCTAGAATTGTACAAAGACGAATGGAAAAACGGGCTGAAGAAATACTAGGAGAAGACCAATTTGAGTTTCGGCGAAACTGGGGAACATGGGAGGCTATCTTAGCTCTGAGGGTGATAATGGAGAAAACAATAGAAAAAGGGGAAAGCCTGTATATAGGGTTTGTAGGTCTGGAAAAAGCATTTGACAATGTAAAATGGAAAGAAATGTTTGAAATACTCAAAAAAATTGGAATGAGTTATAGGGATAGACTTATAGTACATAGCTTATACAAAGAGTAAACAGGAGTAATAGAATTAGAGCAGGAACGGAGAGAAGTAAACATCAGGAAAGGGGTGAGACAGGGATGTTCCCTATCCCCACTAATTTTTAACTTGTACATTGAAGAGGCAATGAATACTGTCAAATGCAGGAAGACATTTGGAATTACTATGCAGGGACAAAAAATTGATATGCTTAGATTTGCAGATGATATAGCGGTATTAGCATCTAGCAAGGAAGAGTTAGAAGCTGCTCTCAATGAAATGGAAATGGTTCTAACAGAGAGATACGGTATGAAAATTAACAAAAGTAAAACTAAAGTACTAGTATGCAAAGGAGGGAAAAATAAATCAAAAACAAGAATACAAATATGTAACACAAACTTACAAGAGGTTAAGGATTTCTGCTACCTAGGAAGCCAAATAACGCAAGATGGGAAAAGCACAAAAGATATAAAACAAAGATTAGCACAAGGTCGTGCTACATTTAACAAGAAAAAGCAACTACTGTGCTCAAAGACCACAAACATAGAAACAAGGAAAAGATTGCTCAAAACATATGTGTGGAGCACAGCACTGTATGGCTGTGAAGCCTGGACAGTGGGAGAAGCGGACAAGAAAAAGGTAGAAGCCTTTGAAATGTGGTGCTACAGACGTATGATGAAGATATCATGGACAGACAAAGTTAAGAACGAAGAGGTACTAAAAATGGTAGGGGAAGAAAGAAATATGTGGAAAACGGTAAAAAATAGGAGAGATAGGATGATAGGCCACATACTACGGCATGAGGGAATAGTGCGGAATATACTAGAAGCAGAGATAGGAAAAAAGAGAAGAAGAGGTAGACCTAGGTTAGACTACTGCACACAGATAGTGAAAGATGTAGGCTGTAGGAGTTTCAGGGAAATGTGTAGGCTAGATCAGAAGAGAAATCAATGGAGGTACGCATTCGACCAGTCCCAAGATGGATAAATTAATGACGAAGAAAGTAACTGCACTTAAACATGATATTTATTATAAGCAACTACAAGCATTGGAGGGGCAATATTCTCGAATAATGGTAATTGCGTGAAAGCATTTACTGGAAAACTATTATTTCAGCAAATGTTTAAGTGTTGGGGGATCTTGGCAGCCACAGGTTGCTTAACCCTCTTCAATAAATCTCAGTGAAAAAGGGCATAATATTAGAAAACAATAGAAGAAACATGATATTTATTATAAGCAACTACAAGCATTGGATGGGCAATATTCTCGAATTATGGTAATTGCATGAAAGCATTTACTGGAAAACTATTATTTTGGCAAATGTCTAAGTGTTGGGGGATCTTGGCAGCCACAGGTTGCTTAACCCCTTCAATAAATCTTCAATAAATCTCAGTGAAATAGGGCATAATATTAGAAAACAATATACGGGGAACCGAGCTGTATTGCTGTGTGAGAATTTCAGGGAACTATGTAGGTTAGTCTAGAAAAGAAATAAGTGCAGGTACATGTTTAACCAGTTTTGAGACGGGAAACCCAATGACGAAAAAATAAGCGCAGATAAATCTGATGATTATTGTAAACAACTAGTTGTTTGTTGTGAAATATCTGCAACTAATGTTGACTGTGCGAAAAGATATATTGGAAAAAATATTATATCAGTAAATGTTCAAGTGCTGGGGGAACTTGGCAGCCACAGGCTGCTTACCCCCCTTCAGAACCACTGAATGTCGAAGAAATAGGGTATATAATTGTAAAACAATAGAAGGTGACCGAACTGCATCTAACAGAAAAGAACGGCGCCTATGATGAAAGACAACAAACATAGAACAAAAAGTAGTTGAAAGCGTATATGTGGAGCACAGCACAGACAGTATGCCTACGAAATACGAGCAGTCTGAAAAGCAGACAGAAAAACAGTAGCGGCCTTTGAAATGCCGTGCTTCAAATGTTTGAGGATGGACAGGCAAAGGTAATAACAAATAGGTTATAGAAACAGTAAGGGAACAAGGAAATCTTTGGGAAAAAATATGAGAAATAGAAGGGCAGAATACATTCTCAGGCATTTTTGGGGAATAGTATGGGATATATGACAAGCAGAGATAGGAAAAAAGAGGTGGATGTAGACCTAGATTAGGTAGTGATAGATGCAGACTGTGCAAATTTTGGGGAAATCTGTAAGTTAGTTCAGAATAGGAAACAATGATGGTACGCGTCTAACCAGTTTCAGGACTGAAAACCCAATGATGATGATGATGATGAATATTAAATACCAAATAAGTACAGGGGCTGATTTAGAGAATTTTATACATACTAAACTACTAAATTACGCTGAAACCAAACGGAACGTTACAACCATTAGCTGAAACCCTTGGTTTAAATTGAAACATTGAGGATTTTGTAGACGCCCATGTTACATATGATGTGTGTACATTTATTAAAAAGGCGGTTGGAGCAGTGGAGGAAAAGACCTCCAACGCTGCACGTTGTTGAATCAAAAAATATTGTAAATTTTAAGAGTTAGGTACTTGTTTCAGATTTGATTCTAACTCAAACAGTTTTTGGACAAATCAAATTTTTCTAAAGGATGATCTACCAAAATAATATTTCATTGTTTGGTAGGAAAGTTTAAATGCAGAGAACTGCTTTGTTCTCTGAATAGCAGACATTCATGTTTATATTAAAAAATAGCTCCATCCGCACAAACTGTGTACTTTGGAAATTTATTTAGAATCTTGGTATATCGAGTGGTGCCAAGGCCAGCCTTAGAGTTTGAGACTCTCTTTTGGTCATCGTGATGCTCCAATCTTCTAATGTTCGTATATATTAATGCCTATCTCCTTTATTCTTGAACCTTTGTCTTTTCTACAGTCCAGTAGAGGATTTGTTCAAACCCACTCTGCTACGATTTTCATGCGGGCTGATCTGGAGCATTAAATGGTCACTTATCCTTCAAGAACGTACTGTATCTACAACAGAATTCTTTCTGTAAAGCAGATATAAAATTTATTAATCAAATGCAATATTGCTGACCTATTCCAAGCATTAGAATTGCGAAATTTTAACTGACACTTGTCTTCCACTCGTTTATAAAATTTATATGTTCAATATGTCTCAATATAAACACATTTTTCCCCATGGAAACTATTATAGTTGAAACAATAGAGATGAGTAGTGTTTTCAAGAACATGTGCGAGAAATAAAAATTTATCTAAGCATAATTCTATCTTCATAATTTTAGGGTTGAATTCTTTTTTAAACTTCCATTATTAGGTTGTATTATATGTTGCAAAATGATATTAGTTCAAATATTTAATTTATCAAGTTTGCATTGTGTATGGGTGTGCATGCATGTGTGTGGGTGCATAATACATATGCATGTGTGTGGGTGTTCATATGCATGTGTGTGGGTTTGCATGTGCATGCATGCATGCATGCATGTGTCTGTGTGTGTATGCATGTGTGTGGGAGGTGCATGCATGTGTGTGTGTGTGTGTGTATGTGTATGTGAAACATCTATTTATAGCACAGTGCCATAGTTCAATTACTGAATATGCAAGGTCAACTTGTATTAACATTCACGTTCCTTATATTTAAACAATAATGAAATATTTTCTGAAACAGACCAAGTTCATCTTTCTATATAGCAAAAGTTTTGTATGATTCTAGAATTATGAAAATTGCTAATATGGGGGCTGCTGCTAAAATTTTGGGATGGAATAAAAAGTTTTAGAAGTAAAAAATTTCTGTATTGCTTTTCATAATATTCCTCTTATAATTTATACAATCTTTATGCAAATAATCCAATCGCCAAAGCATTCGTTTTTTCATAAGTAAAATATACTAAAAATGCTATTTTTATATGCTTGATTTTTTTAAATGTAAAATGTTATTATGATTTAAGCCGGGTCTATATGGAGGTTGAGACGTTAATTCCAGCACTGGACCGATTAAATAATTTATTGTTTGCTGTCATGTGAGTACTTGGATTGGCCTAATACAGAATGGTGATGTTTTCTATTTTCTTTTACCTTGTGCACAGAAAATGTTTTAGATCAATTTTGTAAAGGGTGAATCGGATTACTTGTGAATTTGCCAGATAATTCAGACGATGTTTCATCAATTTAATATGAATAAAAGTGAGGTGCCTATTATTTGATGCACTTTTAACTTTTGAGACACTGCAAGATTGTCAACCAATGCAGAATAGAAATTATTTCACATTTTTTTATCCCGGTAATATTGTAACACGCTAATATTAACTAAATAATAAACAAATACTTATTGATATATGTCGTTAACAAACTAAGAACAATGTGGATCTCAGTGATACATTTCACATACAACTGCTTACCTTCTTCATGCCCATGTACAACTGACTCTTCTAAACCCTTTAACAAAAGACTGCTATCTGTCTTCTTTCTTTTTCATAGCTTTCTTCTGCTAGCTTATCTGGTGCAACAGGTGTGCGTCTATCACACTAATCATAATCAGAGACGTATCTGCCACACAGTCTTCCAACTAAAAGCATTAAAAATAAAACTATTAATTTTAGAGTTTTTGTTTGTTTGTTCTAATCATAATATAATTAAAATAAAAAACTCTTCTACTAATATCAAGAACTAACCACAGAGGGTGAGCCCACTATTTAAACATCTACTGGAAATTTATATGGTTTGAGATTATAAATATTGTGAACCCCCACTGATATCCCAGGCATGTCTTCTGCTAGTGTTGGCGTTATTGTTGACTACTCCCTCAATAGTATATGGTCTTTGAAACAATGAAGAAAATTTATAAATAACATTGTTTTTGGCGGAAAACAGGTCATGAATTTTCACCAACACCTTATTGCTGACCTGAAATAAAGTTATCTTTTACCTCGATTATGCAACTGTTTCCATTTTTCGGCATATGGCAAAAACCACGACTGTGCCACTACCACTACATACATAAGATTTCCAGCTCATGCTGGAAATGGAACGTCCTCTACTTTATTTAACTGCAAAGCTTTATTAGAGTGTACTCCCTCTGGTTTATAACCAGTACTTAAATGCACTGCCCTTATTACTCAACCTTCTTCAGTGATTGAGCTCACTTTCTATGCTTATGACAATTTTCTTGTCGAAAATAAACAGATGCATGTGCAACCGACACATCTTCTATTCTCAGAGCTACTCTATACGACTGACTGCAGAACTGCGTTACATTTTTGGACGAAACGACTTTTGGTTTTTGCACTTTAGTGAAATATTTTGACAAGGCGCGTACGAAGGCTGCCAAAGTTTTCCTTTTTAACAGAACAAGCGTAATCTATATATCAAAGATGTCTTACACTACAAAAATCTTTGTCCCCCAAAGAAGGTGAGGGACCTGTCAAATCAACACTACCAGATGCACAACTAAATTTCTGAATTTCTTTGATCAAAGAAAAATGGAAAATTTCAAGAAAAATACAAGAAAATGGTTTATTCAAAGTATTGTCTCTTGCTAGCTACACATTTTTGCCATCTTTCTGACGATACATGAACACCGCGGTGAAAAAACGACTCGTTTTTGGACTGAAACCATTCATTCAACACGAGCCGAAAACTATTCACTAATACTGGTTTAGTTACTATTAGTAAACGTTGTTCGTTTGGATAGCATCATCAATGTCAGGCGATTTTGATATTAATTGTGCACATTGAGCAGACGATTCAGTCTGGCACGACCATTTGATAAAGAAGCACGATGCAGTTGAACTGGGTTTTCGCCAGCAACCTTCGTGTAGCGATAGGCGTTGCCGCTTAGCAGGTGCAAGAAGCACTTGATTTACAGTGTATTTTAATAATGGTAAACAGATTAATTTATTGTCAAATAAAACTAAATAATTTTGTTGTAGCGCTCAAACGTTCTATGATAATTTTTTGTAAGATACCATTCAAACGTTCTATGATAATTTTTTGTAAGATAGCACTCAAACATTCTATGATAATTTTTTGTAAGATAGCGTTCAAACGCTCTATGGATTTTTAATAATGAATTGTCCAAATTTGTTAAATTTGATTTCACTAAATTAATAAAACGTACTTGGAGGATTTTCAAGTTATGGTCGTATAGAATTTCCATTAATAATGTTCTTAAAGTTTGCTCTTTGTAGTTATCAAGTTTATTATTCGTAACGTAATTGTAATGTTTATTTTGGACATTCAGTAAAGATAAGTCTGCGAGTTTACAAGTTCAAATACCATATTTAATTTTCCGAATCTCCGTTAAATTAACTGTTTTTAAAAACAAGTTGAAGAATGTTGAAAATGGTGTATTTTGGATAGCCTGTTTTATGGTTTGGTTTTGTTTCGATTTGCAAAGATTAGATGCACTTCAAGTTAGTGTAAATGGTTCCAGTAAAGTTCCAGTATATTACACGATAAAATGTGGACAGTACGTTGACGTCAGTTGTTTGTCAAAGGATCGCATGCCAGCACATCTAGTCTCAACAATGTAATTGTTTCAATGTAGCTTAGAACAACACTTTGCAAGGTAAGCTTTTTTTATCACTTTGACATGACGACAGCTGTTTGCCTATCTTGGCAACGAGCCAGATTGTCGAAAACAACATTGTAACAATCGACGATTCTTGTTTTACTGTGTAATTATGAAAACTTTTCTGTTTAGAATTTATTACAGTTTGAATTAAGGGGTATGCATGATATTATTACAAATGAATATGAATACCTTAATTTAATCCTAACAAATTATTTCATTTAAATTCAATCATACCTTAAGTAATTATGAGAACTAAAATTATTAGACTTTGAAATTTTAATACACACTTGTAAACCAAGGTAACAGATCTGGAATTTTGGGTAAATAATTTGGAAAACCTTGTGAAAATATTTGATGCATTATTGATATTTTTAATTCTTAGTAGAGACAGTAATAATTTTCTCATTCAATAATTGTGTTGAAGAAATTAAACTATCTTTGAGATGTATATTTTGTACATAAAGTTTTATTACTTAGAAGACAATATTTAACTAACAACTATTTAATCTATTTCAGTAATTGTTTTATTTTGAACAAGTGAGTTCAAGAATAGTGTAATTAAATCAAGATGTAATAAAGCATAAATACCCTTTACAAAATTCATGTTTTTAACTCTTACTTGACTAAGGAGCACTAATAGCACTTTCAAGAATTTTAATGCCTAAAATTGTGTTTATAATAGTGTTTAAATAATCGATATTAGTAGCTATTCTTTTTCTTTATAGTATAAGGTAACAAGAGTACACCTTTTGTGTCCTTTGCTATATTAATTATATTTTTTACAGCTCCTGCTTATTCAGTAAAAACAATATTTCTCTCTAAGGACTTCCAAGTTCCCCCTTAGGGCAAACCCGTGTTTAGAAAATTTAAGAACTTGGTGGCGCCCTCTTGCACCCTTATTTTAGTATGATTAGCGTCAGTAAGTAAACAATGTTTTGTCAAAAAACCCATGACCACTCCTCATAAGCTGTACCCGAGGAATAGACCCCTAGCTTAGTCGGAAGATAGTTGAGATTCCATCATTTTAAGGAGACCATAACCTCAAGTTCACTTGAGTATACCATAAGATCTCCTTGTTAATAATACAGTAGCAGATCTTATTTCGGCATTTTGATGGTGTCCTGAACATGGGACGTATAATGGTGCAAATCAAATCAGATCACTTTATTGGTTGTATACCAAAAGGGATAGAAGCGTTGTCGGACTGCAATATACCCGTCTAATGTGCCATTCTGGTTCTGTTTTAAGCAATGCGTGGGTCAAATTGATCAGTTGTAAGTAGGATGCCTGTTGACAATTTCGCCCAGTTTCAGTAGTTCATAGTACACGATTTATTTCTGTTCCCACAAAATACAGAGCATTGTTTTCTTTCTGAAGTGATTTGGCCATGCCGTCGATGTTTGATGCTTTGCCTGCGAAGCTCTGATTTTTCGCTTTTGAGATTCGCGAAATATATTCACTTCTCATCGCCAGTAACAATTTGGTGCAGCAAACTTCATTCTTGCCGCAAAAGCAAAATTTCAGAAGTTGCTTTGATTTTTCTTCTGCCTCTAAGTCAACTCATGAGGCACCCATTTTCCTGTCTTTTAAATTTTTTTCTATGGCATGTAAACGTTTTGAAATAGCTTAGCGGAGTTTTGTTTAATGCCTCCACAAGTTGATCTTGTGTTTCCATATCATTTTCATCCACTAGTGCTTGCAGATCGGCGTCCTCAATAATTTTTTTTTGGTGTTCGTGCGTGTTCATTGTCCTCAGTGTCTAAATTGCACCTCTGAAGCGTTTAAATCAATATTGACATTTAGTTTTTGGTGGTGCATGTTTGCTATAGTCCTCAAAGTAAGCAAAATGCATCCGCTGCAATTGTTTTCAAGTTTAAAGAAAAGTAAAATTTTCCACAAATGCTGTTTATTTGGCACAAAACTTGACGGCTTTGTTTTTAGATAAAATATTTTTGCATTGCGATGTGTTGATATTACCACTGGTTATTATTAGCAGATGTCTAAGTTATTAAAAAGAAACTCAACTTTGGACATGTGTCTCAACTGTATGAGCTGTTAGTGCCATCTATGACTGAAATCTAGAAACATAGTCGTACATCACTCTAACTGTATGGTTGGGTTTGTAGACTAGAACTGATTGCATTTCCTCACTACACCTTGGAGAAACTTTTGCCTTTTGACAAATGTCTGACAGTTTTACAATTTTTTGAATATTACTCTTCATTTTCTGGCAATAAAAATCTATAGATAAGGCCAAATTACATTTTTCAACACCAAAGTGACCATTTTCAACAGAATGTTGAGTTACCAATGCCCCGACTTGAATCATAGGTACAACTAATCGATAACTCAGACCTGTACCACTATTGTGTCTAAAAACGATTTGTTCATGCTCCACCAACGTTTATTATGTTCAAACACATCATTATTCTTAACATTCTCCAAAACTTTATTACAGAATTTATCTTTTGCCTCAGTTTCTTTTGAATTAAGTAGTGATACATTAGTATACAACAATTTTAGAATTTTACGAACTAGGCTAAAAAAATGCTAGGAATATTGCTCACAATAATTTCTTAAGATCAATGAATGACAAAATAAAATCCGATCCGAAGAGTTGGGCATTTGTGAATGATAAACGAAAGTCAACGAATCAACAAAGACAAATGATCTATGACAATGAGTCCTATTCTGGTCCGTATGTTATAGCAAATAAGTTTGCTGAACTTTTCAAATCTGCCTATACTTCCAGCTCCCATACTTTTGATCCTGAACCAGTCTCCTCTTATCCCAGTATTGGTGTACCTGTGATAGAGGAAAAGGATGCACTCAAAGCTATTGACAAATTAATATCTAAATATACTGCAGGTCCAGACAACTTACCCTCTCTTGTGATTAAATATTGCAAGTTTCAACTTATCAAACCCTTAACCTTTCTGTTTAATCTCTCTCTCTCAAATATTCTCAATTTCCTAATATCTGGAAATCTTCTAAAGTATGACCTATCTATAAAAAAGGGAACAGATCCTGTATAATAAATTATCGCCCTATTGTCATCCTTAATAACTTCAGTAAAATATTTGAATTTGTTCTTTATGATTATATCTACTTTCACTCACATTCAAAAATATGTCTGCAACAACACGGCTTTGTTTCTGGTAGATCTACTGCAACTAATTTAATCAGTATGGCACAATATCTTTCTAAATCTTTAGATGAGGGAATGCAGGTAGACGTGATATATACAGATTTGTCAAAGGCATTTGATCGGCTAGATCACAATCTGTTACTTCGGAAACTGTCTTACATGGGCTTTACACCTCAGCTACTGACCTTTTTCTCCTCCTATTTAAATAATAGAAGACTTTATGTCGATTATTTAGGCTCTCATTCCAAACACTTTATTGCTACCTCTGGAGTTCCACAAGGCTCTGTCCTTGGCCCCTACTTCTTTATCATTTTCATCAATGATGTTGTTGTTGATATTGATTGTGAATGTTTAATCTAAGCAGATGACATAAAATTATTTAACACAATAAGTCAAATAGAAGATTGCTCAAAACTGCAGCAGAATCTAATTAATCTACATTTCTGGTGTATTACAAACAACCTCCCAATTAATCCTGATAAATGTTCTGTTTCAAATTATTCTAGAAAGCATAATATAATTAAATTTCCTTATAGCATTGAAGGTTTAGTACTTCAAATCACCGATAGTGTTTTTGATCTTGGTGTACTGTTTGATGCCAAGTTAACATTTAATTTGCATATCCTCAACCCTATTAGGGCTGCACATAAATCGCTGGGGTTTTGTTATTAGGATGGGTAAACACCTCACTATTGATACTCTAAAAATATTAATTTTTGCCTATGTTAGGTCGAAATTGGAGTATTGTAGCATAGTCTGGAATTCTTCATATGCAGTCTATGTATATATGATTGAGAAGGTACAAAGTCACTTTCTTAAATACCTAGAATACAAGGAGGACTCGGTTTATCCATGTATAGGTTACGACCATAACCTACTTCTACGCAGATTCTCTGTAACTAGACTTAAATCGCGACGTGATTTAAGTGCTGTGGTATTTCTCTATAAAGTACTTTATAACTTAATAGACACTCCCTATTTATTATCTGCTGTAAATTTCCGAGTGCCTACATATACCAGGGGCGACGATATGTTTTATTTAAACACTCCAAGAACCAATGTGCTTAAGTTTTCCCCTCTGCACTTTATATGCACAACATTTCGAAACAAATGTAAATCTCTTGATATCTTCCATGTTTCTTTGTCACACATTAAATCAACTTGTCTGTGCACAGATTAACCAATTATTTTAGTGTTCCTTGCCTACCCATCCTCTGCCCTTCCTTGTGTTTTGACTGTAATCTCTTTCAGGTTATGTTTTACGGTTTTTGTTTTTTTCTTGTTTAATTTTATACTAATTGTATTTACTTATTTGACATAATTCCTTTTTTAATTTTTGTATTAATGTTTTTGATTTGGTGCCTACTTTGTAATTGGGTCTAACCTGTTAAGTAGTGTATGTATATAAATAAAAAAATTAATTATCAGCCAAGCAGTTGTAAACCTGTTGATTATTGGTTTTGAGAATATTGCACTCAAATTTGGATATGTTAGGTTCTTTTATAACTTTGTTACACCATTAGAATACTGCGGTAAGGTATCCGCAATCCCATTTGTAGCTCCTGAAGAGTACTGAATTTCTAATAAGAATTGTTGTAAAAAGAGAGTTCATCACGAGAGCGTTCAGCCACCCACATGTTTTTAAAAATGGGAAAGCTTTGTGGTCCACAACAATGATAATATCACAGCCAAATAGTAATACAAACCACTGCTTAATAACGCTACAGTTGCAGTCTGCTTAGTGAAGGACTCTTGAAAAATAAACGATAACTTGCACCTCACTTTTTTCATCAACTTGGTATAAACACAGACCGATAACACGATAATGCATCAGACTATATAAAAATCTGAATTTGGATCAGAATGGTGACACATAACCACCTGAGCAAACACTTTTTTGATTTTGAAAAATGACTTTTCTTCTTTTGGAATCCAGTGCCATAATGCTGATTTTTTCAATAAATGATTCAATTTAAAAGTAAAGTGACTGCAGCAGCGTCTTTTAATAATTTAATTGAAAACTCGACCATCTTCTCTTCAAGAACCCCAAATTTATTAAGTATGTCCTCTAATTTATTTATAAGTGCTTCAGGATGACATGAATTTTCTAGCCTAAATGTCAAATTCATTGTTCCTCAGCTATCTAAAAAGGATAATCTAAATCTCTTTCTTGTTCAATAACACTACCACCGTGTCGTGCTTTTGATTCATATTCTTTGTCCTCATTACAATCTACCTGACTTGCGTTTCTACCTTTATTAAGGGGAACACTTAATTTTACATCCTGTGAATTGTTTAATACCGATTTTCCCATTAAGGAAACTTTAACACAAACGTCCTTTGTAACCTGATATAAATTATCATTAACCGTTTTAAGAGAAATATCTAATTTATCAACTAGAATGTTATTAGTAGTTTGCATAAAATTAATATTATTTTATAACGCTCTGTTACATTTTAATAATTGTCTAACAGCCTAAAACTGCTTTCCCAGAGATGCTCCACTGTTGTTCTTTTCAGGCACCATCCTTGCTTAGAATCAAACAAACCATTTATACAATATTCGACTTTAAATATGCTTTATATCTCAAAATAACATTCAACTCAGCCAAGTGTAAAAACAATAAAATAATAAAATAATACTTGTAATTTGAGTAATTTGTCATGTATAACCTAGCTGGCCAATTGTTCAACAAGACAACAATTCGTTTTCAGGAATTATTTTTCTAATAATTATCTACTTTGGCTGCTGTATCTACTTAGCATTTCCTGTCTGAATTATATTACAACAGTTTTCTATTAATATCAGCTAAACTATTGTAGCAACGCTTACGTTGAAGTTACTGCAATAATGTATTCTTTTTCTTTTGTGTTCAATAAACTACACAAATTTAATTAAGTCTTTTGCTCAGGTGCCAGAGGGTGAATTGGATTACTTATGAATACCGGATAGTTCAGGCGATCCGCCATAAATTTATTAAGAATAAAAGCGAGGTGCTTATTATTCGATGCACTTTTAACTTTTTAGACAATGTAGAATAGAAATTTTTTCATATTTACGTATCTAGGTAATATCATACTATGTCAACATTAATTAAACAATAAACAAATATTTATTGATGTATGAAGTTATCAAACTAAGAACAATGTGGTTCTCAGTTACCCATTTCTCTCATAATCAATTACCTTCTTCATGCCCACTATAACTGACTCTTGCCTCGACCCTTCAATGAACAACCACCTTTTCACAGCACTCTTCTTTTAGTGTATCTGGCATAACAGGAGCACACCCATGACACAAACTATAAGCAGAGGCATACTTGCTCAATTTGACTAATGAAAATAAAATTTGCAAATCTCTCTAGTTCTTTAAAATAGGGAATTATCAAAATATTTAAAGTTCGTGTATTAAAAATTCATCATATCTTACAAGTTGTGAGATTTGCGGAACTTTAGTATAATATTGTGTTCAAGATTATTTATTAGAAATTTCTGCATATGTTATTAAATTGAGTAGTGTCGTTATAGGCACTGTAGGGTTTATAACATTACAAGCTTTGGAAAATTTGTAGCCTGTTATTTTGTATTTATTACAGAAGTTAATCTTATTTTTTCAGATAAATTTGAAGCAAATAACAGATAATTTATATCAGAAAAATATTTGTTTATTTATCTATATATTGTTTCATTTGTTTCATTTAATAGTAATTAGTATTATATATGTTGTTTCAGATATTTCGGATACTTTAAAACAAACTACTAAAATTGCTCAAACTAAAGCAATGTCGGACTTTCAACAAAGTGCACGGGTTCATGGCAGTGATCTCATTGAAACTTCTATTAATGCATCTCCGAGAAAAAGGCTGAAGCTGACAAATACGTATGACATTAAAAATGAAATATTGGATATTCAAAACTCACCAACAACCACATGCATAGAATCTATGCTATCTATATCTCCCACTATGGAATATCATTTGAATTTTACAGATGGCAGACTACCACTTGAATCATCAGAATCACACTTAAAGTCATCTATTAAAGTTTTTAATAATCAAGAAGATTGGGAAAGTCTGCTTGTTAAAAATGAATCAAATTCAGGGAATGATGAAAATGACTTACCATTAATGCAAATAAAAGATGAATATTTATCTACAGTAAATATTACTGAAAAGCAACCACAAGCTCCAAAAAATCCATCTAGTACGGGAACACATTCTAAGTCTGACGAATATGAATATAAAATTCATAGCATTTTTGATCAATCTCTTGGTGGACATCATTCAGATTGTAAAGTTGATGATGTGGCTGTCATAAAATTACCAGTCACTCATACTACTTCAGCAGTTACGTCTACAGTAACGACTTCATGTAACAGTTCTAGTACAGTTTCTATAACTACAGGTGGTACGAGTGGTTTATTAGAAGGTTTAGAAACCAAGTCTATTTTATCACCTGATACATGGAATAAAATTATAGGTGATGTAATGAATAGACCACCTCAAAGTCGTAGAGAAAGACTACCTGAACCTGTTAGTACTTCTTTTGAAGAATGTTTGCCACAATATAGCGAATTAATGGCAAAGTTTGATAAAATGACAAGTAGGGTAAGTATTAATTAGAGTCGTTGGAGGAATAATCAGTTTTTATAAAAAGCTCTGCATGACCTGTAGATCCATAATTAAGTACAAAGTTTTTAAAACATTGGCTGGAATACAAGGAAAATCAAAATCATGATTTGGAGTGATAGTAAAATACACGCTCAAATTGTATTGGAGAGCTAAATGTTCATTGAAATTTTTATTAAATAGCAATAAAGTATACCCACTTTATGGATATAAATTAAAAGATATTCAATAAACACATGAGCAATTGTTAAATTAATGCGCAGTACGAAACGTCGTAAGATCTCGTTCATAATAAGCCCTTGATTTTATGTTACTCATCCTTTTTACACACGTTCCTGATAGAGTGCTTTGGAATATCTAAGAACCGTCAACAAATGTCAAATGTTACATAAGTATGTGTTTGCAATAATTAGAAATGCCAGTAAAATTGAGTATTAAAGATAAAATTGAAATTGTTCTCATTGTTGAAGAAAATTATAAAACTTGTAGGGAGGCAACAGAAATCTTTAATAATCGACACCCCGATAAAATAATACATTTCACAATGGTCAGATATGTAATAAATAATTTTACGAGTTCTGGATGTGTTGAAAATAAATTTAGAAAGAAACATCGAGCATGGGTTTGAAATGAAGAAATTGAAACTGCTGTGATGCTATCTGTCGTGGAAAATCCAAAATATTCACTTCGAAGAAGGTCCAATTTATTGAATGTAAGTAAAAATACAGTTGCACGAATTTTAAAGTCAAATAAATTTAAACCATACAAACCCCAATTTATTCATAGAAATGTCATAAATGAATTCAATCAACGAACAATCACCTGTTTAGAAAGGATCGGTGGATACGTTGAAGTTCCATAGTATTTAAGTAATTTTACATGTTCTCATTAGAATTTATTAGTTGTGATTATTCATTGTTGATAAATTGATAAAAGGTTATCAATTGTTTATCATGTCTTATTTCTTTATTCAATAAATAATCTAATTAATAATATCCTGTAATTTTTTTCTGGGAAAGTCACAAATCTACAAAGTTGGCATAATTTATTGCTATTTAATAAAAATTTCAAGAACATATTGCTCTCCAATACAATTTGAGCGTATTTTACTATCATTCCCAATCATGATTTTGATTTTCCTTGTATTCCAGCCAATGTTTTAAAATTTTTGTACTTAATTATAGATCTACAAGTCATGCAGAGCTTTTTATCAAGAATTTTTTTGGTGAAATGTAAGATAAACTTTTTGTCCATTTGTATAAAACTTTTTGGGGCACACTATATATATATATATATATATATATATATATATATATATATGTTGCTATGATAAGAGGGTTATTTAGGGGTATATTGAGTCATAATGGTTACACAATACATGTGAATAATACTAGGAGTTAGAAAACTGCAATTATTTAGCAATGAAAAATACATAATTTGCATATTATGCAAAGAGCAAACATTTAATACCCTGTATTAGGATCGCAGTTGACTTTAATTAATGTCGGGAAGCATATCATTCAACAATAAATACACATTCAGCAAAAGAATAAAGTCTACACGCAATCAAACTTTTCTTAAACCAAAATGCATCCATAAATTGTAAATAGATACGTGTTAAAAGCAGTGAAAGTTAGAAAATCATGATACAATTCACATTAAAATTAAACATGCGGTAGTGAAAGGAGATAGAATAGCGTCCTGATAAGAAACTCATCTTGCAAAATAAATACGTTTTGGGAATGCAAGATGTAAACAGAAATATGTTAATTTACTTCATGTCGTCTACGTGATTTTCTACATGGAGTTAATACAAATCCCAAAGTATTATCTAAACAAACACAAGTCATAAGTTAAATTACGTGCCAAGGCGAATTAGAAATTTCTGTAATAACATCAAAACAGACGGTCTAAAATAAGTACAGAATAGAAATCCACTGATATCCTATGTGATCAAGAAATTGTTCCGGCGAGTTATTATCAGAGATATATCCGTAGAAGCCTATTATAACCCCGCCGCGCCGGTACGCGAGCCACTACAATCAGTTGGTAGCAATATTAGATAATGTAAAAATTGGCGAGCAAATTATAGATGACGTCACACAATTATATAAAATTACTCCATCACATAAAAAAAGAAACAAAGATACTACTCACATAAATTGCAGGGCTTCTTGCAGAATAACTCCATGATATCGGCGGCGGCTTCGCTAGTCTTTAGGACGTCGGCTGCTTCGCTGATCTTTCTCGGGCGTGGGAATTCTTGAGCCCGGTTGAACCCAAATTCGATTGTCTTCTTCCTATATGTAGGGAACGACAGGAAACTGGTTTAGGGAACGATAATCAAGATACGGGCAAAAGGAATATACATAACACAAAAGAAGATACGATAAGACAACAAAAGATAAGGCAGAAACGGAGACAGCAGGATATGAAAAAGTAGACTTTTTGAACAAGCGTCCGAGAGAAGGTAAAGAATTGTCCCTATAAAACACGGGTCGGTCTGAAGGACCACCTGTGATATTAATCCGACAAGTTAAGGTATATCATAAGTTAAAAAATTCACTAGACTCTTAAGAGAACTAGTACGATCATTTTCCTAACGAGTGCATCCACTGCTATGAGAAAATCAGACAAAAATTGACACAACAACTTAAAAGTATCACTATAGCTACATTCACACAAAAACCCAACTGTTTCAAGGTAGTTTTTTAAAACGGTAACGCCCTAAACACACAAAGATGCCTAATTATAAGCAATTAAATACAGACACACTCTCCCAATATGCTAAAACAACCGAGAATTTAATAAGCTATCAATAAAAAGCGATAGCACCTCTCCACGAAGTTCAATAAAAAACAACGAAAAAAATGTTTATATGTTATGATGATTTAGTAGAAAAAGAAACAAATAATAGTATAGGATAATGTGAGCGACTGTAATAATTCAGAGGAAAAACACATGGAATAGAAAGTCCTAGTTTTTTGCAACTGCGAATATGAACTATTTCTTACAATGGCACTCCTATGTGAGCCCAAAGAAGAAAACATCCACTCTAACATCAGCTAAAACTAATCATAAAAATTCAATGAGTTATTACAACCAAAGTTACGACAATTACCACACAATTAAACGATGTAAGATAAATAGTGAAAACAAAATAATATGTTGTAGGAAAAATTCGAGGATTAATTAAATGAAGCGACAGAGTTATACTGGAGGATCTAGACAATTTAGCGATATATAACTAACGTGAAGTTCAAGGAATTGTCAACCAGAAACAAAAAGATAAGTAGTTTAAGGTAAAAAAGTTAAACGTATAAAAGGTATATGGTGTATAAGAGCAGGAATAAGTAATTAAAGATACCAATTGGTAGTAAAAACAAAAAATATTAGGTAAATCGTTAAGGGAATGGAACGTGAAAAACTTAACTAGCATTTGGGTCAGCAGAGAATGGCTTAAGGTCTTTATTATGCCACCTTCCTCGGCGTTTTCCTTCAGCATCTTGAAGTTCGTAGATAAGTGGACTAACGACACGAGTGACCTTACAAAGAATGAATTTAGGGGCTAATTTTGAAGAGAATTTTGTAGTTGCATCCGATAAGACGTAATTCTTTTTCCAAACTTGTTCGCCCAAGGCGAAGGAAATATTTCGTTTATGTAAATTATAATGGTCCTTACTTTTTCCGTAAGCTTTTAACAAATTTTTCGAACGTTGTTAAAGATAGAAGGTAATGATTGTTGGTCTTTGTCCCAGCGTACTTTATCGTCAAATTCAATTACGTTAGTATCGTCGGGAACTAAACCATAATAACTACCATCGATTGGGGTATATCTTCCAAAAACAAGAAATGACGGAGTGAATTGGGTTGCTTCGTGTTTAGATTTACGCAAAGCTTGAGCAATTTTAAAAATATTTTCATCCCATGTAGTATGGTCTGAATCGATATAGGAAGAGATAGCGGTAATTAAAACTCTATTTACTCTTTCGGTAGGGTTTACTTGGGGATGGTATTTTGCGTTAAACCAAATTTTTTGTACTTTGTAACTCTTAACGAAATTTTGAAAATCTTTAGAGATAAATTGTGCCCCATTGTCACAAAGAATAATCTGAGGAACACCGAAGATAAGAAATACATTTTGTTCTAGGAATTTAATTATAGTGGCAGATGTAGCTTTATGTAAGGGTGGCACCATAACAAATTTAGAAAACCAATTGGTGACAACTAAAAGGTATTGGTTACCTTTTTTCGATCGGGAGAGAGGTCCTAATAAGTTAAGTGATATTGATTGAAAGGGATAAGATACACGTTTAAAGTTACCCATTAAGCCAGAACGAGCTTCTTGTGAGCTCTTTTAAGAACCACAAATTTTACAGTTCCTAATATAGCGACAAACAGATTGTTTTAGTGTGGGCCAATAATATAATTCCGATATTTTAGTGAAAGTTTTTGTAACACCAAGATGAGCAGCAATTGGATCATCATGACACAATTTAAGCACTTTGCTGCGGTTAGCGGTAGGGACGACAAGTTTCCATTCAGGGATATTAGATATTTTGCGAGGTGAAGAAGATACAAATTCATATAATCTATTGTTAGTTACCCGAAAGGTAGGCAATTTATCGGGGTTTTCAGAAACTTTTTTAATCATATTAAGATACTAGGCATCAGGAATTAGATCTGAAAGATTAAGAGAGACGACATCACGAGATAAGGCATCAGGTACGATATTTAATTTGCCAGACCTATGCCTAACGTCAAAGGTAAATTAGAGATACGCAAGTTCTATCTTGCCAAACGACCTGCGGGTTGTTTTAAGTTATTTAACCACGTGAGGGCTGCACAATCAATAATTACTGAGAAATGTGTACTTTCAACATATCCTCTAAATTTTTCAATGCCAAAGATAACTCCTAATAATTCACCTTTGGTAGCTGAGTATTTTTGTTCAGCAGAAGTTTAGGCAGGACTTGCATAAGCAATTGGGTGTTCTAAACCATTGCTCACCTGGAACAATATTGCACCTAAACCAGTAAGTGAGGCATCGGTTTGTATATAAAATTTTTCATCGAAATTGTGCGAGATTAAGATAGGTGCTGAGTGATTAACGTTTTAATTTGTTCGAAAGCCTGCTGAGCCTCTAAATTCCACTCGATAGTTTGGGATTTATTTTTATTTTTAATTAAAGCGGTAATTGGTGTAGATATAGTTGAAAGGTTAGGTAAAAAGATGCGATAATAACTAATCATTCCAATTAAACGTTTAATTTCGGTAACAGTTTTAGGTGTTTTGAATTTAGTAATAGCATCGACTTTAGCAGGATCTGCTCGTAGACCAGTTCCGTCGATAATAAAACCAAGAAATGTAAGGGATGAACAACAAAATTGACATTTCTCCCAATTTATCTTGAAACCTGCTGCTTTTAGGCGTTCTGCAACTTCATTCAGTGTAGCGATATGTTCGTCAAAGGAACTTGAGATAACTAAAATATCATCTAAAAATACTGAAATGTTAATAGTTTTTTTTTTTCTAATTGGTTAGTCATAAGGTGTAAAGCCCTTCTTTACTATATTCGCGGTCTAGTCTGGGAATTACCCCATGGGTGAGCAATGAGTTTGGGCGTGGGTATATGGTGGGCTCGACTACAAACGGGAACAAAAAGGTAAATGGACGCCACTGCATCTATATAGACAACAAGCAAAACTAAAGTATCCTACAGGAAGACGCAGAAACCTATAGGATATAATGATTATCAAAAAAAACTTATAAACCACAATAAACAATACCTCTGGAAACCTCTTGGACCTCTGCTCCAGCTTCCGCGATGTCGGACCTGCAAGAAGATGTCACACAGAAAAATAAAATATAAGACACCGTTTGTGCCTTACAACAACAAAATATTTCGATCTTTATAGATCGATTGGCCTGAATTCAAAACCTTAATAACACCTTACCTATGAGAAAATACTCTACTGGAAATTACTTATTCCGTTTCTGTTACCTGGTACTGTATCAACTTTTCCACATTCAAAATTTTGTTGATCTAATTTGAGCAATGTTAAGTTCAATAAGTGAAATAAAAGACAAAGGTATCAATTCAAAGTTTAATTGAAATATGATTCTCTTTTGTTGCAAAAATTACTTGTAAATAAAATTTATTAATCAATATATAATAAGCTTTAAAACTTTCTTAGAGTGTTCCTCTATAATCAAAATTATCAACATTAAGTAAGTTACAGAAGTTTCTGAATATGCTTCTCTACATAGAGAGGTATTAGCATTTATAAGTTATTTAATACAGTTTAGGTTCTTAAACATCCATAAAACAGATCTGTTCTGGCTTACAAGATTTTACCTAAAGAACTTGTTACATAAACAGTTCATATGGTCTAAGCATGAAATTAATAAAAGTCAGTTCAACATATGTTAAAAGCAGCTTAGGTATTCTACTAATCAACAAATTGCTAGAAAACATCTTTCATCCAAAGGTGGACTTTATACATATTTTATCACTTAACATGTGCATCATAAATGCACTTTGAATAACAACTTTTAAATCATCCAAAGGTTCAAAATTTCTCTTATAAAACAATCTAGTTCCGAATGAAAATATTTGACTTATTAAATTTTTAGGTTATACTTTCAAACTAAATTTTACGTGATATATGAGCATAAACACATTTTGCAAACAAACTTGAAATTTACGTTATTTAACGAAAGTTTCCCATGATTTAGTAGAGAGTAAATTAAAGCTTTAACCTTAATTAGCACACGAAATTGATTTTCAGTAAAAGTTTATAAGTACCTGATAGATTATGTTTTAATTCTACAACGGCGATGTTGACGAACGTAATAGATGAACTAAGACGCATAGCATTCCATCTGCTTGATATTCCGAAAGATACAAAACATGCCTGCATTAACCATAATTCCTCGGACAGCTTTAAAACAACTAATTTCACAATACTCGACCAAAATCTAATTCCATTGTTTAGCGTGTTCCTCAAACCTGCTAAAGAGATTGAACCAAGTATTAGTTTTAAACACGGCTGATTAATTACACGGTGCTTACCACTAATGGATTTCCTCACCACGTGTTGTAGCTGTTGCCTTAAGTTGACTGGGCGGCTTACACGAGAGCTCTTCGTGAAGCCTCCGCGCGACAACCAAGAAGCCCTACCACTCTCTTAGAGCTATCCTTAGCTCCCACTTACAAGCGGAGTTCACCATCTTCAAAAGTGAAGTCTACGTACCCGTGGTTGCTTGCAAGATGGCCGTGTTCCTTACTTGCCAACGCTCTTAGCCCTCGCGTCATTTTCGCGCAGGCGTTATGTTTAACAATTGCTCTAGCGGACGTCAAAACGCCTGTAGTTTATGTAACTCAAGTTACGTTCAAGGTATCCACGATATCGAAAGTATAGGAGTCCCTGTTAAATACTCCTTATAGGTAAAAATAATATAAACGGAAAGAGTTGTTCTTCTTTAGTACATCAAATTAATTAACGATTACACGCTAAATGACAGATTCGCAAAATAATAACAGTTAGAACTGTTTTTCCTTCAGAGATATGAAATGTAACAAAAATTTTGTTACAATACAAAGGCGCGTTCCTGATGTAAGATAGGACCTAACGTTTGATCCATAGTACGTTGTAAGGTTTGTGGTGCGTTACAGAGACCAAATAGCAAAAAATTATATTTGAAAAGACCTCGGCCTGGAACACAAAAAGCAGTTTTAGGACGGGAAGATAGGTCGAGGGGTATCTGATAAAAAGCTTGTCTAAGATCAATAGATGAGATAAATTTAGCGTTTTGAAGTCGGCTTAAAATCGAGTCAGTCTGAGGTAGAGGGTAAGCGTCCGAAACAGTTACAGAATTAAGTTTTCTGCCATCAAAACAAACACGCCATTTGTCATTTTTCTTACGGACTAATAACACGGGAGACATCCATGGTGAATTTGAGGGAGAGATAACACCAGATTCTAACATTTTATCTATTTCGGAATGCAAATGCTTTTGTAATTCAGGCGATAACGGATATTGACGTTGCTTAAAAGGGAGGGCATCACCTGTGGAGATAATATGTGTTGCAGTAGTAATGCAACCAAGTTCAGAGGTATTTAGTTTACGAAATTTGTTGATTGTAGAGTTAAGAATTACAGTTTGCGTATCGGTAAGAGAAATTTTATTAGATATTCCTGCAAATGCACAGGAATTTGTTTTGAGGGAAGTTTGCCAAGAAAAATCTTGAAAGTAAAGCGATAAATTAAAAAGTTTACAAAAATCTACACCTAGTAAAAATGGATAAGCTAATTTGATTATCGTCAGCTAAATTTATGGAAGTTTTTTCTGGGACAATTTGAATTTTAATATTTTGTTTAGATAATTGTTGTAGACCTTTGTTGTTTATGAGGGAGCATGAGGAACATGTGTCCAGTAAAGCTATTACATTTAAGGAACCAATTGAGATGGGTAAATGAGGACGATTATCGAGGGGTTTTTTAACAAGTTGTAAGTCAGCAGACTTTTTATGGTAAAAGGAATTAACGGTTTGTAGCCAACTCGACCATTCTGATGGGGGTAGTATGACATAATTCTGATAATGGAGACAATGCATTTTGTAAATTCAAGGTAGCGATATTATTCTTAGATATATTTGATAAAGGTATAGCGTTAGAGGTAGTTTTATGCTTTAAATTTATTGACGTCTGGGTCCGTTGAATGGTTGGTGTTTAGGACGATTTTGATTCCTTGAGATATTCACGTCCTGGGTAGGAATATCTCGACGGGAGTTTTCTGATACGTTAGAATTACAATTCGTACAGTTGGATTTATAGGTATTAGCGCGACCACAGCCATAGCAAAAAACATTTTTGGGGTATGTGCAAGCGTTATAGTTATGTCCACTTTTCAATTCCATCAGGTAAGTGAGTTATTTGTCGAGGTAGAAGGAAGATTAACAGTAGATACTTTACGAGAAGATTGAGTTTGACAAGCTAGATCGGGTTCTAATAAGCCAGATTGTTTTTCTGGGGGAGGATGGTATTTATCAACCCGCAATTTTACTTCTTGGAGCGAGCGACATAAATCTTTCAACTGAGGTAAAGAAGAAATGTGTTTTAACTCTAACTGTTTGGGAAAATATGGATTTAAATTCCTACGCAACTGATCGATAATTTCAAATTCTGATGGTTTATTACCTGGTCTACTATATAGAGCTTCTATTGAGGTAATAAAGGAAATTACATTTTCGTCAGGTTCCTGGGTTTGGTTTCTTATTTCATTCCAAAGATCGGTAATATAACCGTGCGGTAAGAAATCCGTTTTAAACACGTAACTAATTCTTCCCAGGTAGAAATCTGACTTCTTATATTTCGATACCAAATTAAGGCAGAACCAGAGAATAATTCACCCGCTGAAACAAATAAATCTTGATCTGTGCAATTCCGTGAAATCCTGAAATCGTTAATCCTATCAAGGAAAGACATTAAAGAAATTTGGAAGTCAAAGCCCTAGAAAGTTAAACCCCATTTATAGACAGGTATGGATTTCCCCAATGATAGAGCTTGAGAAATTGCAAGGTTTGATAAAAGTACAGGTATATCTGTGTCTACATCTAGGTTCAGCTGGTCAAGGACTGTTTCTTCGAGTAACAGAATGTCCGATAAGAAGATTTGTTTAGCTTGGTTCGCTTGTTCATTGTCAAATAAACACAACTCTATTCGTTGCTTAAGGTGAGCTATGCGAGAAACAACACGCTTTAATTCAATTTCACTTGGTTCTGAATTAATTCTGTTTACTATATTGGCTATATCTTCAAGGGACTGTTTAATTTCGAACATATTTTGAGGTAGATCTGAAACTACGACTCTCGAAATAGGTACCCCTTTAGCTTCTTGCGCTAGTATAGCTTTAAGTTGCAAACGTCTGTCATTCTGATTAGGTGCTGCATTAATATTCCTAGATTGAATTTCATAAATTAATTCCGATGACTTTAGATGAACGATATTCATTTTAAGATAGTACTTAAGACATTATAATTTGAATTAAGGCCGCTATACTTGCGGCCACGTCCCCAATGCTCCACCCGGAGGTACTACATTGGGTTTAAACGCGAAAATAATCATGCTTCTGATTAATTCTGACTTCGTAGTTAATCCACCCTAAATAAAAAACTAAATAAAAATCTAACAAACCTAAAAATCTAACAAACATAAAAATCTGACCAACTAAAACAAAACTAAAAACAAAAACTAAAAACAGGGTTGTAAATAATGGTATCCCTAGCGCCGACTTTGGAGTGTACCCGATCAACAAGACACAAGCAAAAATAAGAGGGGGAGGGATCCGTAATACCAGATAGCAGACGCCGGTTCTGCTTACCAGTGCGACCTGAAGGGTCGTCTTAAAACTATCCAAATCTAGCTAGCTAATTTAAATTCATCCCTAGCTTTCCCTATCATTCCCTAACTGATTTATATTATGATTACAATCTTCACACATCTACTCTTCCTTCCCAAATATATACTGCAACTAAAATGGCGACAGAACGTCAAACAAAATAAATATGCCACAAAATGCTACAATGCTTGCTAATAAATAAATAAATATAAAGTGTAAATATAAAATATAAATAAATATAATTATATAAATAAATGTTTAATAAGCGTTAAGCATATAGCAGTGCACAAAATAGCGAAAGCATCACCCTATTTATCAGGTGCACTCGCACAAGCATTATGTCGGCTAGCGCCTTTACACACCAAACGTGCTTCTTAAATTATTTCAAAACTACTAATTAATGTAAATCAATGCTTGTGCGAGTACAGCCGCCACAATTTAAGTCTTACCTCGATAATAGAATTCTCCAGCATCCGAAGATCTGGTCGTCTGTAACTTACTTCTAAAGGTGGGACGGGGTGCACTGCTAAAGTCCTGGTGGGTATGCACTAAATGTTCTTGGGGATCACAATCACTATCACTATCACTTCACTTTCAAGTCCTGGGGGGATGCGCGGTTGCGCTCTGTTTTATTATCTTTGTTTACTTTATTGATTTAATTTAATGAGGGTTTCTGATTTATTTGTTATTGTTTATTTGGTATTATTTATTCCCGATTTTCCGCACATAATTATGAAGATAGGCAGTGATTGTATTAATAGAGTGGGGGTTTCTCGTGCATATTGGACATTTGGGTATAATTATCTTTTTTTTTTTTATTATTATTTAATATCAGGTTTTGGTTTTATCTATACTCGTATCCTTACTCACGCCAAGTCAATTTAAAATTTTTACAATCCTCCCACCAACCCCACCGAATTTTACACGCGGTTGTCATTGTCTAATCTCGCAACCCTTCCCGCGAATTCTTTTAAGGCTGTCCAGAACGCCTTCTGGTTATCCACTTCCCCAACTTCCTCTAGGCTCTTTGGCCATGCCAGACCTAGGATAGCTAGTTTGCTATCAGCCAACCCTCGATTTCCCGCCTCAAGCGGGCAGTAGAAGAGCACGTGCTCTGCGCTTTCCGCGCCCTCACCGCATTCGCAGCGGTCGCTGTTGGTTAGACCGAACCTTTGTAAATACGCCTTCAGGGCGCCGTGCCCTGTTATCAACTGCACCATTTTGTGATCGAGCTTAACCTCGATCTTACCTCTGGCTTCTATGCTCGGTATGAATTTGTGGGTCAACCTGCCCGTGGCAGCGTTGTTTCACCTCTCTTCCCATTGTCGAATTGATTTTTCGCGCAGCTTTCTTTTGATTAAAGAAGTACTTAAGACAACAAATATAAGGAAATTATGATACTATAATATTTCGGAAGATGAAAGGTATACTAAAAACTCAAATGGTTGCGTTAGCTGTATTTGAACGCAGTTTTCTTTAAAAGTAATTTGTAAGTTATAGCTAAATGTTAAAATTACTATAAAAACACTTTTAGGACGGTATTAGAGCAAGATAATTTATACATGATTTAAAAACACTTTTAAAAGTTAAACCCAATAAAAAAAAAACAGGCATAAAATTATATTTAATATAATATCGAACAAACAATTTCCATAAGGAACAAGGAATAAGGCATTGAATTAATTAATTATTTATATTTTATTGTAATTACAGACGAAATTATGTAATCCAAACACCAGAGTTAGGTTATGTTGGTTTAACCCTTCTGAAAAGGTTATTTCAGCTTCTTGGTAAATTAAAATAGGTCATTATCTAAAAGAATTTAAATTAGAAACACTATTTTTTATAATATTACGAGAATTAATTGAATTTGCAATACATTGTAAAAAGTATACCAGAAAAATCAATATCAATTTGGCCACTCATGTTAAATTAGCATAACAGCTGTCATTTCATTTCAGATGATTGACATAGTAACTTTCAGTGTTATCACTCTAAATTTTATGAGTTAATAGATATTAAAAATTCAAATAATTATTTATTTTTTAAATGAAAAAGCTACAAATACAGTTAATTAATACATAATAAGATATAAGAAGATAGAAAACAAATCATTATCAACCTAAACTCGTTGGATGCGTCACTATTATAGCCCCGCCGCGCGGGTACGCGAGCCACTACAGTCAGTTGGTAGCAATGTTAGATAATTGCGATTTGACCCGCAAATAAAAGATTACGTCACGCAATTATATAAAATTACTCCATCACATAAAAAAAAGAAACGAAAATGCTACTTACATAAATTGCAGGGCTTTTTGCAGAATTACTCCGTGATGTCGGCGGCGACTACGCTGATCTTTCGGGCATGGGAATTCTTTGAGCCCGGTCGAAACCAAATTCGATTTGTCTTCTTTCGTCTGTATGTAGAGGTACGATAAAGGAACTGGTTTATAAGGAACGATATCAGAGATAAGGCAAGGAACCTACATAACCAAAAAAAGACACGATAAGATACAAGACAACTACACTTGTTCACGTCTCGGTGGCTAGTCCCGTCACGTATGCCGGAAAATCCTCACTTTCCTTCTTGGCACACCGCGTCGGCGCAATCTCGCGCAACGCACTGTCTAAAGTGACGGAAATACGCACATGTCCTTTTAAATTCATGGTGCGAAATTCTTACAAATTAAAACTTAATTGAGAATGTTTAGTGCCGATTTCGGCACGTAACATGATACATCCATTGATGAATAGACATGCTGTTTAATTGACAGAGTAGGTGCGGTCAATTTGTATCAAACTACATTGATGCTTGCAACGACAAAACAGAGTTAAAATGTCATCAGGTGCGTAGTTTACTAGACGCAATAGAGAGTAATTATAGTTTGAGCGATGTATATTTCCTTGAAGAATTGCTAACTAACCGAGCTGTATTGAGTACGAAGGCATATTCTATCGTGAATATAAACTATAAATCACTGGTAACAGCGATTGACGATATGATTGTAGATGTTGTATATTTTAAAGTATAAGGTAAATTACAAGTATCAACCTAATGTAGTTGGCCCTCATAGCTCAACATATAACTGGCTCCTCAAGAATTTGGCAATGGAGGGCTCAAAACATCAACCAGGATGGACTTGTGGTCCGGATTCGGGAAAATGGCCATCAAATATTATAGATGATTATAAAAAGTGTATATGCTATTAAAGTTATTGTTTTAGTTAAATACTATGTTTTGTATGTAAATCATGTCATCTTGGTACTCTTAGCTGAAGCGCTATAGATAGCACTTATTAGATTAAAATATAATGGAGGATGCTATTGTACGCGTCGCATACCTTTTACAATAAATATATATATATATATATATATATATATATATATATATATATATATATATACCTCAGTATTGGTCAAGTACAGGGAGAAATTGTTAGCTGAGAAGGTAATGTGGTTTTACCTGCTTGTTATTTACACATTCACGGACATCGAAATACTCGAGTTCAATTGAAACAGCATAAATCAACCTACATCAACGTTTTGCACTTCAGGCCTGAGGAATTATAAACAACTCTGTGCGTGGGTGCGTGCGTGCGTGTGTTTGTGTGTGTGCGTGCGTGCGTGTGCGTGCGTGTGTGCGTATGTGTGTGCGTGTGTGCGTGTGTGTGTGCGCGCGAGGATGTGTGTGTGCGCGCGAGGGTGCGTGCGTGCGTGTGTGTGGGGGGGCGTGTGTGTGCGTGTGCATGTGTGTGTGTGGCTGTAATAAAGCATGTAATAGTAAAAAATGTTATATTGATGAATGACATATGATGGTAAACAAACACGTAACAGCAGATCTACAAAATAATTTTTGGATATTCAACTATTATGGCTAGAATCTAAATTTAACCATTTCACATATATTTGATTTTTAACTCCCTTCAATACTTTTTCCACTAAATATACATCCGGATAGTGTGTTCGTTGATGTTCTTCTGCATAGAAGCCGCCTAATATTGGTTGTCCTCGACTATCGCGCAATAGATATGTTAAAGGATTAGTCAAATGCACTTTGTACACCGTAAAAATTTCGTTAGACCAATTTGGTGTGTATCCCTTAGTAAATTGACCTTTATGTTTACTGATGCGAACATGCTCCCCAACAGAAAATTGTTTACCCTTTACGTTAACTGTTTTGATCGTACTGTATACTGTATTGAAAAGTTTTCGTTCATTGCGTTTTGACACAACTACAGGTCGCATGCCGATTGTTCGATGTTTGGTGTTGTTATATGCTGCCACGAGTGAGGATAGTATATTCAAACTGAATTGTTTCCACATTTTTGACTTTAAGGTACAATTGACGCGTTTTACTACGCAAGCTTTGTTATTGCTGTTCACACTATAATGTATAATCTCATATTTTTTTCATTAAAACCTTAAATGTTGAATTATAAAATTTTTTTCCCAAATTCGTTTGAATGTACCGTGAAATACGATGGTCTTTGTTGAAAATTGATTGAAAAGCGTTTGAAACAGCCTTACCCGTCTTGCGCTTAACTGATACGGCCCATAAGTATTTAGAAAATACATCGGTAACAACTAGAATGTATCTAAATCCTTTATTCATCTTTGCATATGGGATCATTTCCACCAAATTGGCTTGAATCAGCTCGTTTAATTCTTTTGTGATTACATGTCTTCTAGGAAAATTAATGCGAGGAGGCTTATGTAACTCATGGACGATTTGCTCTTTTACAGACATAGTGCTATGTGTGTGTATGATTGACGGATATATGCGTGCGTTTTTAAGTTTCTCTTGCAACTGTTGAATATCTGCTTGTATTCGTGCAATGTCTATTCTAAATTGTGCTTTCACTTATTGAATAGTAGCGTCTAATGTCTTATATATGCTATTCATAGAATCATCTACCCGTTTGGTTACGATTTGTGCAACAATAGTGTTCACAGTGACTGGAACAAGGTTATTCATCATCTCTTCAAATTGGTTAAAGTCTGCTCTTGTAACATACTCGCGCGAGAATTGTGTTATCATTCGGTTTGTTGTTCCCTTCACAAGCGTGTCTATATACTGCTGAATAGTGGAACCACTTCCAAGCGTTGGTTCTCCCTCTTGCTAGTGATACGTTGCTAACCGCTCTAAGTACGCTTTCGTGACTGCATCATTATCTTCTTGTGGTGTAGCGACGCGCGCTAATCTCATGTCATAATCGTAGTAATCATCATAAGAAATATATGAAGCACAGTCAGACGAATGTCCAAACTTGTCGATAGCCATCATGATAATGAATAACAAGCCGCACGATCTACGCTATTATACGCAATTCGCGTAATTCTCCCATAATCGATGTAAGTTCGTTGGTGTGATCGGTGTTACCTGCATCTTGTGAGGCGACCTGAAGCCTGAGCCGTTCACATAGTTCGTTGGGATCATCAAAGTATACATACTCTAGTGGCTTCTCGTTATAATCCATTAGTAGACAACAACCACTTGGGTTCATAGTTTGCTGTCGTAAGCTATACATTGCATTACTTCTTTTATTAATGTCTGCATAATCGTTAATTTTTTTAAGTGAGAATATACCCAAAGGATTGAGAAGGAACAGTTGCTCTTACAACTCTTTGCTACTGTTGTAGCAAAATCGTTCTACACACCTTTTCACCAATCCCGAAGATAATGTCCGAATCACCCATCATTAATTTTCCTGTCTCCGGATTAAAACGTACTTTATCCCTGCACAAGTGCTCCTTGTCATTGTTATAATTACCAGCAAAGTTGGAAAACAGATTATCCACATAGTATCTTAACGATGGTAAAAATCGTTGTAAATAGGTTTGATGTTCTTCGCTGTTTAGGTACCGTTCGTGCTTTGCATGGGTCTCTTCAGTATTGCCGTTACTCTCCAATTCTTCGAAGGTGAACTCCACAGGCTGGACTGGCCTATGTGGATTGTGTTCCCATGGCTCCTCTATTGTTGGTGCGGCGATTGATGTGGAACTGCGCACCCGTTCGAGATATTTAGGGCGTCTTTTAGGAGTAGATTGTACGTCATGTTGGGGTGGTAACCAGTGCTGGCTTTCGATCTTGGACTACTGTTTAATATCTTTCAGCAGATCGGTCTGAAGTGTTTGTAAACGTTTTGTAATAGGTGCATAGGCTTTACTTAATGCAAGCTCCTTTTCAACCACACCTGCTTTTAACGCTTGTAATTTCCTCTTGACCGCCTTTCGTACTTTTATGAGTTCTCGTTTGGGTTTCACGTCGTCTGCCATCGTCTAGAACCGGATAGGAAGTGATATGTTATTTGTGTTTTATAAGTATATATAGGTGTCAAAACCTTTTCGGTTGCAACCGCTCTGCAAATCGTCATCTTTATTGATCACCAGGAAGTCATACCGATCTCGCCAGCATACGCCTTACAATTCTTTAAATCGGTTAAACGACATATCCGTGTTTACAGCGTATACGTGTTTTAAATTGAGTTCGTCTTGTTTGAATAGCACTATGACATTAGCATTGTCTCTAATCAATTGTTTAGGTATTTTGGAATAGGTCTGACAAAGGTAAAAACAATCGATGGCCTTATATCGACCCAAAGAAAAATATTCTCGCATTACATTTTGTTTATCACACGACACGTCATCGAAAATAAATATCGAATTAGGTTTTTGCATCTGCTGGAGTAACAATTGCATCCCATTTGTTAAACGCAAAATATCCTATTCCTTTTATTGGTTGTAATAACCTGTCTAGGTATTGATACTTTGGTTGATACAAGGATTTTGAGTAGAGATAAACGTTTTCAAAGCGTATACCATTCGGATGTTTCAAAAGACCCATGACTACATTAGTTTTACCACAATTGGGTGGACCTGTAATGATACACCGTATTGTTGACGGTAATAGTAGTCCATGCTTTTGTACGTTAGTGTTGTTGCTGCAGTTGTGGTCCGTATTTGGCAACGTCAGTTGTTGCTTTACCAGACGCATTCTATCCGTATACTAAAACGTAATTGCAGTATGGTAAGCATTTAAGCGAATATTTCTACTCGCGTGACCAGTATCCTTTAAACCTTTCAACCGACAAGATTAATGAGATCCTATCATGGCTATGGGTTACTCAATAGTGCTATCAATCGTTTACCGGTAGAATTACATTTACCAGGCTATCGCTTCTGTGGACCGGGTACTAAGCTTCAGAAACGCCTCAAGCGTAGTGATATAGGTCGTAATTCCTTAGACGAAGCCTGCAAATTACACGACATCGCCTACGATCTTTCTACAGACTTAACAACCCGACACCAAGCTGATCGACGTCTTGCCGAAACAGCACAAAAACGTCGTACTGCACCCGACGCTTCGTTAGGTGAAAAACTTGCTGCGTTTACATTGGTTCTGCAATGAATGCCAAAGTTAAATTTGGTATGGGTTGTCGCAAGAAAATGATAAGGTGTAAGGTAAAACGACGTGATCAGCGTCTACATACAGGAAGTGGTATACCATTCAAGCGTTTAATTCGCACCATTTGGGAACGCATGAAAAACGTTTCTCTGACCGATCTTATTAAAACTGCTAAACTTGCAGTGACACTGATTAAGGATATAGTGGATGAGGTTCGTAGCATCCCACGTGTAATTTCTGTACTCAAAATTGGTGGTTTCCTACCTTTGATACCTATTTTTGCAGCCCTCTCCGCAATTGGAGCGTTGTTGTGTGGAGCCGCTAGGATTGCAAAAGTTGTCAATGATGCTCTACTTGGACTACAACAATTAGATGAAGCGAAACGACATAATATATGGCACAAGAGGCTGTGACACTTGGAAAGGGTCTCTATTTGAAACCTTATCACTGTGGACATGGACTGTACCTAAAGCCTTATCTTACATACGGGCAAGGTTTGCGTAAACAAAGACAGCAAAAAAAAATACTCAACGCATTCGTTGAACTTATGCAAGCGTTAACCAATGTTCACTTGAACAAATACATAAAATGTTTACAAATATCTCACTTTCGTGAAATATTCATGCGCAATTCACTTCCAAACACAATTCGTTGGCGCTAATGTGGTATTCTTAATCATGATACTACACGTGGTGTGGGAACTCATTGGATCGCGTACAAAAAAGATGGTTCAAGGGCAGTCTATTATGATAGCATTGGTAATCTACGACCGAGGGAACCGAGAACCGAGGGAACTTGTCGAGTACTTAACCTCATCAGGACCATGCACTCTCTATTATAATTATAAACAATTTCAACCGCTTAACACTGTTACCTGTGGACACTTCATATTGAAATTTTTACTGCAAAATAGTCCTCCATTAAGTTTCTAACAACGCTATATATTATTTGATTTTTGGTGTATTTTTTAACTGTTTTATATAAAAATGTGTTTAATTAGAAACCATATATTGCAAGTGTTTCAAGAATTTGCTTTGTAACACCCCATCCCAACTACGGATACGACTAGTTGTTAGTTTATCGTCAACCACTGAACATGTATACATTTACTTTAACTGGAACTGAATCTACGCTCACCGCAATCATCAACCCACCAATTGTTCTCGATGATGACCATGAATACGTTATTGGTCTTACGAACTTTGATACATATTTTTCAATTCCCAAAGTAACGAAAGCGAACAATAAATTTTACATTGATGACATTGTGCTTACTTTACCAGAAGGAACTTATGAAGTGGCAGATATTAATAAGTTCGTATGACGTAATCTGAACGATCCTCGTGAACGCACTTTATCCAAACGTTATCTTATTGATATTCGAGCCAATAATAACGGTTTACATACAGAAATCAAAGCATCAGCTATAGTGGATTTTACACTACCAAATTCACTTGCTTTGTTGCTGGGTTTTGAGAAACGTAAGCTGGTAGCTCTCACTACTGCTATTTTGGACCATCCGGCATAGGTGTCTTTTCAATCAATTCTATATGTATTGAATGTAATCTTGTGGTCGGATCGTATCGCAATAGCAAACCTGTATACATTTCGCATCAATTCTATCCCGCAATTGCTACAGGGTACAAGATTATTGAAAACCCCGTGAACGTCACCTATATGCCACTTAATACACGAATCATCGATCGCATCATTGCTAAAATAGTTTATTAAAACGGTAGTCTCATCACTTTTCGTTGGGCAACCATCACGATTAGACTTTATCTAAAGCGTCTTTAAACAATGGTTCTGCGCTACGAGCATAAACCACCAAAACCTATTAATAGACGCATTGTCAGCAACTTTACCAGTTACATGACACCAGTGCACCGATTAACACTGGAAAACGTTAAATTTCTGCAAACATTAGGACTCAAAGTGCTACATAGCTAAAGTGGATAGTAATATTTTAAATGTTACGCAACGTGCTATATTTGATACAACCATCGTCAATGCCGACAAACATATGCATACTCCGTACTCCAACACCACGTATGAGAAGAACAATGTTATACGGATTCCAATAGAAAACGAAGATGTCTATACATTACCATGGGACAGCGTAATTTATATTGAGGGTACAATGAATAAGTCAGATGGTGGCGTTTCACCTACAGCCGATTTTGTCAACAACGGAGTTTTATTTTTATTTGATGAAATTTGTTATGAACTTGGTGGAAAGGTTATTGACCGCGTTCGTTATCCAGGTATAACTACAACTATTAAAAATTTCCTATCCTACGATTATAGCGAAAGCCGTCGCTTTAAAAACGCCCGTTGGTCCCCCATAAATAAAAATAATAATAATAAATAAATTATAAAGTGATTGGTTTTGTTAACAAAGTGTTAATGTGCTCCTCAAAGTATATTAAAATTAACTGATAAAAAGTGGTACTTATATATCAAAATGGTATCATCTTAGAGCTAACTACACAGGCTTTCAAACTACTAAACTTTTTTTTTATAAAAAGTGCATCACAACTATGATATCAACAGATAACTAACATTTTAAATTGGTAGTATACAAACTTTTGGTTATTATCAACAGTTATCTTCATAATAACTAGCTCTTATCACTGCAATTACAAGTGCCACATTGTTTTGTTATTGTACAGGACTGAACCCAGCAAATTGATAGAAAATTATTTTGGAAAATATGCAAACATATTTTTGGTAAAAGTATTAATAATAAGGGTATAATATGCAAGTTTGTTGGGAATGTAATCTAAATATAGAAGATGACAAATGTTGTGAGTGTGATGGGTGTACAAAAATAGTACATTTTGACTGTACAGACTTATCAAGTTCTGAAATAAGATGTATGCAGTTAAAAAAAGGAAGAGTTTTAAAATTTTATTGTTCAAAGTGTGAAAAGCAAGTGACTGAGACGAAATATGTACTTGGGGAAGTTATGCAAAAATTACAATCCCTGGAAAGAACTCATGAGGAATTTTTAAAAAAGTTTGATGAACAGGGTAAAGACTTGGTAGAAATAAAAAATAAATTATTCGAACAAAAGTGTACAGAGGCAGAACTCAATGTTAGTAAATTGTACAGTGCAGTCACTAAACGGAATGTATCTCAACCTCCTATAGTAATAATAGATAAAATTGGTGGAAAAACAGACTCTAAGGAAATCCTTAAAAAATTGAAAGATAATATTGACCCTGTTAGTTTAGAAATTGGAGTAAGTGTAGGGAAAACTACAAAAAATGGTGGTATTGTTATTGAATGTGAAAATAATAGGGCAGTAGAGGTGATGAAGAAAACTATATCACAAAAAATGGGAGAAGAATATACAGTAAAGACTCCATTAAAAAGACTTCCAATGATAAAAATTATAGGAGTAGATGAAAGTGACAAAGAAGGCATTTACAAAAAAATAATAAATCAAAATAAGTTAGATGAGCATAAACAAAATTTTCAAATGAATATTAAGTATGAAACCAAAATTGTTAAAGGGTTATTCAACATTATTGTAGAAGTGGATACAGATACATTTAAATACATTATGAGAGAAGAACTATTGAGAATAGGATGGAGGAGATGTAAGGTATTAGAGCATGTGGCAATAAAAAGATGTTATAAGTGTTGTAAGTTTGGGCATATTGCCAAAGAATGCAAAGGAGTGTAGTGTGTCCACGGTGTGCACAATCTCATAATGAAGCAGATTGTCAAGAAAGTCAATTTAAGTGTATTAACTGTGTGGAAGCAAAAGTCGTTTAAATATAGAATTAGATGAACAGCATACAGTATGGGACTATAATTGTACATGTTTTAAAAGGATTATTGAATTACAAAAGCGTAAAATAAACTACATATAGCAATTACCTTCTAGATGTTTAAATATAACAGCAGACTATAAGTCAATAATTTTATGCTTAAATACACAAGGCTTAACTACACATTTTGACGAAATACAACAGCTAATCAATCGAGAAAAACCAATATTGGTATGTTTAACAGAAACACATCTGACAAATTGTATTGAAAGTAATGAAATAAGCATTAAAGGATACAGTTTAGGTAGGGTTGATTCTAGTTCACGACACACAGGAGGTGTCATAATTTACTATCAGTCATTTCTACAGTTTGAAATATTAAAAGAGTATAGCCTCCATTTAGAATATTGGGGTATTGTTGGTAATATTAAGTTGAATAGTAGAAGTATAACTATAGCTGTGTTTTACCGTTCACCAAGTGGAAGTTGTGCAAATTTTCTAAACCTGTTGGAAAATGTGTTAGAAGAACTAGTAGAATCACGTGGTAGTGAAGATATAATTCTGATTGGGGATTATAATATTGATTGGAATAAAATAAATGATTTCTATACAATTAAGTTAAAAAATATTGTAAAGGACTGTGGATTTGTACAACTAATTTCTGAGAGTACAAGAATTACAAAGGAATCTGAAACATTAATAGATTTAGTGATAACTAATAATAATGGATTAAAAAGTACAGTATGGCACACTCCAAAAGTTACAGATCATAGTATTGTTGTTACAGACATTAGTCACATTACACAAAAACTCCAAGTTGATGCAGAAAGCAAAATAAAGAAATTTCTTAACTATGAGGCCATAAAGAACGAGTTAATATTGGCAGATTGGAAGTATGAAATAACCAACATCGATAAACTTTATAAAACATTTTACACAAACATTAAAATGCAATTGACCATAATTCATATGACAAGGAGGTGTCACAAAATAGTTCAAAATTATGGTTTAATGGAGAAATACAAAGAGTAATTAATATACGAAATAAATTTTATAAAAAATTTACATTCACAAGAAGTATGGAAGATTGGAAAGCATACAAAGAATGCAGAAATAATGTGATATTCATGATCCGTAGAGCTAAGATTAAATATTATGAAAAGAAAATAGATGAAAATAAAGGTAACCCAGTAAAAATGTGGAAGACTTTAAAACTTGTATTAAAAACCGAACGTATTCAAAATAGTAAGCACATTATATTTGAGAATACACTAGAAACTAATGACAAGACTATTGCTGAAAACTTCAATACTTACTTCAGAAATAGTATAACAGAAATTACATCATCAATTGGTATTGAAAAGTTTGAGTTTCACGACCAAATACGTACAAGCCTGAAGGAATTAAGTACTTTTAAATTATTAAAAATACATGAACTAAAAGAATTGGTATATAAGCAAGCAAATAAAAGCAGCCCGGATGGTGTAAACAGTAGAGTTCTTAAAGAACTTTTTGATATTATTGGTTATCCGCTACTAAACATAATAAATATGTCTCTTATGCATGGTATTGTGCCCAAGGACTTAAAGATATCAACAATTACACCAATTCAAAAAGTAGTACCAACAAAGAAATGCGAAGAGTACAGGCCTATAAATATGTTGGCCACAATTGAAAAGGTATTAGAAACAGTAATATATAAGCAACTGAAGCAATTCTTGGATGAGACTAATATATTAACCACCTATCAGTCTGGTTTTCGAACGAAACACTCGTGTGAAACAGCGATTCAGCTAATTATAAATGACTGGAAAGAATCAATGGATAAAGGAAAGGCCGTGTGTGCAGTCTTTATAGATTACAAAAGAGCATTTGAGACTGTAAGTAGAAATATTCTCATTCAAAAATTGGAAAAATATGGGGTTAAAGACAATGCGTTAGAGTGGTTTAAAGACTACCTACAAAACAGGGAGCAAGAAACGAGATGGCAACGGGAAACATCTAATAAAGCAGAAATTGAGTGGGGTGTTCCACAAGGAAGTATTTTGGGACCATTGCTTTTTATAATTTACATAAACGATATAGTGAATGTAGTGAAGGTAACAAAGATGCATATGTTTGCTGATGACACTTTAATATATGCTGAAGGTGCAAATGTAATAAACCTGATTCAATCTGTAAATAGTGACTTAATAAGAATTAGCAAATATTTAGTTGGAAATAAGCTGAAGATAAATGCTGATAAAACAAAATGGATGTTGTTAACGAATGATAGAAGTTATCAAATGATAAAGACAGAAAATAGGAATGTACAAATAGATGGGTCTGATATTGAACTGGTAGAGAACATTAAATACCTTGGCGTAATAATCGACCGAAAATTAACTTTTAAAATGCATCTACAGATGGTTATAAATAAAGTAAGCAAAAAGGTTGGATTTCTGAGAAGAATTAGTGCAAAGTTATCAAGTTTTGCTCGAATCACTTTATATAGAGCAATAGTTTATCCACACCTAACATATTGCAGCACCATTTTATTTGTCTCAAACCAAGGTGATTTGGAAAGATTGCAAAAGATACAAAATCGTGCAATGAGATGTTTATTAAAATGTAGCAGATTTGCCAAAGTCCGTAAAATGTTAGAATGCGTTAATTTTTTAAATGTTCAGGAACAAATGAAATATAATAGTATGGTTTTTATATATAAAATTATAAATGGTTTGCTGCCTTCGTACTTGGTTAGCAACTTAATTAAAGTGTCAGATATACATAACTACAGCACAAGACAAGCAGACAATTACTATATATACAAGAAGAACAAAACGATAACCACAAAAAATGTTTTTCATTATGGCGTTAAGATATATAATACATTACCAAAATCAGTTACAAATCAGCCTTCTCAAAGAAAATTCAAGAGTAATTTAAAAATATATATTTTAAGCTGTAGAAATGAAAACTAATTATATTATTAACTGTATTTTAATAATTTGCTTTATAGTATAATATTTTGTTTTATACTTTATTAACCTATATTGAGTTATGCAATAAATCTACTTACTTACTTACTATCGTTAAGCTTGATCTCGTTGATACTAAAGGTCATTTCAACATATGCATTCCCTTGCGCATGGTTTTTGGATTTGAGGAGGACTACCGAAAAATTCTTTTGAATATCAAACAGGAGCTTATTCTTATTAGAAGTAGTGCTGTTGATGCAGCTATATCGAATTCTGATAACAAAGAGTCAATCAAAATTACTATTACACATATATCATGGCGGATTCCACATATAACCGTTGCAGATGCAGAGCGCTTAAAACTACTCAAACATATTCAACGCAATGACACCGTGGACATAAGCTTTCGCAGTTGGGAACTACACGAATATCCAGAATTACATACAACACCCACGCATACGTGGGCTGTAAAGACGGCTTCTCAAGTGGAGAAACCACGTTTTGTTATTGTCTGCTTTCAAACTGATACATCGCGTAAAAAGGGGCGCAGTCAGTTCGACCACTGTAAGTTGACCAATATGAAATTACATCTGGGTTTATCTATGTATCCTTACGATAATATTAACATTGATTTCGATACCAATCGCTATTCTATACTATATGAAATATATGCACAGTTTCAACAATCGTATTACGGGGGCATAAGCGAACTGATATTAACACCCAATGAATTTCAAACGCCCGCTCCGTTTGTAGTCATCGATTGTTCCCATCAAAACGAAATAGTGAAAGTGGGAGTGGTTGACGTACGATTAGAATTTCAAATGAAGGAAGCACTTAAAGCTCACACTACAGTGTACTGCATCATTCTACACGATCCTTTGGTTCGCTACAATCCTGCAACCAGTATTGTAAGTGAAGTCTAAAATGAATAGTCCATTAGTTGTCGCCGTTCAAAGTTTTAAAATTGCACATAATAACTTTGTGTTACCACTATCGTTATCGAATGGAGTTGCAATAACATATGTGCTGAAACCACCATATCCATATTCTTGGAACTGACTATCAGCTCGCTTCAAATACCAAAACGTATGGTTAAACAGAAACTTTCACGGTATAACTTGTGATGATGGCAACTTACAATGAATTTTCACACCCAAATGTTATTGACCTAGAAGATTTAGGGTGTACTCCTCTACATAATTAAAATATTACACTAATCTACCGAAGTGTTTCTACCATACCACATGACGTTCGTCATTCAATTGCGCAACCACAAATGTAATTGTACTCAAAAACTGGTTTGTACATATAACCAATTACTTATTTTTAATAAAGAATAATGTCAACCAACAGATTTACACCAAGTAGTGCTTTTATTTGTTTATTTTATACCTAAATACATACATATTCCTTAAGACTAGTACGCTGTTTCTCAAAAATGTCTCGTAATAAGTTTAATTGTCTATTTTGTTGCAAACAACTCATCCTAACATCCCATGCTGTTGTTAAAAAAAGATGTAATCGAACCCTAAACCCACTAACCTCACCAACCTCGTATGTATAATGAAATTGATATATTTAAGTGTATTAGGGTCACCTACATGGGACTTTCTATTTATTCGTCTGATGAATTCCCCCTAGTTTTTAGTAGTTACGTGACCTATTTTCGTTTTCACGTAGACCTATAATTACCCTATAAAAGAGATTTGCTTAATCAACAACGACAATAGGGAAAATAAAATTTACAGTTGGCAACCATGTTCGGGTGTTAATGGTAGCAATGATGAATCAGTCATTGGTATCACAGACCTATAATAAAATGGACATGGTACTTGTATCCAAATGTGCAGAAATGACTGTCGGCAAAGTAGACCAAACAAACAGTATGCAAGGTGGTGCGCTTATGGAAGGGTCTTTAGTATCGAATTTGCTTTTTGCAAGTAAATTGAAAATATTCATATTTCATAACAGGAAACAACGAAATTAGTAGAAATTTATGCCACTAAAACCAGTTAACACTTGCAAGGTCTAATCTACAAAGAAATGCAAACACTAATTACAAGAGCTTAGGAAATTAAGTATTCTGTACCACTTGTCTAAAACAAACAAAGAACAGCTGATCTTTTGCTTACAAAGAATCAACTTATTCGGAAGTCAGATTTATACGTTTGAGTAAATTCAGGAAGGATTTCGTTTAGTTCATTCTTACATTGGTAGATGCGCGAAAGTTACTTTGCCTTCATTTTTTTACGACATTCATATCATGTCCATTTTATTATAGGTCCGTGATTGGTAGTTACTGCAAGTTAGAACAAGTCGTATACAATGATGAAAAGTTTTTAAAACTTACTAACAGAATCTGTAGGTATCATATTGAAAAATTCCTCGTAACAGATATATATTTTGCATTTTTTTATGCAAATTTTATGTTACAATATTACAATTAAAAAATTATATTCCACTACCGAGGTATTAAATTTTAAAGTATGTTATAGTTGTGTAAACAAAAAAGGCATTGGATAGGTTTTTTATTATTAAGGTAGTACATTTTTTTTTTAATTAATTACACTGTAAATTATTACTTTCTTAAACCTGAGTTTTATAAAATTTATTCTCTAAAGATCAACAACGTATAAACCAGAATCAATAAATTTACATATATCTCGATGTTATTTTAATTTAAACTATAGTTATTAAAATCCCCGATGTCATTAACCAAGATGCACTTTCCTTAATGTGTTTTTTAAAGGAAGTATTATCTCAGTTGGCAAATGTTGAAACTTTTGTCAATAGGATTGCATGCAGGATTCAAAATCATATCTAGTTAATAATCTAAAATCTTCTAGTAAGTAGGTACAAGTAGGCACAAACTTCCGGTGAAATTGCACAATATTTGCAAAAATGTTTATTTGTATGATTTCATTTATTACCGAAAATTGTTGTAAATTATTAAAACTTAAAGCTATTAAAGTTAATACCTGCATACAACCTAGGTTTTTTCTTCATGAACAAATAACGGTATACCCGTTTTTGTGCGATTTGCATATATCTATATTTTATTCAATCCATAATTAGAAAAGCCGAGGTCACATTCAGTATTCAGCTGTATTGTAAATAGTTACTGATATTATATTGAAAAGAACGGCACCCAATATTGTCAGTTGTGTAAAAAATGTTTTGTTTCGGCAGTGAATCAATCAAACGGTATGAAAATATATGAACTCACTAGCATGTAATTAAAAACATGACGGTAAGTGAAACTAATATAAATAAAACGTTAAAATTTTGTGTGTTTCTTTTTAACATTATATATTTAATACAAAAATAATTTTTTGAATTTCTTGGGCGATTCTTCAGCACGTGCACGTTTTTGCTTAACCTAAAATCTCCGAAGTATTCAATCACCTAATGAGTGCAAAGCTCCTGTTCAGAACACCTTATGGAGTCCCATTCCGCATTTGAGAATGATTACATCACCATCCAAATTCTTCACCACGTTTTAAATAACAACATGATTTGCATACATTTTAAGGTTATATTTTAGATCTGGGTACGAGTTCAGTGTAATTGCATAAATTATTTTGGTACTGCAATCATGAACAAAATAACGAGTGACCTGTCTTAACATGTTTTTGCATATACACACACACACACCAATATTATAAATTAAAACCATTATAAAATACTACTCGAATAATTTCTGCTAATCTTTTTGATATTTTATACAAAAATAATGGCGCACAGCGCCGTTCAGGACACACTAAGTAGCCCCCGCCATTCATCATTTTGAGAGTGATTACGTCATCCACCACATTTCCTATTTTTGCTTAATCTAAAAATCTCTCTTTAATTAACTAATGCAACGAAAATAAAAGCTCTAAGGAGCACCGCTAAATTTTTCACCACATTCACGTTTTTGCATAACCTAAAAAATACTTCATCGCGTTTGTGAAATTTAACGAGCTATATATATATATATATATATATATATATACACAATGTCTAATACGTCATCTACAGACAATCATCAAACCATTAAAAGTAAAAGAATTTTTATTGCCATCTTATAAATTAAATGTATAATTACATTAAATATTTAAATATATTCAAATTGCTAAATGTAAGCAAGAAATCCTTGATATAAGATCAAATTAATTTTTTTATTTGAGAGGCAAATAAATCGCGATGAAAGGTGATATAATTTGCATCTTTTAAATTCATACGGGTATAATTAAATATAAAAAAAGCTAAGATTATATGTTAGATCCACTGCAAGTTTAGTGTAATTGTATAAATTATTTTGGGGTAATGTAACCATAAACAAAATATACGGCATACCTGTCTTAACATGTTTTTGCAACATACCTTATTATAATTAAATCCATTATATTACAAGTTAAATGTCGATATGATTTGCATATATATTACCAGACAGCTATAATTACAATAAAAAAAAACGCAAGGTTATATTCGAGATTTCGGGTGCGAATTCTCGTTATTTTATCTTGGTAATAAAATCATGAAATGAACAACTTGTCTTTACAAGATTTTACATGCAGATCTTGTAAATTAAATCCATTATATCACATTTCGTATACTTTCTAAATGTTATTCGATACTTAATACAAATTACAGCCCTTGAAGAGCACTAAAAATTCTTTTCCACGTGTACGTTTTTGCTTAACATAAAAAATTCTTCACCACGTTTAATTTTTTAGCTTAACTTACCAAAAAAAAAAATATCCGAAGCAGTTAAGTACCTAAGAAGGTACAACCTCGCTCAGAACGTGGGCTTTATTCTACATTATCCTCATGTTATTTAGTATTTAACACGGGAACACTGCTAAAGAATTCTTAAAAAAACTCCGAGTAGTCAATCACCTAGAGGAATACGCGGGGGTGCCCATTTATCATTTGAAAATGTTTAACGTTATCCACTACGTTTATTGCACCCCCAATCACCACACCATGTAATAACAAAGACACCCGGCCGCCCATGTGTGCCCCCCGAGGACAAAGGTCTAAGGAGTCCTATTCATCCTTAAGCAAACTATCCACCAATAAGGTACCGGAGCCCCAGCGCTTCGCCCGCATTTTATTCCACACAGTGGACTCCCCAAAAGCAAATTTTCCGTTTAAGACAATTTTGTTTCCAAAACCGGCGTACATATCTTGCAGACACCGAAGCCCCAGCGCTCCGCCCATATTTTATTCTACACAGTGGACACCCCAAAAGCAAATTTGCACATAAAGGCAATTTTGTTCTCAAACATGCGTATACATGTCTGCTGTGCGGCTTGTTGTCCAAAGCGACATAGCTAAACTGCTCGCCTTGTATAATACACTCGCACTCTTATTCATTAAAATGCCAAACAAAAAAAGGCAATTGCGCGTGTATAAATAATCACCCTGTATAATATAAGCGTATTGTAAATACATAGAAATAATGTAAGCAGCATAGTAAAAATAATTAATTTTAAGATACCTAAAACGCATTAAATGCGAATGCAAATCAATCATTTTAAGGTAAATACAAAAGCTATTTGTTTATATTTAAAAATGCACTGTGCCTGCATAAATAAATAATTTCGTGTATTTAAAACCACAATTCTAAACTTAATTAAGTACTAAAACACTTTCAGCCGTGAAAGCAAATATTTTATATAAAAATGCAACCCATTTGCATTAAAAAGTAAATACAGTTTAAATTAATTATTCTGTGTATTACATAAGTGCATTTTAAATAAAGAATTTTCCAGACTATTAGGAATAGAGAAAATGATGAATCATCTGTTACTTAGAAATACGTCAATTTTGTATGGCCAACAATTGAGAAAGAAATGTGTTAGTTCAAGAAGCGGCTGGAACATTGAAAACCCAGAACAATGTAATAAATAGATAAGAAATATTGATCATCTTTCGCATTCACTGTAGGATAGAAGGAGATCACGAGCATAAATCTTATAGCTGTATGTATAGAAAGACAAGGCATCGTGCGTCACTATTTTAGATCAATCACGTGGTCGGCGCTAATGAATTATTCTGAGAACTTTGCGTCATTACGTTCTAGAAACGAGATAATTTCGTATATAAACTCGGAACTTTGATTAAGAGATTCATTTATGAATTCGATCACGGAATGTTACTGTTGATTAAGTCGCAAGTATGTTGCTATGCGAAGATGATATTCAGAGTATGCAATATGCATATCGTAATTAATAATTAAAATAGAATATTGATAAAATAGAACAGTGATTAAAGAAATAAAATTAAACATAATCTGCATATAAATATTGAAGTTAGTAAGTGTGATGAACATGGAAAATTCTTTCAAGGTAAAAGCTATTTAAATTAACCTAAATAATTAAGCCGAGGATGCACATTGGTTTCTAAATGGAGATGTAAATAATATGAAAATTAGCTGATTTCTCTGAGTATTTGTCATTTAGTTTAAGATAGAATAAGTCTTATATAATATTTATTTGTAAAGATTTTTACCAGGAATTAACTCTGACCTCTTTTATTGACTATCTGTCAAGGATATTTTTAGCCAAACAAACCTTACAAGCTCGGGAATCAAAGCCAGATAAACTATTCATAAGAGAAGAGATTTCTGTAAATTTAAAACAAGGTATAAGACATTTTGGTAAATAGGTACTTGTTAGAAACAATTTAATGTTTGAAAGAAACTATACAGCAAATGTTATACATTTTGTTGTAAGAGAAACGATTTTAGTACTGTATAATTGCTTTGTGAGATTGCTATGTTTGATTTCATTGTGTAAACTCTGTCAACTTCCATTGAGCTAGCCAGGTAAAGTACAGTTAGAAAGGAAGGTAAAATAATTTCAAAGTTTACAATTTTGCCGTCTGTATCACAGCACTTTATAGCGGCGCATCAAAGTCGGCCGTTGTCACAGCACTCTTCTTAGTGACGCCCAACCCTGTATGCCTGTATATTAGCACATGCTGGTATAATTAATTACTTAAAACGTTTTTAATTATACAAAACATTAAAAAGCATTAAGTTGCAGAGACTACTTTTTGTAATTGAACTATCTTTTCAGATACCTGACGTTTTTCGGGAAATGGTAGTAGAATGTACATCCATAATGGGCAGAACTAATAATCCTGAAGCTACAATAACAAAATTGAAGATGGAAATTGAAGAACTGGTACTCAATCACAATAATCGAATAATGGAAATTGAGAAAAATATTAAGCGCATTTTACAGGATTCTTGGAAGGCATTTGAAAATGAGCGTACACAAATTATAGAAGAAACACGAAGTGCTTGTGAAGCTGAGACTGTAAAACGTGTCGAAGAAGCTAAGTTCAAACAGTGGTGTTCAAATTGTGCTAAGGAGGCACAATTTCATTGTTGTTGGAATACTAATTATTGTAATTTGCTATGTCAAGAAATACACTGGCCCGAGCATATGTTCAAATGTTCCCAGATTATTGAAAATTCTCAATCATCACAAACTACTAGTGTTGGAACCGCAACACAGTCACTACTTTCAGAACAACCAGCTCCAGGTAAACTGGTAAGTTTTCAAATAAAATTATACAGCAATATATAATGTGTATTGTAGGAACGTTTGATTGTAAAACCTACCAAAAAGACTGTTGATCGAGAAGTTGAAACAAAAAAAACTTTCTAATTGAGTATTTTATAGAGGACTTGATTTATTAGGGAATTCTTTTAATTTTGCTTGTGTATTTTGAGCATGTATTAATTATAATGTTATGAAAGAGAATGGGGTTTATAATAGGAAAAGCAACAAAAGTCCTTAATTATGATAAACCATAAGCACGCCTTAGCTGCACTCTCATTTGGAATATGACTGACTTTTTGGGTGGCAACTTCTAATAGTTTTTTTTGTTAATTAACGAATTACAAACAAGGTTTCAAACTACGCAGAATTGATGACAAAAATAAAAATTATGCGTAACTTCTAACACTTAAGCAGAGCCAACAATAATATAAAATAAAAGCAATAATTACACCTTTTTGAGGTTTATGCACATGCATGCAAATATATACACAATGCGGTCACATAACTAAAATTATATGGGCAAGGGTTTATGTACAGTATAACACAAAGGTTTTATAAAAAATAAGTAAAAGACTATATCTTCGTTTAACCCACTAAAATCACTCAAGATCTATTTCAGTTCAAAATGAATTTAATATAAACATATAGGTCAAATTTAAATTACTATTTTTAATGTAACATAAAAGATGTGTCTATGTGATATTATTCGAGATGCAGACAAGCCACTCATAAGAGTGACTGAAACTTACTTCAAATTAAAGGTTTTCAAACTGTCTTGGACCACTGCCCCCATTAACTAGAATAAAAATTTAATGTTCCATTCCCCTTATTAAAGTTGATTATATCAAATATTAAAATACTGTTGTATTCATTTTTGAAGCTAGAACCTTTGCTACCGATTTCTGAATTTTACTTTAGTTCTTCATTAGTTACGAGTGCCAAGAGCTTCTCTTTTAAATTTTATTATTCTACTGTATCTGCGTTTGTGAAAGGATCCCAAATCCATTTTGCTATATTCATGTTTGAAATATCCTGGAAATGACGTTTTTTGTTTTAATTAAATTTAGCTTATTACCTTGCACAATTAACTTCATTAGATATTTTAAACAGGTCTTGTAAAATAAGCAATGTAATAAGGTTTTCACACAGGTTTACATCTATGTTTTGAAGGAAGTCCAGTGTACTAAGTCAAATAGTTTGAGAAATTGATTCAGATAAATATCTTTTGAGAGCCAACAAACTTCTGCGTGCTGCAAGCGTTTGTCATAATTTTTACTACAAAGTTGGCCAAATAACCTGTCATGCAATTAATTGCTTCTGATGGCACAACATATGCAAGCAGCCATTCATATTTTTTGGAACCAAATGTTGACCATAAATAATTCAATGTATAGCAAGTACATTTGGTATTACTGGTTCCAAATGTGCTATGAAACCATTGTAATAAGTACTTGAGCACCATCAATAGCTACTGACAAAATATTATACATAAGAACATCTTTCTCTCAGAAAAACTTATTGAATAAAATATCAATTCTGTCTTTGTATCGGTTTCCAAATTTTTAGTAAATAACAGCTCTACAAATTATTTCTTTAATAAACCAAACATATGATGAGTGGTGTTTCGTTATTTGGTGGAGTTGATTTATTGAGTTGAATGGAAAAATTGCAGGTTCTAAGTAGTTGCATAATATTTTAACATCTTTAGTTATTTCGTCTATTATTCTTCACACTGAATTATTACTCAGAGGAATTTTTTTACTATCTGATGATGGTGTCATATGATGATGAACAGTTTTATTGCCTCTTTGAGTATCACCAAAATTAATTTCTTGCTAATTGTGTGTTCACGAAAAGGTTTGATATTGTTGACGGTTTCAAATATTTCTTCTCCAGTGCTTGAAAATAGGATAAATGTTTTTCATCTGTATCAGCATGCATTTCTTCAAATTCTTGTATAGGAAGGCTTTATAGATGAATTTATAAAAGCTTGTTGACAAATTAATCACAGTTGATAATTGCTTTCTTAGAGAGTGCGTTCATCTATATTTCAAATTATCAATATTGAACTGCTGGTATTTCTTCTTAGATTCGGACATTTTGGTAAACAAAATTCACCACACTTTAAATAAACTAACTTTTCAACAAATTTACAGATAATTATAAAAATAATGGCTATAATGACTTCTGTAACTTATCACTCACGAATATGGATTATTAGCATAGCAAGCATGCATAGCAAATTTTAACAGTATCTTTAAAAAAAGAAGTTTTCTGCATATGATTCCGTTAACAGTCTCAAAACATATGTTTTCTGTAAAAGTTTGGTCTTTATTTTTGTGCAAGCACTTGTATCTGCAATAAAAAGCGATAATTCTTAAATTTTTTTTTAAATTTCAAACTAAATAAATAATTGTAAATGTTTCCATCTGCATTGACAACTGCAAGATTACAGTTTTACTCAGTTATGAAGTAGTGTGTTTTATTTTCATATTAAAACATGCTAAAACAAACTTTTGTACTTTGCATTGATATTTGAGTTAGCAGCATGAAACATGGTTTTAGAAAATCTGAAAGGTGACATATGACTAAGGGTTCTGGATGTTTCTTATGTTTGGCTTATTAACTTAACATAATACTACATTGTTACTTAATCGTGTGTTCCACTACAGATGCCTTTGGGGAATGGTGGACCCACATCTATCGAGGAAAAAATTATCTTTGGTCCAGATAAAATTGAAGAAAATGTCATTCCAGCAACATATGCGCATACTGTACCTTTAATGCCAACTGGTGTAATAGGAAATCCTTGGAAGCATGTTATTCTTAATCAAACACATCCACTACAACCAACAACAACATCTAGTGATGAGGATGAATAATTCCACCTGCAAAACTGTTTAAATTTGTGTTAGTATGTAAAAATGCTCTTTTCATAATTGTGTTATTATTTCCTTATGAATTAGATACATTTCTCTTAAGTAAGCTTTAACTAATTTCATAATACAGACTGTATACAGATCTTTAGTGAGTAATAAATGTTTTCTTAATTAGTCATTTTTTTGAATTAATTTTTTAAAAATTAAGTAATCGGAAATGAACATATTACTCATGACAAATATTTGGTTACTTAAACTTTTATATCACTTTAATTTAGAGAGTGTGTAGATCAAAAAGTCATGGACAAGTATAGGCCAAAGGAGCATCTAACATTTTTGGTGAAAATGAAAGGTTGATGATTACTGTCATTCGGTGGTCATTTCCCAAAAATGTATCGTTTGTGTAGCCCACAGCTGAGTTGTTTGTATGATCTTAAAATATAGTATCAGCATGCAAAACTTTATTAGAGTTGAAGACAATGCAAAGTATTGGTACTAGTATATACTGGAATTAGAAATTCTCTGAAACATCAACTCAATGATGTGCTGCCTAATTAAGTTTATTAAAATTTGAAGTAATTCTAAAGGAAGATTTACACATTCCTTTTAAATAGAGTGAAACGTTTTTTCTAACTGGGCTCAGTGTAACGTATTTTTTCAAAGTGCCTAGACGTTGCCGGCACCAGTGAAACGAATATTGTTTTTTTGAGGCACCTGCCCTACGCTTATTGGAAGCCAGTGAAACTAATTTTTCTTATATATAGCTGGCCTCACGTTATGAGCAAGTGTAACGAAGTCTTCCGACGTAACTAGGGGTCTATTCCTTGGGTAGAGCTATGAGAAATGGGGGGGTAAGTCGAAATCTGTGGGTGGGTCGTACTCAAACTAAAACAAATAGGCGCCACCAAGTCCGGATTGATTCACGTTAATGGCATGGCATATTTCTAAGGGCGGACGTGGAGACCCAAAGAAAAAAAGATCACCTTCGCTGACAAAAACCTGTCTTAACAGAATAAGACGCTGTTCCTGTAAGAAAGTATAATAATTAGATCAATAGAAAATTGGAACACTGTTTGTGTCCCGCAAACATACCTAGGGAAATATTAAAACAATATTTTCTATATAAGGTTGTCATCAAAATTCAACTCTTAAAGATACTAATTTCCGGTGATTAGGTTTGATCACATTTGATCAAAATAAAAAACTTCAAGCTTGGACTAATAATTTACTAAAAAGAATCTCTTTTCTTTAAATAAAATGCAATGCAACAAATTTAAATAACTACTTGAATTACTTTATAAATTTAAAGTAAGGTTTATCAACCTTATTCATGATCAAAGATATTACAACAAGGTGTAACTTATTACACAAAGATATTCTAACCCATTCAGATCTGTTTAGGTCGATTACATTACGAAAGTTAATATACAAATGTTTCTCTTTAAGTTAAAAGTACTAATTTTAGTTTAAAATGAAAATGATCACAAAAATATTCTTGTTTTCAAGAGTGGTAGTAACGCAGTGCTAAGTATTTGCTTTCAAGGATACATGTGTCAGCAGCATATTTCAGACAAACAAGTGACGTCAGGAACACCTGTTGTTGTAACTAACAGTTTATACTGAAGCAACGTGTTGTTTCTTACAAAATCAAATGAGTGAACTTTAAGTTTGACACTGGGAAATCCAGCTTAGCAATAGTTGAAGCTAATAGCAAATTCGTACTGCTACACATCGGAACAAAATAGCGTGTTTCTAAAGTGAAACACAAAAGAATTTCTTAGAACTACTACGAACCAAACAAAACTGCATTTCTAGCCTTGATTAGGTACTTGTTTTACCATGCGAAATTTACTGCCTATATTCTACCAAAGTAGCATCTTTACTCTGTGTTACAAACGATCCTCTCTAAATTAGATAAACTTTCCATGTTCCAAGTACACCGTACACGTCGTAGTATGAAGTGGATTTCTTAAAGTCGATTATAGTTTTCAAAAATCTAAGTGCATCGTGGATTGTAGTGATGTTTCTCGTCGCCTAATCTCTCGTCGCCTAATCTCTCGTCGCGCTAAACAAATTTTCCCAAATTAAATAAGATAATAACGTTTATACTTTACCAACCGCTATTCAGAAAATGTGCTCACTCATTAAAATTGATACGCAGATTACTGGCCATCGTCCTTTCATACATCTTGCTACTTCTTCTACGTATGGCCGAGTGATTATCATGCTCGCTCGGACAATCGGAGGATCCAAGGGGGGAGGTTGTCACACCTAAACGCGCCTGCGACTGGCTGTGGAATACACCGACATCCAACCCAAATAGACTAACAAATCTAGATGCTGTTCTAATGTATTATTTTACTTGTTAAATGTATTACGACATTATTTAATAAAAGTGCTTTATTAATTTCGGACTTTTAAAGAAGGGATTTATCAACTAAAAATAAAATTGTTACAAGAGATTAAGAACTTTTATCGAAAGACCCTAAACAATAATTATGAGGCCGATCAGTAGAATGTTAGAATAGTTTTATGACTACAATGAAAAAATTATAAAACAAACTTGTGCTTGAATTTCTTATTTATTTTATATCATAATACATATTTCTAACAACACTTATAGTGGTATTTTATTTTTATAATAATATACACAATTAAAGCTGGACATGTAATCACGTGCAGTTGCTAAAGGTCATTGCTTTTAGTATTATTGTTACATATTTCACATTCACAATGACTCGCAAAATAAATCTGTCCCTGTTTTAACAAACTGTTAGATTTATGTTCTGTGGTGCTATGTTAATAGGGTCATTTAGGGGTAGATATGATCACTAATATAGTGCACTTCATGGAAACACCATGAGGGTTCAGAAAACTAAACATTTTTACGAAGAAAATGAGAAATTCAACGATTAGGCAGTAAAGCAAGTGACAACACCCTGCATATAAACTATGGTTATAATTATTTTAAGAAATGAAAAGTACTCTAGAAGATTTAATTAAATAAACAACCTGATAAGTCATAAAACGACATGGACGGAAGCTGCAACACAATACGCATGAGTAATACATCATGATTACGCTAAGAATCCCACTTAAACAAGCAAGTTTGAAAATGCGTAAAATAGAAAACGCATATAATGTAATACATAAATTAAATTAAGAATACGTGACCAGAAAGGTAAAATCCAACACATTCATAGATTAGAAATAATTACGGCATGGTGATAAAAACAAAGTTTATCAAATTTACTGTACAAACAATAAGTACGTGACTAAGGAAAGAGAAAATCCAACAAAACTAATGCAAATAACTTGAAATCCTACACGCAGGAAATAGCGCATCAATTTTGTTATACATCTAAAATGAGTAGAAATACCCAAAATCATACATGTAAGAATCACCTACAAAGTTTTTAATCACTGAACTCTGCGCTTGTCAACAGATAGGCGTTCCTTTTACATACGACAGGATTTGTAAACAAATCAGTCTAACTTGCATTAAGGCATGGTTCACATTACCTAAAAGAATATATTTACATGAAAAAATTAGAAGTGATTTGATAGTTAATAAATTATATAATGGTAATAGTGCATAATTAAATGAGGTTCATCGTTTTAATCCTTAAAAACATAAGTAACATAAGTTTGTTTTTAAATAAATTCTAAGTTTTACATTAACAAAAGGACTGAATAATTACTGGATCCCATGTGGAAATTCAACAAGTATTTAAACAATTACTGGATCCTACGAGGAAACATAATTGGCATCTAAACAATTACTGCATCCGATCAGGAAGTTTAACAAGGACGCTAAAATAATTTATGAAGTAATCAGGAAAAACTATACTAAGAAAAATGCAAACCATATCTAAAGTAGATCTGGATTCAACGTTGGACTACTTAAAGCACTAAGCTGAAACGGGAGCAGTTGGAGCAGGAACTGGTTCGAACTGGAGACAGGTCAGCCAATCTAAATATTTTGTTGTATTTTTATTTATGAATATTTTAAACATTGCTTTCATGAAAACTTTATGTGAGGGTCATCAAAGATCGTTTTAGTACACGTTATAAATTACGTAAAAATTGAAGGAAGTTTAATAAACGTTCATAGGGCTTCAAATAATAATAAGAGTGATTTTTACTAGATTTTTGTTTAATTAACGGGAATGTTAACCATTGAAAGAATTTAATTAAATTCAATTAATTAAAAGAGGTTCTATTCAAAGATTTCTTAAACGTTTTGGACATTGTAAATATTTTTGAGAATATTATTGTTCGGTTAACTCGCGTATAAATCCGGTATATTAGTGGGATTGGTAATAATAGGTTAGTTCGCGAATAATTCCGATATATATTAGTGATAATGTATTCCCACTCTTTTGTTATTTTTAAAATTAAGAGTTACTTTCCATACTTGGTGGAAGCAACATGTAAATATATTATAGACGGGTTAAATGTGTGTACCGTCCCTTTTTTTGTATGTAACCTATGTTGTGGTTACTGTGTGATTTGGAGTCAGTGTATTTTGGTTTATGGCTGTATATTAAAGAACAGGCAATTCACGGTTGCTGTCCATGTGTGTCCACAAAACGAGCGCTCGTATATGCAGTTTACTGGAAGGACAAAGGTAAGTGCTTGTTTACTTTATTATATAGAAACCAATTGTTTGCATTGTCTCCAACTCTGAATATTTCATTTTATTTAGTTGTTAAAAATCCTATGTAATTACAGTCCTACTTAAAATTTATATATCATGGAAAGTGTATAAAACCCGTATAGTTGATCCTTTGAGCCGGATCTGGTTTGTTATCGTTTAAACCGGCGATGTGTTTGACTGAGCGCACATCTGTTAAATATCGATTATTTTAGGTTCATTTTCCACGAAATCTAGTACAACGGTCAAGTTAATTTGTACTTGGTTGTTTTGTGCGCAATCGTAAATCTTCTTATTTCCTCGGCATTCCGTTCTAACCTTGCTTCGTGTTTTGACGTTATTTGCGGGTTACATGCCATTTGGGAGGTGATGCGTGTTTGTTTACATTGCAGAGATTTTAATAATTTACACGCATTAGTTCATTGCATATCAATATTTGATTTATTATAGTTTAAATTTGGATTATTGCTTTATTTATTATTAATAATGCCTAAGCTTGAAGAAGGTATTGAAACGCTGGAAAGTTTGATTAAACCCAGTGTGAAATTACTGGATTTAATGCAAGCTGCTGAAAGTTCAGGTATAAGGGAAGAAATCGAAAATTGCATAATACGCGCGGAAGACTTCACAGACGTCAGAAAGCGGTTTTGTGACTATCAAACGCGTGTAGTGAAGTCAGGTATTCCCGATAATTTAGTGGATAAAGTTCATTCTTTAACAGAAACGTTTGATGATATTTCCTACTCAATTCGAACAAAGCTTCGAAATTTAGTTAGGTTATTAAATAAAGCTCTAGATGTTAAAGAAGTGGAATCTTGTGGTACTACTGATCAACCACATTTAAAGCTTCCATCTATTAAATTAAAGGTTTTTACTGGAGATATTTCCGAGTATCAATCGTTTATGGAATTATTTAAAAGTTTAATTGATAGTAATGGGAAATTATCCGATGTAGAAAAATTCCATTTCTTGGTCATGCATTTAGAATCTGAACCCGCCTCTCTTATAAAAAGTTTAAAGTTGACAGCAGCCAATTACCCTATTGCCTTGAAGATATTAAATGATAGATATTTTAATATTAGATTAAATTCTTCGTAATTTGTATAAGATACAAAATATTTCTGATCGTTCACCCTCCACGATGAAGGGATTGGTGGACCAATTTAATGAAAATTGGGCCGCGCTCAAAGCTTTATTGCCTGACCAGGAGGAACAATTGAATTTGTTATTGGTTAATATGTTACTACAGAAATTAGATGTAGTTACTAGGGAGCAATTTGAGCTAAGCATTGTTGACGATCGTAAGAAAATCCCTGGTATTGATTCGTTATTAACGTTTTTAGGGAAACAAAGTTGTGCTTTAGACAATTTAGGAACATTAGGTTCTTCAAAGTCTAAAAAAGTTGTTAAAGGCGATCATATATATAACCCTAAAGTTAAATCTACTGTATTGTTTGCTAAATCAGCTACTGGTTGTCCTTTATGTTCAAAGGAACACGATATCTCGTCTTGCCATGTATTCAAAGATAAATCAGCTTTTGAGAGGTTTCGATGGATTAGAAATCGGAATCGCTGTTTTGTTTGTTTGAAAGATACACATACCGTGAAAGTTTGTAAGGACCAGAAATCGTGCACGATATGTTCTGGCCGTCATAATACTCTGCTGCATTTCAGAAAGTTATCTGTGCCCGAGATGAATAATTCTTCCACTTTATCAGAGCCATTGGCTTCATCAGAAGATAGTGGAGTATCCTATCCTCCTGGGGTGACCTCATTTTCAGGGATGGCCCAGTTGAATCCTACGGTTCTATTAGGTATAGCGATTGTGAATGTATTAAGTGCAGGTAATGTGCCAGTACCTATTCGCATTTTGTTTGATTGTGGTTCACAAGTCAATTTTATCACAGAAAATTGTGTGCAAAAATTAGGTTTTATTTGAAAACATTCAAGTATGTTTATTCGTGGTTTGAGCCGAACCTATGTTAAGAGTAGAGGGCTTGTCACTTGTTCCCTGCAATCTAGAAAGGGAGTAGGCCCCATGATTTCTCTCAGCGCTCAAATCTCATTGTATATTTGTGATGAAATGCCTGCAAATAATTTACAAAAGAATAATTCGTGGAAACATATACAAAACTTATGCTTAGCAGATCCACATTTTGATGTTAAAGCGCCTGTGGATATGCTGCTAGGAGCGGAAGTGTTTCCCTAGATTTTATTGGGTAATGTAATTTCGGGGCTCAATAACAAAGAGCCATCGGCTATTAATACCATTTTTGGGTATGTTTTAATGGGTAAGATTTCGGCCAAGTAGCCAAATCAGACTTCTTGCTATTTTGTTGAAAGTGCATTAGAGGAAAATATTAAAAAGTTGTGGGAATTGGAACAGTTGCCTTCTCACAACCAGGTAGAACCTTGTGAAGAAGATTTTAAAAAAAATTATAGAAGAGATAGTGAGGGTCGTTATACAGTAAGTCTGCCATTTGTAGACGGTTGTCCTCCTATATTTGGAGAAAGCTATTCTACAGCTCTACGATGCTTAAAATCATTAGAAAAGCGTTTATCTATCAATCCTGAATTACGTGGCCTATACATAAATGCTATGCAGGATTATATTGATTCGAGGCACAGGACAGAAGCTGCTCCCATAGAGAATTCAAATGTCTATTATATACCTCACCATGGAGTTTGTAAATTGCAATCATCATCAACGCAATTGCGTGTAGTGATGAATGCCTCGAGTAGGTCTTCGAACGGAATCTCGTTAAATGATGCTTTGCTACCTGCTCCGAAATTACACACGGATATTGTTGAAATTTTATTGAATTTTAGGTTGCATAGGTATGCCCTCATTGCAGATATTAAACAAATGTATCGACAGATATACATTTGTGAGAAGCATCGCAATTTTCAGCGTCTTTTATGGCGTTTTTCTCCGGAACTTCCTATTCGGGAATTTGTTATGAATAGAGTTACGTTTGTGAATCGTCTGCACCATTTCTAGCGTTACAAACTATCCAGCAACTAGCTTGGGATGAGTCAGTAGACTTCCCTGTAGCAGCCAAGGTTTTGCTGTCTGAAGTGTACGTGGATGACATAATTTCGGGTTCTAGCTCATCAGAAAGCACTCGCCAGTTAGCGATGGATTTAGTCGCACTATTATTTAGAGGTGGGTTTGAGCTTAAGAAATTTGTTAGTAATAATTCTACTGTTTTACAAGGGTTGGATGTCTCACGACAACAGACTATATCGTTTAGCCCTGATGAACCTTCATCTATAAAGGTCTTAGGTTTGGAATGGACTCCTACGACAGATTGTTTTTCATATAATATTTGTTCCCAGGAAACACATTGCACAAAGCGTCACATCCTCTCGGAATTAGCCCGGATATTTGATCCTGTGGGCTTTGTGTCGCCAATACTGGTGTTTGAGAAATGTTTAATTCAAAAATTATGGATCTTGGGCTTGAGTTGGGACGAAGAACCTCCCCTTGAAATTGTTCATTCTTGGAAGAAGTTTCAGTCGGAGTTACCGTTAATCAAGGAAGTGTCTATACCGAGATTTTATGGCATAGATAAGGCATCTATTTGTGAATTGCATGGATTCAGTGATAGCAGTGAAGCGGCTTATGCAGCTGCGGTTTATTTTCGGCTGTCCAACAATTCAAATGAGGCAATATCTACTTTTTTAGTAATTAGCAAAACTCGTGTAGCCCCTCTGAAAAGATTATCCATTCCTCGCCTGAAGCTTTGTGCTGCTCTTCTTTTGGCGGAATTGATAGCTTTCGTCCGAAAGGCTTTTAAAGAAAAAATAACATTTACCGATACAATTGCATGGTCTGACTCGCAAGTGGTGCTGTCCTGGCTTAGGTCGCCGTCTCATACTTGGAAGACATTTGTGGCGAATCGTGTGTCCCTAATCCAAGAGCAATTGCTTGGAGATCATTGGTTTTATGTTCCATCACAAGATAATCCTTGTGACTGTGCTTCGAGAGGCTTATTACCCTCTCATTTGAAGTCGCATCCCCTTTGGTGGGCGGGTCCCCCTTGACTTATTGGACCGAGAGTTGGTTGGCCCATTCGACCAAATTTGATTAAGACTAACGAGGAAGTAAACCAGAATATTTGTTTACTAAGTTCGGTGGAGGATACAGGGGCTGTAATCGATAGAATTTCGTCTTTACCGAAGTTGCAACGAATCATTGGTTACTGTCTTCGATTTATTTATTACAGTCGTAAGATTAAATATTTTTCTGGAGCATTTACTACTCCAGAACTTCAGAAGTCTCTGTTGGTTTTAATAAAACTTGTCCAACAAACTGAATTTAGCATTGAAATAGACCAGTTGAGAAAGGGTAAGGTATGTTGTAAAACTATTCGAAAGTTGAATCCATTCTTGGACGATAATGATATAATCCGTGCGGGAGGTCGTCTTAGGAATGCTGCACTTAGTTTTGACCAAACCCACCCGATCTTGTTGCCTAGAAAAGGCAACTTAACGCGTTTAATCATTGGTCATTTTCATAGAATTTATTTGCATCCCGGATATCACACTTTGCTGTCCCTACTTAGGCGACAATTTTGGATTTTATCCCCGCAAAGGGCTATCCGTTCAGTATTGTCAACTTGCTACACATGTTTTCGTGTCTGCCTTACTCCTTTCAAGATTGTGGGTGTCGATTTTGGTGGACCCTTTTCTATTACCGCCAGTAGAATTAGAGGGCAAAAGTGTTGAAGGCCTATCTTTGCTTATTCGTTTGCTTTTCAACAAAAGCGGTTCTTCTGGAGTGCGCCTCTGATCTCTCTGCAGATGCATTTTTAGCAGCTCTGCGTCGTTTTATAGCCCGTAGAGGGTTGTGCGCCCAAATATTTAGTGATTGTGGCACTAATTTTGTGGCAGCTAATAAAGCAATTTTGCAGTATTTTCGTTTAGCGGTTGAAGCCGAACATTTGGTCTGGCACTTCAACCCGCCGGCAGCCCCCCACATGGGTGGCTTGTGGGAGGCAGGCATTAAATCAGTTAAACGCCATGTAATAAAGGTTATTGGAGACAACATACTCACCTTTGAAGAGATGTCTACTCTTTTTTCGCAAATCGAAGCTGTGCTCAATTCGCGACCGTTGTGTCCTAATAGTTCTGATCCTAACGATTTGACGGCTATTACTCCAAATCATTTTTTAACGATCGAACCTTTAGGAACCTTTTTTGATGAAGACTTGTCGGACATCAACATGTCACGTTTATCTCGGTGGCAGAAAATACAAGCGCTTCATCAATTATTTTGAAAACGTTGGCGGAATGAATATTTGAACACTCTGCAACAGCGTTCAAAATTTCTTCTTGAGGGCAATCCTGTCAAAGAGGGCATGCTCGTTTTGATATGCAATAAACTCTTGCCTCCTTTGCAATGGAAGTTGGGGCGGGTTGTCTCTCTCCATCCCGGGTCTGACGGGAAAACTCGGGTAGTTACTCTCCGAACCTCTACAGGTTATTTAAAGAGGCCTGTCATTAAACTATGTCCTCTTCCTAATCAATGATTAACTATGTAATCTTGATTTAGTATTTTTTTTTTTTTGGTTTGTTTATGCATTTTTCTTTGGTTGACGTTTTGAATAAGATGAATTTATCTTACACGTCTTTAATTGGGTAAAATTGGGTATTTTACGGTGGGCGGAATGTTCGGTTAACTCGCGTATAAATCCGGTATATTAGTGGGATCGGTAATAATAGGTTAGTTCGCGAATAATTCCGATATATATTAGTGATAATGTATTCCCACTCTTTTGTTATTTTTAAAATTAAGAGTAAGATGTAAATATATTATAGACGGGTTAAATGAGTGTACCGTCCCTTTTTTTGTATGTAACCTATGTTGTGGTTACTGTGTGATTTGGAGTCAGTGTATTTTGGTTTATGGCTGTATATTAAAGAACAGGCAATTCACGGTTGCTGTCCATGTGTGTCCACAAAACGAGCGCTCGTATATGCAGTTTACTGGAAGGACAAAGGTGAGTGTTTGTTTACTTTATTATATAGAAACCAATTGTTTGCATTGTCTCCAACTCTGAATATTTCATTTTATTTAGTTGTTAAAAATCCTATGTAATTACAGTCCTACTTAAAATTTCTATATCGTGGAAAGTGTATAAAACCCGTATAATTATAGTAGTTATGCTTAATGGTGTTTTGACTAAAAGGCATAGGAAGTAGAGGTAAAAGGAAAATTAAAATTTTTTGTTGTCGTATTGTCGCAAGCTCTGTGCGTGGTTAAAACTGAGGTAGCTGGTAGGGACTCGAAATTCCAGAAAAAGAAATCTGTCGCATCAAAGTGAGGCTAGAAAATCACACTAAAAGAGAGAAAAATTGTTTCATCAATGTAGCACAAGAATAGAAATTAAAGGACCTAGAATTTAGAAATAATTGCAGAGTAATAAAAATGGAAGCTGCAGGAAGAATGTTTGAGAGGAGTCACAGCGAGGAATACCGGTCCACCCAAGACTCAAAAATAATGGAAATTTTGATGGCACTAAATGACTAGATGGGAAAGAATGAACAGGCCATGAAAAATATGACAGCAAGAACTCAAAAGGCTATGCAAGATTTTGTGAAAGATTTGTATAAATTGTGGGAAATTTTAAGCTCCAGAATAGACAAATTAGGTGATGATCTAAGGGAGACGAATCAGAAAATGGAAGAGATGCAATTCCAAGCACAAAATAAAGTGATAAATCTCATAGAAGATATCGACTGTGTAAGGGACGAGGTCATTAAAATAAAATTAATACAAGAGGCCAATAAAAGATAAACAAGTGAAAGAATTATAAACTTAGGGGAGAAAAAGTGCAGGACATTGACAGAAATTATGGAACAGAACTTCGAAGAGTAGATAAAGAAATAGAACATATAAAAATTAACGTAATGAATTTTAGCAGGAACAGGATGATGTATAACCACGAACCCTTAAGGATAAATCACCCAAATCTTACATTGAATCAATATTCCAAATTTTCAGGGAACAATATACTTAATTTAAAATTATTCTTAAAGGACATTAAAACACTAACACAGGGCATAACGGATGAGCAGTACAAGGTAAATTTAGTAAAGGCTATGATAAAAGGAAATGCAGAAACGTGGTTTGATCTAATCAAGAACGAGTTAACAACATTCCAGGATTTTGAAAATAAATTTTTAAGACATTTTTGAGGAATACTCAACAATATAAGGTGAGAAATGATTTAATTCCGGGGAGATACAATAGGAATTTAGGTATAACCAGGGAATAGTACGCGATTAAGAAATTTAGTATGCCCAAACATTGGAGCCTCTGTTGGAAGAGAAACAGATTATTAAATATCTAGCAGGACATTTTAAAATAGAGGCGAGGCAGTATATTGTGCTACAGAATATCATGGATTGTGATTTATTTTTAGAATACTTGCAGCGATATGATGAAATGGGATTGAATCATAGAGAGGAAGGTCGAACGAATACTCAACCTGTAAAACTAGATAGAATGTCAAGAAGGATGCCAATTAACCGAGTGTATTATGAAAGAACAAATCACAACTATAGAGGAAATTTTAGGAACAATTACAACGGTAATTCTAGACGTGACTGGAATGTGAGGAACCGTCTATGGCAAGAACCAAACAGGAGAGACTGAAATAGGAATGATAACCAAAATCAAATTAACCAAGGACTCGAGGAAGGAACGATTAATGGTACCTATTCTGAGGTTACAAATCAGTCAGGCCCATCTACAGCGAACACAAATTTTTAAAAGAAGACAAACCAAATAAGCCCTTAGAAATAAATCAATACTAACATCAGCGAGAATTCATAAAACTTGAAATGGAAAATGATTTTAGTAGAAATTTATTGCCTATAATTAATTTAAACCTAGAGAACAACGTAATTGAAATACTCATTGATACCGGAGTGGAAGCGTCGCTTGTGTCAGAAGATTTTATTATACAAGGAAAGTTAATGACGTAAATAATTCCGATGAGGAAGTGTAATTTAATAGCACCAAACAATAGAAAGTTTGCAAGCATAAGCAACATAGTGATTCCGAAGTGTGAGATAGGAAAAGAGAAATTTGAAAATGAGTACATGATTGTACCTGGATTAAAAATGGACGCTATATGGGAAATGAATATTATAGATAAGTTGGGGATAAAAATAAATGTGGAAAGCAAGGAGATAGTGTGCAAAGGGAAATGCATCAAATTGGATGAAGAATTAAGAGTAGATAGTAAATATGAATCAATTTGAGTGGAACTTAGATAATGGAAAAAATGAAAATAAAGATATTAAGTGTCCAGGTGATATGAAAAGTAAAGTTAGTGCATTATTGAAAACAAACGCAGAATTAATAGGGTCAGAATCACGAATCGTGAAAGGTTATGAACATAGGCTAGAGGTGGTGAATACAGAACCAATTAATACAAAAGTATATCCCATTCCAGCAGCATACAGATAAAGAGTGAGAAGTGAAATTGAACCAATGTTACGAGACGTATCATAGAGAAGGCAAGCACACACTTTGTTAATCCATTGGTAGTGGTCAAGAAAAGTGATGATAGCATCAGATTATGTCTTGATGCGAGAAAATCAATCAACGAACCAAACCACAATATAATTGTCCATCAACTATGGACGGCATTTTGGCAAGAATAGGCAGTAAGAAAATTTTTACAAAGATTGATTTAAAAAATTCATTCTGGCTAATTTCGCTAGCAAAAAATCAAGGAAATATACAGGTTTTTCCATAGAAGGGCATATCTATCAATTTAAAGTGGTCCCTTTTGGTTTGTCTTCAAGTACGTTTGCATTGGTTAAGGCTATGCAAAGCATTTTGGGACCGTACGAGGAATTCTGCAGACATTATGTTGACGACATTTTAATATATAGCGACGATATAGAACATTATAATTTGAATAAGGGGGGAGCGCCATACTTACGGCCACGTCCCCAATGCTCACCCGAAGGTACTACATTGGGTTTAAACGCGAAAATATAAACGTGCTTCAAATTAAACCTAACTTCAAAATTAATCCATCCTAAATAATAATCTAACAACCTGAAACAAAAACTAAAAATAGGGTTTGAATATAGGTATCTCTATTGTTGATTTTGGAACGTTTCCAATCAACAAGGCACACGCGAAAGTAAAAGAAGAGGGATCCGTAATACCGGATAAGTCGCCAGCTCTGTAACGACCTTTAATTATTATCAATAAGAAGTGCAGTAACGGGTTTATAGGTCTACGTTCATAAAAGTAAAATTAAAAACTCTTTGTTCTTTACCAAGCTTTCGATTTAATTTTAAATCTTCCTCAGGGTGCTACAAAATTATAAACATCCATGTCAACATTCAAATAAATACATTAACTTACAAAAACTGGAGTGTAAAATAGTAACTACATTGAAACATACTAGGTTAACATTCTTAGCACTAAATAAACAAAGTAACAGATTAAAATTGTAACTTCACATGGTAATATGTTTGACCAGGTATGCAAACCTAATTAAGTGACAGGTGTTGGTAGAACCTGATTTCAATACTTACAGAAATTATTGCATAAAATTCAACTTAGTGTCTCTTTCTTTCTACTGATATTACTTAGTTTTAAAATATAAGAATAAATCACACTTAGATTGTTAGTATCAGATTTGCAGTTCAAAACGTTGTTGTTATTATTAATGTGCACCATTTTAAGAAAAAGTCTACCTCTGTAACTAACTTCCCTATCTAAAATTTTTACTTTATTAAAATCTGGAAAATGATTAGCTTTTTTACATGGCAAGATAAAGCGCACAAATCTTTTTTGATTTTATAGTCACTCCTATGCTGAACAATCCTGGAACGTAACCACTGTAAAGATTGTCCAATGTAGATCTTATCACAATCACTGCATGGAATAGAGTATATGATGTTAGAACTACTCAGCATAGGAGTCTCATCTTTAATGGCAGAAAATAATTGATTTATAGTAACAGGGTTGTATTTTGAAATTATGATGGAGTCATTCCGTAGGACGTTAAGTAATTTTAATGTTAAATTTTTAATCATCGGTAGTTTCTTATAAACAATTTCTGTTACAGGTGTCAAATCAGTTTTTTGTTTTTTATTATTATAGTTGTTCCTGAAAGTAAGTTTCTTAGTCAGATTTTTTGGAAAGCCATTGTTTATCGCAATTTCTGTTAACAACTTAAAATTTTTACACGTAAAGGAGGATGTGAAATTTTAAGAATTGTATTTTTTAAACCTAAAATGGTATTCACTTTTTGACTGAGGCTGTGGTTAGAAAAAAGTTTATGTACCTATCTGAACTTGTAGTTTTTCTGTACCAATCTAACATAATTACGTTGTCTGTATTCCTAATCAATTTCATGTCCAAAAAGGGGATTGTACATTCATGCTCTCTTCTCAGAGTAAACTGTATGTGTTTGTTAAAGCTGTTAAAGATTTTTAAAACCTCATTTATTTGATTTTTAGGTACAGCACAAATCACATCATCCACATACTTTTTTATAAAAGCTGGAGGCGTGGGTAATTGTGGAATAATCTTGTCAAATAGATAATCCATTATTATTGTGGCAACTATGGGACTGAGTGGTGAACCCATAGGTGCTCCGAATATTTGTAAATAAAATTTATTGTCAAAAGTGAAATAAGTGTGATTAAAAATAAAACTTAGGGTTTCAGTAAACAATTCTAAAGAAAATTCACAGTGGTCTCGTATAATTTCTCACTTGTCTGTAATTATTTTTAATGCCAATTTTAAAGGGATTATAATACTACAGATTCGTTTACTTTTGCAACGGAATTTTAAAATTATCATATTCCTGATGGCTTCGTTTTAATATCACTACGTGTCATTTCCTTGTTTACCAACATCTCTTTAAAATTGGCATTAAAAATAATTACAGACAAGTGGGAAATTATACGAGACCATTGTGAATTTTCTTTAGAATTGTTTACTGAAACCCTAAGTTTTATTCTTAATCACACTTATTTCACTTTTGACAAGAAATTTTATTTACAAATATTCGGAGCACCTATGGGTTCACCACTCAGTCCCATAGTTGCCACAATGATAATGGATTATCTATTTGACGAGGTTATTCCACAATTACCCACGCCTCCAGCTTTTATAAAAAAAGTATGTGGACGGTGTGATTTGTGTTGTACCTGAAAATCAAATAAATGAGGTTTTAAAAATCTTTAACAGCTTTAACAAACACATACAGTTTACTCTGGGAAGAGAGCATGAATGTACAATCCCTTTTTTGGACATGAAATTAATTAGGAATACAGACAACGTAATTATGTTATATTGGTGCAGGAAAACTACAAGTTCAGATAGGTACATAAACTTTTTTTTCTAACCACAGCCTCAGTCAAAAGGTGAATACCATTTTAGGTTTAAAAAATAGAATTCTTAAAATTTCACATCCTTCTTTACATCTAAAAAATTTTAAGTTGTTAACAGAAATTGCGATAAACAATGGCTTTCCAAAAAATCTGACTAAGAAACTTACTTTCGGGAACAATTATAATAATAAAAAACAAAAACTGATTTGACACCTGTAACAGAAATTGTTTATAAGAAACTACCGATGATTAAAAATTTAACATTAAAATTACTTAACGTTTTACGGAATGACTCCATCATATTTTCAAAATACAACCCTGTTACTATAAATCAATTATTTTCTGCCATTAAAGATGAGACTCCTATGCTGAGTAGTTCTAACGTCATATACTCTATTCCATGCAGTGATTGTGATAAGATCTACATTGGACAATCTTCACAGTGGTTACGTTCCAGGATTGTTCAGCATAGGAGTGACTGTAAAATCAAAAAAGATTTGTGCGCTTTATCTTGCCATGTAAAAAAGCTAATCATTTTCCGGATTTTAATAAAGTAAAAATTTTAGATAGGGAAGTTAGTTACAGGGGTTGACTTTTTCTTAAAATGGTGCACATTAATAATAACAACAACGTTTTGAACTTTAAATCTGATACTAACAATCTAAGTGTGATTTATTCTTATATTTTAAAACTAAGTAATATCAACAGAAAGAAAGAGACACTAAGTTGAATTTTATGCAATAATTTCTGTAAGTATTGAAATCAGGTTCTACCAACACTTGTCACTTAATTAGGTTTGTATACCTGGTCAAACATATTACCATGTGAAGTTACAATTTTAATCTGTTGGTTTGTTTATTTAGTGCTAAGAATGTTAACCTAATATGTTTCAATGTAGTTACTATTTTACACTCCAATTTTTGTAAGTTAATGGATTTATTTGAATGTTGACATGAATGTTTATAATTTTGTAGCACCCTGTGGAAGATTTAAAATTAAATCGAAAGCTTGATAAAAAACAAAGTTTTTAATTTTACCTTTATTTACGTAGACCTATAAACTCATATATATATATATATATATATATATATATATATATGTATATTGCTGTGATAAGGGGTTGTTTAAGGGTGTATTTTATAGCAATCGTCGTTTAGGAATCATAAATCATAATAGGAAGCAGAAAACTGCATTTATGTAATAGAAAATTGAGTAATTGGGATAGCTTGTAAATAGTAAGCAGTCAACATCCTATATATAGGGTATAAGTAGTTTTAAGCGACGCAAATAGACACATCTTAGGACAAGAAGATGCATAGTTAGCATAGAAATAAGTAATACATGCATTAAGTAGATAACGAATATTTAACACCCTGTAGATAGAATTTTAATTAATTTAGGTAATGCAAATAACGATATTTTTCAGTGGAAGCACACGTATTTATAAGTAAGCAGAATAAATGTAATTAAACACGCATTCAAAAGAATTTCAATCAGTTATGATAATACGGAGATAACAAATAAAGCTTAAAGAAGCGTAATGTAAGTGCGTACAAACAATTAACAATTTTGATAAGTAAAGGTAATTAAAAATTACTTAAATAAATAAGCCTATGTGAAAATTCAAAGTCGAATTGCATCAGATATTTGTGTATAAGACGGAAAGGCGATTATTTTCGCAAAACACCGCATGGCTGATAACAAAGCAGCTGCAAGCAAATAACAATTATTTGAGAAGACGAGAATGTTACATCAGAAACTACTTTAAATAAAGAGACTTGATTGGTTAAGACTAGCGACGGGCTTGTAAGCCATGCCCACAGACAAAGTGGGATATCAATCATATATTAACAGCGACATGATAACGAAGTCAGTTCTCAACTCAACAAAGGCCAACGTGCGTCACTTTAAACTTAAGGGCGACGCGTAAGAATAATATTTGAAAGTGAAAATTGTTTAAGTGACAGATAGTGCGACGAAGTTGAAAATTACTATTGCCGATTAAACGTAAGTAGATTTTGGGGAATTTATTTAAACTAAAATATAATAATAATAATAATAATAGGGCTCTGAGGCTGGTGAGAAAAAGTAATATGATAATTTAAATGATAGTCTGAGTCCGGGAAGAATAAATTCTAAGTCTGAGGCCGGTGAGCATAAAATCCAAGTCTAAATGCGATGACAAAAATTTATGGGAGAATAAATTCTAAGTCTGAGTCTGGTCAGAATAAATTCCAATTCTGAGGCTGGTGAGAAAAAGGCATGAGATTCTAAGTTTGGGGTGCATAAGTCTAAGTTTAATAATAATAATCCAGAGGGTGATGACAATAATTTAATTGTAATAATTCAAGCATGTGGATGGATAAAATTTTAAATGGGTATATAATAATTCTGAATTGGTGGAGAATAATTTTGATCCAAATGGATGGTATAATGCATGGAAAATTCTAGTTGATAATGGATGCGTCGATAATCTTGGTTACGAGAAGGAAATAACGAAGAAAACGGACTAGGCTAGATTTTTTAGTTTTGAGACATTTTTTTTCTATTTGAATTTAAATATTGAATATTGAATTTGCTTAATTAATAAATTATTGTGACGGAGTCAACAACAAACTTGCATACGTAGAAAGTACGTAATATGATAAGGGGTTTTGAACGTTTTAGGCTTCTTGTTATCAAAACAATAGATTTTTTGGTGACTTTAGATTGATTAAAAAGCATACGATTTTTGAGATAAATAAGATTTACAACATTAATTGATTGAAAAGTGTATTTTAAATAATTTACAAAACCTGTACATAATATTTGTTTTCATTATATGGAATTGAATTAACTTCATTTTATAATTCAAGATAAAAGCTAGTCGAGACCAAATAATAAAAGTTAGTGGGAGTGTAATTTGATAATTTAAAAAGAGAGGAGTCAAGTAGAATACGCCATTGATATCGAGTAAGGCGTTATCACATCAAGTTTTGTTATTGGTCGACATAAGGTCGGTCCACGGTAAAATCCTGTTAGTTCCAGTTAGTTCATAGCATATTTATATAGCCAACCAAACGATGGGGCGCGAATAATTGTGAGAGTATCATAGCAATATTTATTTGACGGCCCAACGTCGGGGCATGACAGTTTACAGGAGTACATAGCAAATTTATATAACGGCCCAACAACGGGGCACGATAATTCCTGTTTAGATCATAGCAATATATATATATATATATATATATATATATATATATCCATTTCGAATGGACCTGCACCTTGTCGAAGTTCTAAATTACTAGAACAGGTGAAATGACTTGCGTGTTCTAATGAGCTAAAGAGCCAAACTACAGGTCCAACCAAAGTAGTAGGGTCGTTAGTGAGGAACCAGACTAAGACAGGTCCCCGAAAGAGTGCAGCGGCTCTTTCGGTACTTAGATTGACAGAGACCATAGGGGTCGGTATGGCAGTCTAAGACACACTACCGCGATGTGGAAGGCAACGGGAAACCACCACATTATCTCCCAAGTACACAGCGTACCTAAATTATAATAAAATGATGGCATTCTCTGGGGTAAAATATTCCGGAGTTAAAATAGTCCCCCAGTCGGATCTCCGGGAGGGGATTACTTCGGAGGATGCGATCGGAAAGTTAAAAATAATAGTCGGGAACATTCTGCGAGTCGGAGCGTGGAATGTTAGAAGTATGAAGCAAGTAGGTAAGCTAGAGAACCTAAAAATCGAAATGAATAGGTTATCACTAGATATAGTAGGGATCAGGGAAGTTCGGTGGCCAGAGGCGGGGATTTTGGAGTGGAGACTTCAGGGTAATTCATACAGGAGCAGAGGAAGGAAATTTGGGCGTGGGGATAGTTATGCGGAAAAGATAGGATACTGTGTAGAAAATTACTTACAAAAGAACGAAAGAGTACTTATGGTTAGATTAAAATCTAAACCGGTAAACACAGTAATAATACAAGTATACATGCCCACCTCTAGCTACAGTGACGAAGAGGTAGAAGCCATCTACAAAGATATCGAAGACATATTAAGATACGTAAAAGGACAGGAAAATTTAATAATTACGGGGATTTTAATGCCGTGGTAGGTGAGGGTAGGGAAGGAGCAGTAGTAGGTTTATTTGGTTTAGGCACGAGAAACGACAGGGAAATAGGCTGGTAGAATTTTGTGACAAGAACAATTTAATCATCACAAACACATTATTTCAACATCATGCTACAAGACGATATACGTGGAAGATGCCAGGAGATATAGGAAGATATCAAATAGATTACATTCTTGTTAGACAACGGTTTAGGAATCAAGTAAAAGACTGTAGAAGCTACCCAGAAGCAGATATAGATACTGACCACAACATCGTAATTATGAAGGCCGCACTTAAATTTAAGAATGTGAAAAAAAGAAACGGAAAAAGGCACTTAGACTTAGAGAAACTAAAAGATAAAGGTATTCAAGAAAGATTCGAAAAAAAGTCAAATGAATTGCTCAAAGATATCGAGAAAATATCTTATACTAAGGAAGTAGAAACAGAATGGAATAACATTAAATCCAGCCTAGACATGGCGGCCAGAGATATTCTGGGGTATACACAAAAAGAAAATAAGAAACCATGGATAACAAAGGATATCCTGAATTTAATAGAAGAAAGACGAAAATACAAAAATAAATCAGACCAAACAGGAAAACAGAGATACAAAGCCATAAAATGGGAAATTATTCGAAAATGCAGGAAAGCTAAAGAACAATGGATTGATGAAAAGTGCAAAGAGATACAAACGAAAATGGAAATAGGAAAGACAGACGAAGCATACAAATTAATTAGAATGAATTTTAGGGATATAAAACCGTATAGCAAAAATATAAGGGACGCACAAGGAAACGTCATCATAGAAAACGTAGAGAAAGTGGGTAGATGGCAAGAATATATAGGGAATTTATATGCAGGAGAGGAACTAACTGCATTAGAACAGGAATCAGACATTGAAAATGACGACTTGGGATATCCTATACTTAGAGATGAGTTTGAATTAGCATTAAAGAGTCTGAAAAATGGTAAGGCGCCGGGTACAGATAAGATGCAAGCAGAAACTCTAAAAGCCGCTGGACAAGCAGTAACAGAACGTCTCTTCCAACTTGTAAGCTATATGTATGAGACAGGCGAGATACCCAAAGATTTCAAACGTAGCATCATAGTAACTATACCAAAAAAGAAAGGCGCGGATAGATGTGAAAATTTTCGAACAATAAGTTTGACAGCACACGTGTCAAAAATATTAACTAGAATTGTGCAAAGACGAATGGAAAAACGGGTGGAAGAAATATTAGAGAAGACCAATTTGGGTTTAGGCGAAACAGGGGAACACGGGAGGCTATTTTAGCTCTGAGAGTGATAATGGAGAAAACAATAGAAAAGGGAAAGCGTGTATATAGGGTTTGTAGATCTGGAAAAAGCATTCGACAATGTAAAATGGAAAAAATGTTTGAAATACTAAAAGAGATTGGAATGAGTTATAGGATAGACGAATAGTACATAGCTTATACAAAGAGCAAACAGCAGTAATAGAATTAGAGCAGGAACGTAGAGAAGTAAACATTAGGAAAGGGTGAGACAGGGATGTGCCCTATCCCCATTGATTTTAACTTGTACATAGAAGAGGCAATGAATACTGTCAAATGCAGGAAGACATTTGGAATTACTATGCAGGGACAAAAAATTGATATGCTTAGATTTGCAGATGATATAGCGGTACTAGCGTCTAGCAAGGAAGAGTTAGAAGCTGCTCTTAATGAAATGGAAACGGTTCTAACAGAGACATATGGTATGAAAATTAACAAAACTAAAACTAAAGTTCTAGTTTGCAAAGGTAGGGAAAATAAATCAAAAACAAGAATACAAGTATTTAACACGAACTTACAAGAGGTTAAAGAATTCTGCTACCTAGGAAGCCAAATAACACAAGATGGGAAAAGCACAAAAGATATAAAACAAAGATTAGCACAAGGTCGTGCTACATTTAACAAGAAAAAGCAACTACTGTGCTCAAAGACCACAAACATAGAAACAAGGAAAAGATTGCTTAAAACATATGTGTGGAGCACAGCACTGTATGGCTGTGAAGCCTGGACAGTAGGAGAAGCGGACAAGAAAAAGCTAGAAGCCTTTGAAATGTGGTGCTACAGACGTATGATGAAGATATCATGGACAGACAAAGTTAAGAACGAAGAGGTACTAAAAATGGTAGGGGAAGAAAGAAATATGTGGAAAACGGTAAAAAATAGGAGAGATAGGATGATAGGCCACATACTACGGCATGAGGGAATAGTGCGAAATATATTAGAAGCAGAGATAGGAAAAAAGAGAAGAAGAGGCAGACCTAGGCTAGACTACTGCACACAGATAGTAAAAGATGTAGGCTGCAGGAATTTCAGGGAGATGTGTAGGCTAGCCCAGAATAGAAATCAATGGAGGTACGCATCCAACCAATCCCAAGATGGATAAACTAATGACGAGAAAATAATTGTGCTTAAACATGATGATTATTATAAGTAACTACAAGAATTGGTTGGACAACATTCTCAAATAATGTTAAGTGTGTGAAAGGATTTACTGGAAAACCATTATTTCGGCAAATATCTAAGTGTTGGGGGATCTTGGTAGCCACAGGTTGCTTACCCCCCTTCACTGAATCTCGGTGAAATAGGGCATAAAATTAGAAAACAATAGAAGGGGAACGAGCTGTATACACAGTCTTTTGAAATGCTGTGCTTCAGATGTATGAGGACGATAGCATGGACAGACAAAGATAATAACAAATAGGTTATAGAAATAGTAGGGAAACAAGGATATCTGGGGAAAAAGATAAGAGAAATAGAAGGGCAGAATACGTTCTAAGGGATTTTTGGGTAATAGTATGGGATATATTACAAGCAGAGATAGGAAAAAAGAGGTAGATGTTGACCTAGATCAGATAGTGATAGATGCAGATTGTGCAAATTTCAGGGAAATCTGTAGGTTAGTTCAGAATAGGAAACAATGATGGTACGCGTCTAACCAGTTCCAGGACTGAAGACCTAATGATGATGATGATATATATATATATATATATATATATATATATATATATATATATATATAAACAAATAAACTTCTAAAAGCATAAGCATGTAACAGTGCATTTAGCAGAAGCATCACCCAAATAAATTATCAGGTTCATTCGCATAAACAGTATGTATGCACAAAAAAGTGCACGTTAAATTATTTAAAAATCTTATTAATACAAATCAATGATTATGCGAGTACAGCCACCACAATTTTATTCTTACCTTCATTATAAATTATTCCAGCATTTGAGGACCTGATCGTCTGCCTACATCTATTTGTTTCTTACTTCTAGGGAGATGGTTATGCACTGTTATAGTTCTGGAGGGTATGCACTAAACGTTCTGGGAGGGGTTCACAATCACTATCACTTTAAAAGTCCTGGGAGGAGGCGCGGTTTCACTCTATTTTATTTCTTTATTTATTACACTGATTTAAATTAATGAAGTTTTCTGATTTAGTTTGCTATTATTTATTTATTTTCGTTTATTACCAATAGCGATTGTTTTAGTGGTGTGGGGGTTCGCTGTGCATATTAGACCTTTGATTATTATTTTTATATTATTATTATTATTGTTTTTTTTACAGGTTATGCTTATCAAGCTCATATCATTTGTCACGCCACACTCGCAGTGGTCTTTGTAAATACGCTTTCAGGGCTCCGTGTCCTGTTAACAGTTGCACCATTTTATGATCAAGCTTCACATCGATCTTACCTCTAACTTCTATGCTCGGTATGAATTTGTGGGTCAACCTGCCCGTGGCAGCGTTGTTCCACCTCTCTTCCCATTGTCGAATTGACTTTTCGCGCAGATTTCTTTTAATTAGAGACCTCGGTATCGACGAATGTGATATCCGAAAGTCGCGCCGCCGCGGCCTTTTTAGCTAATTTGTCAGCCCTGTCATTCCTTACGTTGCCATCATGCGACCTAACCCAACAGAACTTTAAACGTCGAAACTCGAGCGCCGTATGCGCTATCCTCCTGGCGTCTGTCAGGAGGTCTGTCGAGGTGTTCATGTTTGTTAAAGCTGTCAGGGCTGATTATATAATATTCATCTCTGCCCGCATGGTTTATTACGTAACCGATAGTCTTTCGTATGGCTACCAACTCGCACTGAAAGATATTGCTCCAGTTTGCGAATTTGGTTTGAAACCGAAACACCTTCCTTTCCTGCTTATACACGACAAACGCCACGCCTGCTTGCCCGCCATCCATGCGTGAAGCGTCCGTGTAAATTCTGATACCCGTCGCGTCCCCATCGCCTTCGACAAACTCGATTCCTTTAATATAGGCCGGGTGCCTCAACTTCGAGACAACGATTTTTCTCTCTACCTCCCTAGTACCAAGATGAATATATTCGATAATTCTGCGTCCTTTTCGTATATTTATCAATCATCCATTTCTAATCTCCTTAATGACATATTCGATAGGGAGAGTCCTACTGATCACAAGAACCGCCTCCGTGGAGGTGGTCCTGTACGCCCTGGCTGCTTCCATCGCGGTTATGCTTTGTACGCTCGTCAATTGACGCATCCCTCGAACTTTACAACCTTCCCCCATACAGAAACTGCGTACAGCATTGCCGGCTTAATTGCTCCGGCATAAATCGTCCTCAGCGATTCGCCCTTGAAATAGTAGTTTATTTTCGCCGCCGCCATCATTGTTTGATATTTCGCTGTCTTTGCTTTTAACGCACTGCACGTGAGCTTTTCAATTTAACTCACCATCAATCTTTACCTCGATGTATGTAATTGCTTCCTTAAACGGTATTTTCTCCCCTCCCAGCTCTAGCCTAGGGGTCTCTGTCTTGGTTTTTTTCCGAAATAAAGCGCCTCTGACTTCGCCGTGTTAAATTTTAATTTTACCGCCTGCGACCATTCGTGTAGTTTATTAAGCGCCTCGTTCGGTTTTGTGCGCATATCCATTAACAATCGCGATATGACAATTAACAGCGTATCATCCGCAAACCCAACCCAACGATTGAGCATCCTGTGGGCAACTTGACCCTAAAGATGCTCTCATGCAACAACTTCCCAAATGTGGGACCAGAGCATGACCCCTGCGGGCACCCCTTTTCCACTTCGTGCGACAGAACTTCCCCCAGAATTTCAACATGTGCAAATCGCACCGAGAAATAACTTTTGACCAAAGACATCAAGCTTCGCGAACAACCACTATTTTCCAACTCTCAAACAACCAATGGGCACCAGGCAGCATCAAATGCTCCTGAAATATCCAAAGCAACAACGACACAATACTCCTTTGCATCTCTCGCCTTCTTAATTTCTCCGACAACGAACTCTAATGCGTCGATAGTCGACTTTCTCTCCATAAAACCGAACTGTCGGTTATTAAAACCGCCGCTGTCACGCACTAAATGCTCAACTCGGGTAGTCATAACGCGATTCAAAGCCTTCCCCACCACCGGAAGCAAGCTAATTGGACGATAGCTGCTCGAGCCTGACGCATTCGCCTTTTTAGGTTTAGGTATGAATTTCACGTTCTGGACTTTCCAGCAACGCGGAAAGACGCCCCTTTCAAGACAAAGATTAAACAACCCGGCAAAGACACACGGGGCTAATAGGTACGCCTCCAGAGCTGCGTCTGAAGCGATCCGTCATACCTCGGTGCTTTCTTAGGGTTCATCCTTTTAAGTGCCCTGACGACCTCGTGAACTAGGATTGCCTTATCGGCACCTGTTCCTTTCGTCTCTGTAGCTTCTCGACGTACTAAATCGTGCGACCCCTCATCCTCCTCGGGATGGAAGAATTTCTCTAATAAATATTCCTCCATGGTTTTAAAGCCTTACGTATATTCGCCATTTGTCTTTCTTATGTTACCGAGGGCGATTTTCTGTTGTTTACCTCATATTACGCGATATGCGGTTCCCCAAGGTTCTTTCTGTGAGTTTCGCGTGCAGAATTCTTTGAAATTTTTATTCGTGTTTCTTCTATTAATATTTTATATTCGCGGTAACTTTGATTGTATTCTATTCTCCGTTGTTCTCTTATATCTCCCGAGGCGCGTTGATTGCGGCGCCTTAGATTACGTGTTTTTGTCCGCTTGGTGGTTAGTTCCCGGGTCCACCAGGGTACGTTGTCTTTAAATGTTTTCTATCTCGGCATGGAGTACCGACGACGCATCTACTACCGCGTCGTTTAAATTTTCCGCGAGTGTTTCTATTTCGTATGCCTTTCGGCAGTTAAATTGCTCGTTTTCAAACGCAGGGATGCTTTCGCCAAATTTTTGTTTAAATCGCTCCCAATTTGCTTTTTTATTACATTAGTCCATTTGACTCCGGGTGATTTTCCGTTATAAAATGAAATTTTATTTTGCGAAGTTCGAGGGTATTTTGTATTGTTTCGTTTCTGAATTCGCTTCCGTTGTCTAAAGTTATTGATTTGGGTGTGCCATAAAATGTAAAGTATTATAAGAATCCTTGAGTTACATCGATACTATTTTTTGAAATAATGGGTATTGCTTGGTTTACTTCGTGAATGCGTCTATGATAGTTAAAAAGTTTTGCGTTTCCACTACCGTCTTGATTTTGAAGGGTTCTCTTTCTACTAAATCTAAATAACGTTTTTGTACGGTTTTGGGGCTAATTAAAGTTTTTGAAGATCCAGTATCGGTTAGTAATTTGAGTTCTGCGTGAGGTATTTCTATGTAGAGTAAAATGTGTTGATTGATGTTATTTAAATTAATTATATTTGGTCGTATTTGAATCACTCTAGCTGAAAATTTGAGCATGCATTTTCTTCTTCGTCCTCTCCATAGTTTTCATAGGGGTTGTGGCATTCGTAATTTGTCTCATCGTCTCTACTCGAAGTTGCGTCATTTCTCACGTCCGGGTTGTCAAAATCTTTTACTCCTTGGTGGAGTAGTTCTTTGTAAGTGAAGTTTCGTTTTTGGTTATAGTTTGGTCTGGTTTGCAATATTTTTGTCTTTTATCTAGTGTTACCAGATGAAGTGCCCATAGGGGTTGGTTTGTAATAACCGTTGGGGTTGTTATTGTTATTTCTCATAGGTGTGTTTCTGTTGGAATTTGCGTCAAGTGTTTACCTTGTTTGGTTTATTTTGATTAAACCTTGGCGTAAATACTGGTTTTGTAAAGTTTGAGTTAAATGTGGGTCTTGGAAATTGTCTAAAAATTGGTTGTGGATATTTGTGTTATTAAAGTTTGACTCGTTCGTTCGAGGTTGTTTCGTTGGTGCATTAAGGGATGTAAATTTCTGTTGTGTTGGTAATTGTCTAGCGGCTTGTATTGGTTTTTCGGTGAGTAATTTTTATTTGCATTACTGTAATATATCATATTTCTGTAATACATAACGTTTTCTTCCTCCACTATCATATTCACTGCTTCCTCTAAATTTTGGGGATGTAGAAATCTTATTTTGTGCGATAGTCGTTCAGGTAATGCATTGATGTATGTGTCTAAAGCCATTTCATCGTACATTTTCGTCTTTAATAAACGTACATTTTGGTCGGGTTCTTCGATTTTCAGTTTGCTTAAGATTAAGCTCCTCACATCGTTTATCTCATATCAAATTGGTAGGGTGATTGATTGGGTTTCATTTGGAGGTTTATTAAGTCTCTCACCAGACATTTAATATTCTTCTGGTCGCCAAAATACACTATTAACAACCGTTTAAAGTCTTCCCACTGTTCAAGGTTATCGCGACTTGCAATTAGTGTTAATGCTCTTCTGGTTAATGTGCCGAGAATTAGGCGTAAAAGCATGCTGTTGCGGTCAATGTTGCCTTTTTTGTAAAAGGATTTTAAAAATGTTTCACACACGGTGATAAAGATACCTAATATTGCTTGGTTTCCATAGTATACCGAGATTGAACCGAGATACAACCGCATATTTTCCATGTTCATTGTTTTTAATTCTATAATTATTTTTCAGTTGAGTTTGTATTGTGTTAAGGTTGTATTGTTGGTATTCAGTTATTTAAATAATCACTTATCTTTAACGTATATTTTATATGTAATTATCAAGTACTATAATTACATTGAAGAGTTCTGCTGATAAATTGTCTCAGCTGTTACTGTTGTGTTAAGTGTATAAATATAATTTTCGTAGAGCTTGCAAATTGATGCAATATAATTTTATTTCAGTCATACTTTCCTGCAATAAATTGTATAAGAACTGTGTTATAATTACACGCTTTTGTTTCAGACTTTTGCTGAGTAAATTGTTTCAATAATAAAGTACATAAAATGCTTCTATAATTATATACCTTTGTTAATTTGTGCACTGAAAGTGTTTAATTATAGAATGTGATGAGAATCAAGTTTTGAATAAATCGTTTCCGTAATAATTGCTGTAATAAACTGTACATAGACTTGTTTTTTAATTATACTCTAAAGCTCGGACTTTGTTGAGATTGTTTCATTTATAAATCGTAATACATTGTAATGCTTGTGTATAAATGCGTATATATAAATTCCTTTGTTAAAAATGAGTTTTCTGAGTAAATTCCTTCATTAATAATTTGCGATAAAATGTAATAATAAATTGTGCAAAAATGCATATATAAATTCTTTCATTGCTTTACTAGCTAATATCAATAATTGAAAATGGTTAGGATAAATGAACTTACATAATTTTCTTTGCCAGTTCCATTAGTTTTCTTTCCTTGGGCTTGGTCGATTTTGTACCTTGTCCAAATTTTTGTTCTTCCAGATGAAGAATAAAAAGATTCAAGACCACCAGTTTCCTCGATTTTGAATTCGCTAGTGCCCTTCAGGAATCCTACCGACTGCGCTAGATAGATTTTGGGCCTTTTGGTGTGGCTTTTTAAAAAGGTTTCTTCCAAAAACTTCTATCAATTTTTATTAAAACAGAAATTACAATTAAATTTAACAAGTGGTTGCGTTATATTCATTAACGTTTAACAATCAAAGTTACTTTTCACTAATTAAACTAATTAAACAAAATTGAATAGCTTAAACAACCAACAATGTTAAAGTTGTGAAGCTCGAGACTGGCTGGCCATCTTGGGCTCCTGATGGTATTTATGCTATCCCTGCCCCTCACATTGCTTGTGAGAACTGCAGAGCTTATGTCTGCTATTTTCTTTATACAGTACAAAGTATTACTTCTTAGTAATCTTAATTCTAATAATAAGTTTCTTACAATCTATTGTGGCCTGCACCTGCAATGTCATGTTACATCTGGAATACAAAGTATTCACATCCGTTCTCATGTCTGGTGTATGAACTTCCATTAACCTTTTGTAATATGTCCTTCAATTATACTTTGTAACAATCTAACTTAAGATTTTATACTTCCATTTGATTACATATATATCCTAATTTGGGGAAATGTAACTCGTGCCAGTCCAAAAATTAAGAAATTATTTAAAAATGGTTAGCCACTGGAATTCAGGCTAAAAATGATTGTAGTTGTTAGAACTGTCGATATATATCGAAATATGCACTAGAAATGATCAGCCCGACACTTTTTCGTCGAGTGTCGGACTGGGTACAATATACGTTGTTTATGCAAATAACCTAATTATTGCAATTTTTATTTTAATTACATAGAGTAGTGGAACTCGATTAGAACTAACGGGAACTCTTGGTAAAAGTCGTGATATTTATTGGTTTCTTATAGATTAGTAGAAGAAGTGTCGTCCTAGATTTGCGAAGTTAGCACGACAGTTTTTCATTTGAAATTTTTTAGTATTAAGAATGTGGAACTCTTTTTATTTTCTATTAGGAACTCTAGAACTATGAAAAGTTCTACTAGAACTATCATTGTTTTTTTAAAATTTAAGAAATGTCGTGCCAACTTCACATGGGTCAGTTTTACTTTACAATTTACAAAATCAGGATACATAAAACAAAATAAAAATGCAGTAATTTGCAACATAACCAAACCAAAACATATTCAAACAGCTCTCAATTTCGATTGTTTTTGACTAGTGCAGTAGTTTTGCTTCTCCAACAACGCATTAACATTTACAAAAGATTCTTTTTTATTTTGTCTGAAATTGGTAGTAACATATTTCTCAATCTAAGATAACAAACAATATTATTTTTTGTATTTCACACAAAATTATGTTACAAACAGATTGTTTCCCTATGAATATCTTTAAAAAATTTGTGACTACAGAGATTCAACATTTCAACTGGATGTCACATCTGTAAGACTTTTTGAATTTCGCGCCATTCTTAAGATGGCGACATCGTTGTGAAGTTCGTGCTAGAGTCCAGTTGATTTCTTTATGCTTATGTGTACAGGTGCTTATGATTTTAGAAGAATAAAAATTAGTTTATTATTTTGCAATCCGAGTTATTTTTAAATAATTTATGAGCCAACCTTACAACCTCAGGTGTGGGGTTATGCTATAAAAATTAATGTGAATTGTATTTCGAATTATGATGTGAGGTTATGTGCGACGGCTACATATTTTAATTTGGATAATCACGTTTTGTTTATCTTGAAAATGGAGGATAGTGTTAACGAAAATAATCCTGTATTAACAAGTAATGAGAATTTCGAACAATTTGTGCGTCAATATTCACAAGCCACTTCGGCGGAAAATAAATTTGGCATGTTAAGGAATGTTAATCAGGATGGTCAACGACCTTTGCAAGTTTTAAGTAGTAGTAACGAAAAAGTCAGCAGCGACTCCACCGCATTTATGAGTACAACTACTGCATTATTACAACAAAATACGCAAATGCTAGAGATGCTAAAAATTAGTCAACAACAAACACCTCGACAGCATCCTGAAACCACTACCATAAACATGAAAGGTACATGATGTTATGAAAACTATTAATGTGTTTGATGGACAAAAGGGGCCTAATGCAGCACGAATTTGGTTGCAGCAATTAGAGTCAGCGGCTATTATTCATAATTGGCCGGATTCTGTTATGTATCAAATGGCAGTTTCAAATATTACCGGGGCCGCCAAAGATTGGTTTTACACTCGTATAGAAGTAGTAAATAGTTGGGCTTAATTTAAAGCGGCTTTCACGAAAACATTTTTACATGAATCTAGTAAAAGTGATTTATGGTAAAAAAATGCAAATGAGAATACAACAACCTCGCGAAAATGTTACAGCTTATTTTTATGAAAAAGTTCATTTATGCAAAGAATTGGGTCTGTCTTTTGCAGAAACAAAAGAACAAATTGTTATTGGACTGTGGTCAAGAGAATTAAGTAATTTCTTAATATCAAAGAATCATTTTGAAGAAGATCAATTGTATAAAGATATAATTACTTTTGAAAAAGTTGATGACGCCAGACGTCACCGAATTAAAGAAAAACAGGTGAGCGAATCTAAACCAACATATATGAAAAAACAAGGTGAAGAAAAGTTTGAAAGGAAACCTGCAAACTGCACAAATTATCAAAATCAACTAAAATGTTACAATTGCAATCAACCTGGTCATTATGCAAAGGATTGTATAAAACCTGTTCGTCTAAGAGGTTCGTGTTATAGCTGTGGATCTACCACTCACTTGCAAGGTAATTGTCCAGATCGTACTTTCGGAGCGATTAAAAAGGAACCTCGACCTGCGTCAACCTTGCTGTTGCAGCGTAAGCCAGTCAAACCGTTTCTGTTACCTATCGAGATAGAAGTTCAAGGGCACAAATTTCAATTAGAAAGTGCTTTTGATCCAGGTAGTGCCATAACTTTGGTAAGAAAGTCTATTGTTAATGTTTTGAATATGCAAGATTATGTTGTAATCAATAAATACCAAGGTATTAATCATTCAGATTTAGATATTTTAGGAGTGATCGATGCTAGAGTTAGTATTTCTGGTATTGCACTTGATTCTGTTCTTTATGTTGTGCATGATTATGCAATACCATGTGAGTGTCTGTTAGGGCGTGATTTACTATGTAATGATAAAATAAATTTTACGATTAAAATGAAAAATTGGAAGTTAAGCCTGTTTCAAGTAATAATATGTCTGATGAAGGTATGTCAATTTTGAATATTAGTTATACAGATAAGAATGAAATACATCTAAATATTAACCCTTGTGTGAATTCTCGAGCCAGGCAGAAAACTGTTGAAATTTTTATTGATCATTATAAAAATCCCGAGCGGCCTCAGCAACCGGAAACCAAATATGAAATGAAAATTGTATTGGACCCAAGTCACACACCATTTTACTTTAGGCCTAGATGTTTGTCATATGTAAAAAATCAGGCATCTCAAAAACTTATAGAAAAAATGTTAAAGGAGGGGATAATTTGCACAAGCGAATCCAAATATAGTTCACCTGTTGTTTTAGTAAAAAAGAAGACTGGTGACTATAGATTATGTATAGATTTTAGGCACTTAAATAAAATATGTCTACGTGATAATTATCCGTTTCCATTAATCGATGATTTGATAGATAGATTAAAGGGTAAAAAATATTTTATGGTACTAGATCTTAAAAGGCATTTCACCATATTGATTGATGAATCCTGAGGGAAAGGTATACAAAATGTTTTCCATCGATAGCTCTGTATACATTCGTTGTTGTTAGCACAAAAAACACACTTTGCTTGTAACTATATATAATTAACTTGACATTACATTATTTGACATAACAATGGCACTTGTACATAAAAAACCCGTAACCATAACAACTATTAGTGTAAGCATCTTGATCAAATACATTTTATAATTATCAAAGAACAGTAAACCAAACCCAACTAGACACTAATAGAAAATTACTTCTCAACAGTAAATATACAGAGAGCGTCAGTGTTAAATTTATTGACGTGCATCAACATTCTCCCCCTCTTGAGGCGTCGTCTTCAACAATTCACAACTCTCACCTTGAAGAGGAATTGGAGAAAGTTTACGAATAGGACGAATGAATTCTCCTTTATTAGTTTTAATTTTTACCACCCGTAGTTTGTTATCACGGCCAGGCATTATTTCTAGTACCCTAGCTAGACCCCAATTTAAAGGTGGTATATTATCCTCTTTAAGCAATACTAGATCACCAATCTTTAAATTGTTTTCAGACACCTTCCATTTTGGACGGTGTTGTAGTTGATTTAGATAGTCCATAGACCACCTTTTCCAAAAATCTTGTCTCAATTTAGAACAATGTTGCCACAAATTCAGACGGTTTTCTGGAACGTCTAAAACAATACGTTCGGGAAAGGCAGTCATCGGCTGACCGATAAGAAAATGTCCCGGAGTCAGACAACTCAAATCAGAAATTGAGTTTGACATAGGCTGTAGTGGCCTTGACTTAAGAATAGCCTCGATTTGGGCCAAAACAGTTGATAAACATTCAAAAGACAGAACTGATTTTCCCACAATCATTTTTAGATGGTACTTAATACTCTTGATACCTGCCTCCCAGATACCTCCCCAGTGCGGACTGTTAGGAGGGATAAACTTCCAACTAATTTCCGCCGTTGACAAGAAGTCTTGAATTTTACTGCCATGAACTTGAAGAAATCTGTATACCTCTTTTAAACTATTATCCGTTCCTTTAAAATAAGTAGCGTTGTCGCTAGTAATCGAAAGTGGATTACCTCTACGTGAAACAAACCTTTTTAATGTTAGTAAAAAATCTTCGGTCGAAAGACTTGACACCAGCTCGATGTGGACAGCTTTAGTCGCCATACACAGAAACAAAGCTATATAAGCTTTGGACACAATTGCTTTACGTAACCTTGATTGCTTGACCATGACTGGTCCTGCAAAATCTATTCCAACGTGTAAAAATGGACGAACTAATTGAACCCATTCAACTGGTAGCGAACCCATTAACTGTTTGGCTAAAAGTGCCTTAAACCTGTGACATGTAATGCATTTAAGTAATATATTTTTTATACGTCTTAACCCATGGACGGGCCAAAAACGTTGCCGGAGACTATTAAGCACAGCAAGTGGTCCAGCATGACCCAACTGCTTATGTTGATGTTCAATTAATAAGTCAGTTACATGACATTTTGACGGAAGAATAATTGGATGTTTAACAGCAAACAACAGTGGCGCGTTATCCAATCTTCCACCAACCCTTAGCAAGCCATTAGAATCCAGAAATGGATTTAATTCCAAAAGAGAACTCTTTTTTGGCAATGACGTGTTATCCCTTAAACAAGTAATTTCGTCCAAAAAATATCCATGTTGTATAACCTTAAAAACTTGATTTGATGCTAGATTTAGTTCCTCAACCGTCAGGTAACCACAAACCTTTGTTGAAGTAATTTTTGAATTACAAATAAACCTAAGCATAAATGCAATGCATCTTTGCATTCTAGAAAATGAAGAAAACTTAAGAAAAATTGAAGGATCACCTTCGACATTAGTTTGACCATGAGACACATGTTTTTCTTCTGGTACGGAACTTATATCCAATGTAGTATGTTCTATCAGACTTAAATTCCAATTAGGATCTAGCAGAAATTCTGGACCTTCCCACCAGATCTTACAATTTATTAAACTGTTAGGATAAAGACCGCGAGAAATGTAGTCGGCGGGATTTGATTCAGACGAAACATGCCTCCACTCCATGTGGCTGGAAAGATCTTGTATTTCTGATACCCTGTTAGCCACAAACGTTGTCCAACGAGATGGTGGCGAATGGAGCCAAGCAAGAACTATTTGCGAATCCGTAAATAGGATAGTTTTGTCAAATTTAAAATTCATGCAAGAGATGAATTTATTACACATACGAGCAAGCAGTAAAAATCCACATAATTCCAACCTTGGTAAAGATACCGTTTTTAGTGGAGCCACTCTTGACTTGGAACAGACAAGATTACATGAAACCCCATTGCCTTGATATAAAACCCTTACATACAAACAAATGCCGTATGCTTGCATCGAAGCGTCCGAAAACCCTATTAATTGAATACTTAAAACCCTTTCTGGAAGAAATATCCAATGTGGGATGCTGATATCTTTCAGTCTAGGTAAAAGTTTGTAAAACTGCAGCCATTCACGTAACAAATCTTCGGGTAAAACCTCATCCCAATCAATTTTAATGAGCCACAATTTTTGCATTATAATTTTTGCTACAATGATCACTGCACCAACAAAGCACATAGGATCAAAGACTTGTGCAATAATTCCTAAAACCTCTCGTTTTGTAAAACTGCCTTTGTCAATTAAATCTGGTACAGATACTTGAAACGAATCTAAAATAGGATTCCATGATACACCTAAAACCTTAGAATTTTCAGATTGCCACTCAGTAAATAAATCCCTATCGTTTGAATTCCATTTATGCAATACGAATCCAGCTGACTCTAAGAGTTGCACTAACTCTTTTTGTAGCTGAGTTAATTCCTCAAGTGTGCTTGCACCTCCTAAAATGTCATCTACGTACGTTTGCCTCAACAACGTATCTGCTGCCAATGGAAAGGCATTAATACCCCCTATTAGCTAATTCGACCAAAGTTCTTGTCGCAAGAAATGGTGCAAATTAGTTCCATACGTGACTGTTTGGAGTTCAATGTGTCTTAGTGGACGAGAAGTATCATCTCTCCAAATGATGTTTTGCAAGAACCGATCTTGTGAATTGATTCTAATACATCTATACATTTTCTGTATATCGCTTGTAAGCACATATCTAAATGTTCGAAACCTAGAAATAATGTCAAACAGCTCCGGCTGTACCGGGCTTCCCTTCAGCATAATGTCATTCAGACTTAAGCCTGATGTGGTTTTCATAGACCCATCAAAAACTACACGATATTTTGTCGTGAGCTTATCCTCGCATACAACACAGTGATGAGGAAAGTAGTACCTAGTTGGCATAATAGATTTTTCAATTTGACTAATTTCCAAGCTAATGTCCCTTGCATGCCCTAGAGCTATGTATTCGTCTATAAATGCCCTATACTCCATTTTTAGCTTAGGATCTTTGTCAAATCTCCTTTCTAATGAATAAAACCTTCTAACAGCATTTAAAAGTGAGTCACCTAAACAGGAGACACTGTAATCAGGGTTGATCGGTAATCTTACTTCAAAAACACCTGATTCAATCCTTGTTGTTGCGTTAGAATAAATTTACTCACTAATTCTATCTACTGGGGCCATGTGTCTTTTATTAGAAACCTCTTCTAATTTCCAGAATTGCGAAATTAATGTATCTAAATCAATCCCTTGTGAAAATAAAGCCACGCTCAAGTTTGAGCAAGAGTTCTGTGTGCTAGAGATGCCTCCACCTACAATCCAGCCTAACAAACTATTTTATAGGACAGGAAGACCTTCACCTAACCTTAAAAGTCCTGATTGAATTATATAAAAGTACACGTCCGCTCCTAATAAAGCATCTATTTCACCAGGTGCGAAAAACCTTTCGTCAGCCAAGAATAAATCATCTGGGATATGTAACTCGTTTATATTGATGTAAGTAAGCGGCAAAGGACAAGTGATTTTCTTGAGAATGCCACAAACCGTAGAAACCTTTTTACTTGGGTCTCTCTGAGACTCAATTGTAACCTTAATGGCTTCTGAAATACGAACAGCGCTTTGTCCGATCCCTGAAACCTGAATGCTCGTGGAGCTGATCTGCAAATTTAACTTGTTTGCAGCGTGCAAAGTTATAAACGAACTTTGTGAGCCAGAGTCCAATAGAACTCGTGCCTTTACCTTAGATCCATTATGAGTTACTAAATTTACCATAGCCGTAGCTAAAAGAATTTGTTTGTTTGTGTTAGACATCAAACATTGAGTGTTTGGAGAGGATTTTACCTCAATCAACGTGTTTGCTACTGAAGATGACGTCGCTGGAAGCGAATCATTTTCATGAGTATTTGTTCCTTGATTATTTGATTGTGCAGAACTTTTCTTATATGGGTCCTGACTTGCTTCAAATTTACATTCCTTATCCTCGTGGAGTGTACTATGGTGTCTGCCCTTGCAAACCTGACATCCACTTGACTTACAGTTGCTAACTCTGTGTTTAGAACCAAGACAATTATAGCACAACCTATGCTTTGCAACAAATTCCCTTTTTTGAATCAAAGCTAATTTTGAAAATCTATTGCATTTAAAAAAAGGATGATAATCTAAATTGCAACATGCGCACCTTCCCTTATAATCTGAGTTTGCATCAGATACTGAATGATAATTTGACCTAGTGACCCTTTGCCTAGATTCAGGAGTCGCCAAGGCTTCTAGAGCTTGGCAGCGTTTCTCTACAAAATCTAGAAATTCCTTAAAAGTTGGCAGTACTTGCGGATCTCTTTCCAACTCATATGCCTTGTGAGTATTAAAATCCAATTTTGAGGACATAATGTAAACTAAAATAAGATCCCATTCTTTTACAGATATACCTATCGCTTCTAACGCATTGTAATGCTGTTTGATCTTGACTATAAATTCTCTTAAACTAGCTGGATTACCCTTTGTTAGTTGAACTTCCATTAAGTTCCGTATGTGACAGTTTATTGTAACCAGCTTATTATCATAACGCTTTTCAGCAAATCAAGAGACACATCATAATTTGCATCTGTAATCTGTAAATCCTTTATTAATGATAGCGGCTCATTTTTTAAAACCGATTTTAAATATAAGAATTTTTGAGCCTTGCTTAAATGAACATCTAAATCTATTAATGACGTAAAAAGTTCAATGAATGAATTGTAATCTTCATACTGACCTGAAAAGATAGGAATATTTATATTGGGTAAGCTTACCTGAGAGGTGGGGAATGTTGATTGGGAAACTGCATTATTTGAGCTTACACCTGACGCATCCGCTTGTACTCTACTGGCATTGTTTGAACCCATCCTAGTTTGAATAATTGTTTTTAGTTTACTGTGCAGTGAAGTATATTGTAATTCTACAGCTATTCTATCCTCCTCCTCGGCAGGTTCCTGCTCCTCTAGCTGATCCTGAATACAATCATAATCTTCGTAAATTTTAACTAGCATAGATTCCCTAATTATAAATTCATTAGTATCAATCTCTAAATTATGCTCATTTGCTTTGACATAGTTTTCCATTCTAGTTATTTTTGCCTTAATTCTACCTCGTTTTTGAACCTTAATGTCCTTATCTGCCATTATGTTTAGACTACAGTGACACTGGCAGAATTGTAAATAGCTCCTAACCCCTTGTATAACACGTTTAAATTGTTAGGTTGTAGTAACCTATTATACAGGTATCTAGCCTTACAATAATCCCTTAGAAACAAATGTTCTTTAGTAGTAACTGCTTCGGCAAACTTGGCACGGTTTGTAGTACAACCACCAATTGTGACAAAGCCCCTGACGTTTATTGACTTGGTTTTGTTAGTGTAACTTAAGCCTTTGTTTACTACCCCGGTACAGATGTAGAATTGTAAATTGCCCTTTGTATCCAAGATCCTATACCTTATTTTATGTAAAAATGTACCACGATACAAGTTCGTGAACCCAACCTTAATAAAGCATTAGAGCAACTACGTAAATAACTGGACGAATCTGACCTTATAATCCTCTGTTCAGTGTTAACCTGTAACTGAATCAGTGTGTAGAATCTTCACCCTTGTAAATATCCTTGCAACAATCCATAAACCATTGCCTTGTCGAAGAAATTGCTTAATGGCTTAAGACGTTACTAGTGAAGAGTTTTTGTATAAAAGTGCTGCTTGTGAAGGACCGTTTGTATGTGCTTTTGTGCCAATTACTCCTTGTTTTCCTGACCTAAAATATCCGGTTCGAAGTCGACCATATGATGAATCCTGAGGGGAAGGTATACAAAATGTTTTCCATCGATAGCTCTGTATACATTCGTTGTTGTTAGCACAAAAAACACATTTTGCTTGTAAATCTATAATTAACTTGAAGTTACATTATTTGACATAACAATGGCACTTGTACATAAAAAACCCGTAACCATAACAACTATTAGTGTAAGCATCTTGATCAAATACATTTTATAATTATCAAAGAACAGTAAACCAAACCCAACTAGACACTAATAGAAAATTATTTCTCAACAGTAAATATACAGAGAGCGTCAGTGTTAAATTTATTGACGTGCATCAACACTTATATCCAATTTGCACAAGCGAATCCAAATATAGTTCACCTGTTGTTTTAGTAAAAAAGAAGACTGGTGACTATAGATTATGTATAGATTTTAGGCACTTAAACAAAATATGTCTACGTGATAATTATCCGTTTCCATTAATCGATGATTTGATAGATAGATTAAAGGGTAAAAAATATTTTATGGTACTAGATCTTAAAAGGCATTTCACCATATTGATGTTGAGTCACATTTTATAAAATATACATCGTTTGTTTTGCCTTCAGGACAGTATGAATTTTTGAAAGCTCCATTTGGATTCAAAAATAGTCCTTCTGTTTTTGCTAGGTACGTTAGCTCAATATTTAGAGATTTTATAGATGAAAACAAATTATCTATTTACATTGACGACATGATGATAGCTACAGAGAGTATCGGAGAAAATTTGCAGACTTTAGAGAATGTGTTCGATAGACTTGTCCGGAATAAACTTAGTTTAAGAGTAGATAAATGTAGTTTTTTAAACACTAAAATAACATATCTTGGGTATATTATTGATGGTGGTAGTGTACAACCTAGTGAAGACCATATTAAATCAATTAAATATTTTCCAGTGCCCCGTACAGTTAGAGAATTGCATAGCTTTATTGGGTTAGCATCGTATTTCCGTAAATTTGTTAGAAATTTTGCACTATTAGCAGGTCCTTTATACGAATTGCTCAGAAAAAATGCAATCTTTAAGTTTGACGAGAAACAGTATGAAAGTTTTAACGCTATTAGGAATGCTCTTATTATTCAACCAGTTTTGGCATTGTACTCAACTTTTTCTGAAACTCAACTCCACTGTGATGCTAATTCGCAGGGATATAGTGGGATTCTTATGCAAAAGCAAGATGATAAATTGTTTTATCCTATATTTTATTACAGTAGGCGTACTACTGAAGGAGAGTCAAAGCTTCATAGCTTTGAGTTAGAATTATTGGCAATAATTAGTAGCCTCAATAGGTTTAGGGTTTATTTTCAAGGTTTAACATTTAAAATTATAACAGATTGTAATAGCTTAAACTTGGCTCTTAAGAAAAAGGAAATTAATCCTAAAATAATGCGATGGTCGTTGGTGTTACAGAAGTTTGATTATATTTTAGAGCATAGGGACAGCGCTAAGATGAGACACGCAGATGCCCTCAGTCGACATTTTTCTCACATATTAGTGTTAGAGGAAAATAGCTTTGAAATATATTTAAGTATAAAGCAAACACAAGATGAAGCAATTATGAAAATTAGAAAAGAATTAGAAGTAGCTGAGAGTAAAATTTATGAGTTACGAAATGGTGTTGTTTTTAGGAAGGATCAGGGAAAGCTTTTGTTCTATGTATCAAAAGCTATGGAGAGTAATGTGATTAGGGCGGGCCATGATGATGTAGGTCATGTAGGCGTAGATAAATGCATTGAGGTAATTAGGCAAACTTATTGGTTTCCCTTAATGCGAGAAAAAGTAAAACTTTATGTTGCAAATTGCCTTAAATGCACTGTTTTTAATTTTAGTAATAAAAAATCGGAAGGGTTTCTTCACAGCATTCCAAAAGGGACAGTACTTTTTCAAACAATTCATATTGACCATTGTGGTCCGTTAGAGACATCATCCAAACGAAACAAGTACATATATTTGCCGTTATTGATGGTTTTACCAAATTCATTAAACTTTATTCGTGTAAAACAGGTTCTGATGAAGTGGTTAAACATTTAGAGAACTATTTTAATACGTTTAGTAGACCATTACGCATAGTTTCTGATAAAGGCACTGCATTCAGCTCACACTTATTTACCGATTTTTTAAAGAGCAATAATGTTGAGCATGTCCAAATTGCAACAGGAGTGCCGCGTGCAAATGGGCAAATTGAGCGTTTTAATCGTACAATCGTTCCAATAATTTCAAAATTAGTCGATGCACCCAAGAAATGGGATCAAGTTTTATCTGTTGTAGAATTTGCTATAAATAATACAAGCAACAAATCGACGGGACAATCCCCTTCTATTTTGTTGTTTGGTGTGAGACAATTAGGGAAAATTTAAGATCCTTTAAAAGAATTTTTAGAGTCCTTAAATGATGAAGATCCAGAAAGGAATTTAGAAGAGATTAGGCAAAAAGCTAGTGATAATATCGTTCAATTGCAAAAATATAATGAGTCTTACTACAATAAGAATCATAAAGAAGCGACGGAATATCAAATAGGTGGTTATGTTATGATTCCAAATATTGAGGTCACACCTAACATTAATAAAAAATTATTACCAAAATTTAAGGGTCCATATCTTGTTAAAAAAGTTTTGCCTAATGATAGGTACGTTATATCAGATATTGAGGGTTTCCAGATTACGCAAAGGCCTTATGAGGGCATTTTTGCAAGCTCTAGGATGAAACCATGGGTTAAAAGTCAAATTAGGGATCTGATTGTTAGTTGGATTTAAGGAAATTCATTATTTAGTTATACTTGCCAATGATTATTAATACCTACCTGATTGTATTGTTTAAGTTAAAAATATATTTAGGAAAAATTATGCTAAAGGACAATTTAAGGTGATAAATATATTAGGAATCTTTACAGGTCATGTTTGTATATTATGTTTTATGATATCTTAGGTCTCAAGCTATGAAATATGTTTATGCTTATGTACTTTATGAATTTTAAGTTTATGTATTGCTCTTGTGCTAATTGTTATTATGGTATGTCTTAGTTATATTTTATGTGTACTTGCCATAATCGGTTGATTGAGGTCAATCAATTATGTCAGGTTAGGCCGAGCTGTAAGACTTTTTGAATTTCGCACCATTCTTAAGATGTCGACATCGTTGTGAAGTTTGTGCTAGAGTCCAGTTGATTCCTTTATGCTTTGTGTACAGGTGCTTATGATTTTAGAAGAATAAAAATTAGTTTATTATTTTGCAATCCGAGTTATTTTTAAATAATGTATGAGCCAACCTTACACATCAAAGTAAAAATATTATTACTTTTCATTGATATTTTTTTTTTAGTACCACCTGCAGTTAATGATAATTCTATTGAAGCACATTCCAATGAAACTGATTTACTTGGAAAGGGCAAACAAGCAAAAATTCCTGATAAACGTTACAGTGCTTCTCTTTTGAAAACTCCGACCAAGATAAGTTTTATCGAGAGTCAAGTACAATCTAATTTAGAAAACAGATTATATAATGAAAACATTGATAGTGAGTCTAACATCGATGCTGTTGAAAATTCAGGATCTATCACAGGAAGTTCCAGTTTAGTTTCTGCGAAAAGTAACTCCTCAGACAAGTATATTATCTAGCCCAACTATGACAATTCATAAGAAAAACCAAAAGTAGATTTAACCAATTCCAATTACCTTAAACCATTCCTGCGTGGATGGAAGTGCGAACAAGTATATCGTGCAACACTTGTTTTTAATATTGGAAAAAGGAAGAGTAACATATATTACTACACACCCAGTGGTAGAAAAGTACGTTCTATGCGTGAAGTGTCTAAACATCTGAAAAATAAAGATCTGACAGTGGAAGATTTTACTTTTACACAAGAACTTTTAGGTTTAGACGATCCTGAAAAGGAAATTATTAGAAATGCTAAAAAGAAATTAGGACCTACCACACCACTCATAAAGAAACTTACACCAAAGGTAATAAAAACGCTAATTTCGAGAGACTGAAACAGTAATTATACCTAAAGAAGTGAAATTTAAGAAAGTGCCGTATATGCGTGGGTGGTTGTAAGGTAAATATGCCGTATTCTTTCCTTATAAACAATGTTAAACATTGCTGGTTAAATTAACAAGAGGAATATCAGCTAAGAAGTGTACGAGAAGAACTAAAGATAAAACTGATGACTATTTGGAAGTTGGTAGCAACTCTACTTTGCATCCAATAACAAATAAGAAAACTTTAAACAAGATTGAAAAAAGGTAAGTAGAATATTTTTTTGTTTGTACTAAAGTAGAATTTGTTACGTTTATTGTGAACATTCCGTACATTTTTTTCTGTTAATAAGAAATACGCGGTCTAATAATTTTCAACTCAAATCTCTTGGGCGTTAAAAACGAAAAATTAATTCAGTAAATTAAAAAAACCCTTTCACGTGTTAATTCATTTATCTATTTGTATAAATTCGGTTCCTATTGTTACATCTTAGAGCCTAATGGATAATAAATACTCCTAAGAATTTCTCAACGTAAAGTTTATGCTAAAATTAATCAGGCGATAACTAGTTCTAGTTAACTGATAATTGATTCTTCTGTGTTTTCCATTGAAAGCTTTGTAGAATTAAAGCCGCGTATTATCCCAATAAACCGTGTTTTTGCAGTTTTATTTTCTTAAGTATACTTTGAGCTCTGGTATTAGTGAAACGAAATTAATATTCACTTGCTTTGCAATCTACACAACGAAAACACGTGTAGAATGGTTGGTTGTTTCCGTTTTTCTGTATGAAAAGTTTGCGCACACCTTACAGCGTGGTGCGTATTTTTGGGTTTTATAAAATTGTACTTTTCGATGACAATAAATTAATTTTATTTATAATTACTATAGCTCTTTCCTGTGGTCCTTAAAGCCACAATGAATGGTCGCCATTTGTTGTGATGGGACGACCACCCCAAGGCGGGATCACACGCACCTCTGTTTCGCACCGTTTTTACATACGGTAGGAGCCAGCCCGACGGTGGTAACTCGAGGGTGAGTGTTTATACACTAATTTTCATATATGGGTACCCAGTAGTTGTTGGAAACAACATATGTACACAGGTCTACATATGCATCACTTTGTTGGTGGTAAAATGACTGGTTGTTTGTTTGTATGTGCGAGGTTATAATCTTTACTGATTTTTTTATTAGGATAATTTTATGTATAGAATTCCGTGCTTACCATGCTGACTTCGAGCTGTGATTTTAGTGGGGTAATTTTGTTCCTCTTTCTTGTTTGAAGATTAATATAGGGGGCGACCTAAAAACTGCAGCTCGCCATGTTAAAGATGATTCTTTTTTTCCTAGTGTCGTTTTAGACCGAAAATTAAAAATAATTTAAAAATGGTTAGCCACTGGAATTCAAGCTAAAAGTGATCATAGTTGTTAGAACTGTCGATATATATCGAAAAATGCGCTAGAAGTGATCAGCACGACACTTTTGTTCCGAGTGTTGTGCTAAACCGAAAAAAAATTATTTAAAAATGGTTAGCCACTGGAACTCAGATTAAAAGTGGTCATAGCTTTTAGAACTCATGTTGAACTGTCGATATATATCGAAAAATTTGCTAGAAATGAACAGGACATCACTTTTTTCTGAGTGTCATGAGATAGATTTTGGGCCTTTTTGGAGCGGCTTTTTAGAAAGGCTTCTTCCAAAAACTATTCTATCAATTTTTATTAAAACAGAAATTACAATTAAATTTAACAAGTGGTTGCGTTATATTCATTAACGTTTAACATCAAAGTTATTTTTCACTAATTAAATTAATTAAACAAAATTGAGTAGCTTGAACAACCAACAATGTTAAAGTTGTGAAGCTCGAGACTGACTGCCATCTTGGTCTCCTGAGGGTATTTATGCTATCCCTGCCCTTCACATTGCTTGTAGGAACTACAGAGCTTATGTCTGCTATTTTCTTTATATAGTACAAAGTATCTTAATTCTAACAATAAGTTTCTTACAATCTATTGTGACATGCACCTGCAGTGTCATGTTACGTCTGGAATACAAAGTATTCACATTCGTACTCATGTTTGGTTTATGAACTTCCATTAACCTTTTGTAATATGTTCTTTAATTATACATTGTTACAATCAAACTTAAGAATTTATACTTCCACTTGATTACATATATATTCTAATTTGCGGAATATACTCCTCCCAACGTAGATGAAAATTAAGGGTTTTACTTAATTTTTAAGACTTGTTGTTCCTAAGGGATTTTTTGTGATTTCTTTATTTACCCTGGTTTCTTTGTTCTTACGACTAACATTTGTTTCTTTGCTTCTATATCTAAGATACATTTTGTACAATAAATACATAGTTAATAAAATTATTACAATGATTAATAAAATTGTTCAAACACTGATATTATCGTAGTGTAGTTTTGGCACTTTTACTTCGTTTAAATGTTCTTTATAACTGTCCATTAACTTTACGGCTTGGTTGAGGTACTATGCGGGGACTGACCTCCAAAACAGAAACTTATTGTCCAAGCGGTGACAATAGATTGCGTTAGGCAGCGAGATAGGTGTTGGGCCTCTTGGAGCGGCTTTTTAAAAACGCTTTTTCAAAAACTTCTTCTATCAAATTTATTTTATACTGAATTACAATTAATTTTAATTTACAAGTGGAGATTGAAATAATTCTAAGTTGAAATTCACTTTACTTAAATAAACTAAAATTACGGTGAGTATCTGAACTACTAACAATGTTAAAGTTGTGAAGTTCTAGACTGACTGGCCATCTTGGGCTCTCGAGGGTATTTATGCTGTCTCTGCCCCTCACATTGCTCGTGGGAAATGCAGAGCTCATGTCTGCTATTTTCATTATATAATACAAAGTAACAGTCTTAATTCTAATAATTGCGTCTTATTGTCTACTGGGACCTGCACTTGCCGTGTCAAGGCACGTCTGGAATACAATGTCTGTTTCCGTTCTCACTGCCTGGCTTGTTGAACTTTCATTAACTTTTTAGTATGTCCTTCAATTTATACAATGTAACAATCTAACTTAAGATTTAATAATTCTATTTGTTTACATATATATCCTAATTTGGGGGATATGTAACTCCTCCCGACGTAGATGAAAATTAAAGGATTTTGCTTAATTTTTGAAATTCATTGCTCCTAAGGGTTCATTTATTATTTCCTTAATTATCCTGGTTTCTTTGTTCTTATGACTAAAATTTATTGCTTTGTTTCTATATCTAAGATACATTTTTTACAATACATATACAGTTAATAAAATGATTACAATGATTAATAAAATTGTCCAAACACTGATATTGTCGTAATTTGCTTTTGGCACTTTTAATTCACTTAAGTGTTCTTTGTAACTGTCTATTAACTTTATGGCTTGGTTGAGGTCGTCTAGGTCTAGATGTTCTAGTTGCATTGGTTTCTTGCTGATTTCGTCGTCTTTGGGTTGTGTAATTCTGAACTGCAGTTCGGGTAGATTTGCGAATTTCTTCGTTATTACTGGGTTTTGGTATACTTGAATAATTTCGCTCTTTAATTTTAAATAACAATCTTCTTTTATGGTGATTACGTTGCCTTCAATTAAAGCTAGACTGTTTTCGTCTTGGTTGCAATGGGTGGTTGCTATTACTTCTTGTGGAAATACAGCAATCCATTTGTTGTCCGTGACTTTTTGAAGTTTCATGTTTGTAATTTGTACTAGTTTTGACTCGCAATTCTCGTAGTGATTAGAGAATCTTAATAGTTGTACTTCACAAGGGCTATCCGTTTGAATAGCTGTTGTTGTTAATGATTGACATAAATACTGGCTGGGTGCCTCTTGTTTGCACTTTTCATTCGTGAAACCATACCTAAGTTCATTTAGGAAAAGGAACTTGGTTTTAGGAATAATAACTTGATACTGGCTAGCAACTTTCATGGGGAAAGCAAATAAATGATAATAATTATAAGGGTTAATTTTTACTAAGGGGATTTCTATTAAAAACGTAATTTCATGATTCTTTACATAACCTTTTACTATGGTTATTTTTTCAAATGTGAGTATATTAGATTCCGTTACTTCAAGGGATAGTTTACTGTTAGTTATGAGTGTTCTAATTCCTAATAATTCATTTAATAAATCAATTGGTTGTATAATACTAGTATGTAATGTGTTTAGTTCGGCAAATGTTACAGCATTCTCTAACATGGTTAAAATTTGTTGAATTATGGTAATGATTGATATCATCTGATTGAATATCGTGTTGAATCTTATTAAGTCTTGCATTCCTAGCATTGTGGTTTGCATGTTACTTTCAAGGGTTAGCATTTTGTTAGTTATACTGTCTTGGTCTTTTACTAATTTACTTAATGTATCATTGAATTTTATTATGGTTGACTGGGTTAAGGATATTGATTTCTAATAATAGTTTTTATTTCATTCTGGTTGTCAATCAATTTTTGTATTGCGTTGTGATATCGTTCAGCATCTTGGTTGTTTAAATTACCTGTGATTGCTTTTATAATATTACCTAGTCCGTTAATGAATCCTCATTTTGTATTGTGATTTAGTCTGTTGGTATTAATCAAGTGAATTTGTCGTTTGTGTTCTTTAAGATGTTCTCTATTATGTTTTTGTAGTTAAGCATTTCTATCGCGTATTCTTTTCCGAATTTGGCCGTGTCCATTGATTGTTTCAGTCTGTAGTAATTATCTCTAATTATATAAAATTCTTGTTTTAATTCTGTTAAATCAAATTTCTGTGCAAATGTTCAGTAAGCTATTGTATTTTGCATACGTCCCAATTTTACTGGTAGTATACCGGGGTTGTTTTTAATGTCTTCCACTATTATGTCACTGTCTTCCATTCTACGTGGGTGGAGGTTGACAACAAGGGTGATGGCTGTCCAATTGAAATAACAGGGTGTCTTAGATTTTTTACGTGAATGTATTTTACAATTTTTCCGTTATCTACTATAGCTACATTTTTATCTGAGATCTTTTTGATTTTAAACGGACCTAAATTTCTGGGGACCGTTTTGTGTCTCTTACCTTTGAAATTTTTTTCATACACGGTTTGTCCTACTGAAAATTTATTTATATTGGTGTTCCCGTTGCGGGTTTTTGTAATACGTTCTTTATCGTTATGTAATTTATTTTTTACAGTATCATAAGTTATTTTAAATTTCTCTTTGTTATCTTTTGCATACTGTTGGTATACTTCTTTGTTATAGTATATATCGTAAGAGTTGCGGTTATCTGAGTGTTCTAATGTTAATTCGACAGGTGTAAAATTAGTTGAAGAGTGGATTGTGTTGTTGTAGGCAATTAGAGTGTATATATGTTAGTCTTAATAGTCTGTTTTGTTCTAATAATGTTAGATGTAATCTTTCAATTAGTCCATTTGACTCCGGGTGATTTTCCGTTATAAAATGAAATTTTGTTTTGCGAAGTTCGAGGGTATTTTGTATTGTTTCGTTTCTGAATTCGCTTTCGTTGTCTAAAGTTATTGATTTGGGTGTGCCATAAAATGTAAAGTATTATAAGAATCCTTGAGTTACATCGATACTATTTTTTGAAATAATGGGTATTGCTTGGTTTACTTCGTGAATGCGTCTATGATAGTTAAAAAGTTTTGCGTTTCCACTACCGTCTTGATTTTGAAGGGTTCTCTTTCTACTAAATCTAAATAATGTTTTTGTACGGTTTTGGGGCTAATTAAAGTTTTTGAAGATCCAGTATCGGTTAGTAATTTGAGTTCTGCGTGAGGTGTTTCTATGTAGGGTAAAATGTGTTGATTGATGTTATTTAAATTAATTATGTTTGGTCGTATTTGAATCACTCTAGCTGAAAATTTGAGCATGCATTTTCTTCTTCGTCCTCTCCATAGTTTTCATAGGGGTTGTGGCATTCGTAATTTGTCTCATCGTCTCTACTCGAAATTGCGTCATTTTTCGCATCCAGGTTGTCAAAATCTTTTACTCCTTGGTGGAGTAGTTCTTTGTAAGTGAAGTTTCGTTTTTGGATATAGTTTGGTCTGGTTTGCGATATTTTTGTCTTTTATTTAGTGTTACCAGATGAAGTGCCCATAGGAGTTGGTTTGTAATAACCGTTGGGGTTGTTATTGTTATTTGTCATAGGTGTGTTTCTGTTGGAATTTGCGTCAAATGTTTACCTTGTTTGGTTTGTTTTGATTAAACCTTGGGGTAAATACTGGTTTTGTAAAGTTTGAGTTAAATGTGGGTCTTGGAAATTGTCTAAAAATTGGTTGTGGAAATTTGCGTTATTAAAGTTTGACACGTTCGTTCGAGGTTGTTTCGTTGGTGCGTTAAGGGGTGTAAATTTCTGTTGTGTTGGTAATTGTCTAGCGGCTTGTATTGTTTGTTCGGTGAGTAATTTTTATTTGCATTACGGTAATATATCATATTTCTGTAATACATAACGTTTTCTTCCTCCACTATCATATTCACTGCTTCCTCTAAATTTTGGGGATGTAGAAATCTTATTTTGTCCGATAGCCATTCAGGTAATGCATTGATGTATGTGTCTAAAGCCTTTTCATCGTACATTTTTGTCTTTAATAAACGTACATTTTGCTCGGGTTCTTCGATTTTCAGTTTGGTTAAGATTAAGCTCCTCACATCTTTTATGTCATATCAAATTGATTGGGTTCTATTTGGAGGTTTATTAAATCTCTCACCAGACATTTAATATTTCTCTGGTCGCCAAAATACACTATTAACAACCGTTTAAAGTCTTCCTACTGTTCAAGGTTATCGCAACTTGCAATTAGTGTTAATGCTCTTCTGATTAATTTGCTGAGAATAATGCGTAAAACCATGATGTTGCGGTCAATGTCGCCTTCTTTGTAAAAGGATTTTAAAAATGTTTCACACACAGTGATAAAGATACCTAATATTGCTTGGTTTCCATAGTATACCGAGCTTGACCCGAGATACAACCGCATATTTTCCATGTTCATTGTTTTTAATTCTATAATTATTTTTCAGTTGAGTTTGTATTGTGTTAAGGTTGTATTGTTGGTAAAATTTAAGGGTCCATATCTTGTTAAAAAAGTTTTGCCTAATGATAGGTACGTTATATCAGATATTGAGGGTTTCCAGATTACGCAAAGGCCTTATGGATTGATTGGGGGGTGAATGAGGTGATAAGATATGCTAATTATAGGGAAGGACCAATTGCTTTTTGTAGCAATAACAATGGCGGTGGAGCGGTTATATAATAACTAAAAACAACTACAACGAACTACGTAATAAAGGGTATAAATACCTTAAAGCCTGTGCCGCTGTGGGCAATAAAGGTTTACACACAAAAGGTTTGACGGACAACCAAAAACACGCACATTGGGTGTCGGTGTCGCTTTCAAAAGCTCTCATACAACCGTCTTCTGCAAGGGTTCCAATGCAACTGTGTTCTTCAACGCACTTCCACTGTCGGTATATAATGTTTCACTAAAAACTATAGGATACCCGCACTAAGTATTTATTGTCACCAATTCCAGTAAATGTTCTATGATGACGTAACATACCGCCCACCAAATTCATAGAATTTTGAAAAGGAGGGAAGTAGGTTGGGTGAAGGAAATCACATGGGATTTGACCTTGCTAGGAAAACAGGTAACAAAAGATAGGGTGGTACACTACAGCGAACGATATTACCAACTATGCAAAAAATAAAAATATATATATGTAAATAAGCAAATATGTAAAAATAATATACTACTATACATGTAAGAAATGTGTATATACATCTAAACATAAAATAAATTAAAATACCGGTAGCGGCGCTAGTTTGACCAAAGGTCGTTTTAATGTGCCATGTGCAGTTTTGATCTGGGTAATACGTGCTGCCGGTAGGTCTCCCATAGGAGGAGTTACCAGGACCGGTTTGGTACGAAAACATCTATGGCATGATGATAAATAATTTCTGATTGAATTTTTAATAGAAAGGATCCAGAAATTCTGTTGGATAAGATACGCTGTGGTATTAACACCGGGATGGCAATACCTTTCATGAGTTGACCGAATGATAAGTTCGGTTAATCGGTGCCGCTGAGGCAATAACGCAGGAAACCTTTCGAAATAGGAAAGCGAAGAATGTGTCAAGCGCCCACCTACTCTTAAGATATTTTGTGGATCAACAAATGGAGAGAGTTTTTGCAAGGTTTTAGGTAATTTACGGTTTGCCTTGATCGAAGCTATTTCCTTTGAAAATGTAACATTTTGTACATGCCGAACGATAATCATGAGAGCATTGTGTAATTCAATGTCTGTTAAGGGACCGGTATGACGTTGAGTCATGGGTTTAGAAAATCTATAAATGTAAGCCACGATGCCTTGGATTTTATATAACGATGAAAAGCGACTTAGTAATATGTCAATGACGTTTGGATCTGTTTGAGCGACAAATGTTAGGATCTTCTTTTCCGTAGTTACCTCAGCAATTGAGGTTGACAATGTTGGTTGAGGCGGCCACGAGTTACTAGGGTAGTGAAGCCATTCAGGCCCCGCCCACCATAGCGAACATGAAATAACCGCGCTTGGCATTAATCCCCGAGATGCAGGATCAGCCGGATTATGCGAAGATTTAATATAAAACCATCGGTTAGGTGCAATGCTTTCTTGAATGTGGCTAACACGGTTTGCCACAAAAGTTTTCCACCGAAAAGGTGGAGAACGTATCCAAGTGAGAGCGACCGTAGAATCACTCCACGCTGAAACATCGAAGATTTCAATCAAGCCTTGATAAGACCGAATGGTAAAAGAAAGTAAATCGGTTAATAAAACGGCGGCACATAATTCCAAACGTGGAATTGAAATGCGCTTAATTGGAGCTACTTTTGTTTTAGCGGTTACAAATTGTACAGTTATTTCTCCAGACGCTACCCCTGCATACCCTACCTCGCTAGCATCGCAAAACCCATGCAAATGACAAGTAAAAGGATCCGAAGGGGGTAAACAACGTGGTAACTTTAATGACGATAATAACGGCAACTCTTCTTGATACTGCTGCCATTGAGACGAAATGTCTGCTGGTGGGATGTCATCCCAATTCAAACCTAACATCCACAGATGCTGGATTAGGCGTTTTGCAAAAAGTGTTAGTGGGGCTAAAAACCCTAATGGATCATATATTCTGGCAACTTGTGAAAGTATGTTGCGCTTTGTACATATTGGGTTTAATGGTTTAACTCGAAATGAGAAAATATCTTCTGTAGGTGACCATTGAAGACCTAATATTTTTATTGATTCGTCAGTATCGAAATCGAGAGAAGTATATTGGCAAAAATCTGACGGAATGCCTTCCAAAATAGAAGCTGAATTAGAACTCCATTTTCGAAGTTCAAAACCAGCCAAATGTAAAAGTCGGATAAGTTGATCTTTAATTTCGCGGGCCGATTGTATAGAATCTCCACCGGCTAACGGAAACCTTTTGCCTTCGTCAATGGCTAATTGCTGAAGAGTTTTTAATGCTAGATAAGGCGATGACTTAATACCATAGGTCACTGTATTAAGCTGATAAGTCTGAATGGGTTCTTCTGCGGAGAACCGCCAAACAATTAATTGAAACCTTCGATTTTCTTTGGTAACCAAAATTTGTCGATACATTTGGCGAACATCACAAGTAAAAACGAAACGATGAGATCGAAATTTAAGTAAGATTGACGAAATGTCATTTTGGAGACTAGGTCCAGCCAATTGAGTGTCATTAAGTGACACGTTGTTTTTAGCCTTTGCAGAGGCGTCAAAAACCACACGAATTTTAGAAGTATGACCTTCCTCTTTAAACACAGGGTGATGGGGTAAAAAATAATTATCGTTCCCAACGGGCGGAGAATCGAGTAATGCCATATGACCCGCATCAAGATAGTCCTGCATGAAATTGTTGTATTGGGCGCGAGTTAGAGTTCGTGGCTTCGAGCGGTCCTTTTTAAAAAGACTTCTTTGAACTTTAACACATTTATTTGGTTTTAATACAGAATTTAATTATTGAATTTGAACAAACTTGATTTATACATCTAAGTCGAAATACATTAATTAATTTGTACAGTGAGTTACCAGTGAACTGCAAGGTTAAAGCTGAACGTCTGATGAACTGACTAGGAGTGGAGCTCCTGGTCCTTATATAACTTTCTCCCCCTCACAATACTGTGGGAACCTGCGGACGTAATGTCCGCTTACACTTTACAATACTTAGTTGCTATCTTAAAAGCTATTCATAAATACAATGTTGCAGGCTTATTCTGCGTAATCACGGTACGTGACATCCGTCGACCGTCTGTGACCTGACTTTTGCAGTGTCACATATCCTTGGGCTACTATGTAGCGTTTCCACTCGTGGGAACTGAAATCATCATAATAATATGTAATAATATGTTGCAACGACATTGTTGCACTGTCTTAACATTTCTTAATGTTTCCTAATATTTCCTAATACAGGTATTAGTTTTATATATATAATAGATGGGGGTTCCTATAACTCCTCCCAACGTACATTAAAAATTAAGGGTTTTAACCTTTTTCTTGATTTTTAATTAAATTCATTTTCGTTTAATCTCATTTAAAATTCATATTTTCTAGGGGTACATTTGTTTGTTTGGGTTTCTTAAATCTAAAATTGTTTTCTTCATTATTCTTAAATCTAATACATATTTTGTAAGTTACATAAATGGTCAATAAAATAGTCAATAAAATCAATATAATTGTCCATACACTAATGTTATCATAGTGCACTTTGGGCGTCTTGATCTCGTTCAGTTTTTCTTTGTAATCTTCCATGAGTTTCATGGCGTGGTTTAAGTTGTCTAATTCCAGGTGTTCCAATTGCATTGGTTTTTGAAGGGTTTCTTCATCTTCTTCTTGGTTAATCTTGATTTGCAGATCGGGTAGATTTGCTAACTTCTTGCTTTGTACTGGATCTTGGTAAACTCTAATTATTTCATTTTTTAATTTTAAATAACAATTTTCCTTAAGGGTGATTAATTTACTTCCGGTTAATGCTAAATTACTTTCATCTTGATTACAATACATTGTTGCGATTACTTCGGTGGGAAAAATGGCTATCCATTTATTTTCCGTTACTTTTTGAATTTTCATGTTGTTGATTAATTCAGGTTTGGCTTCACAATTTTCATAATGATTGATTAATTTTAGTAGTTGTACTTCGCAAGGGCTGTCTTCTTGAATTGTTGTGGTTGTTAATGATTGGCATAAGTATTGATTGGGTGTGACTTCATTACATTTGTTGTTCGTATAACCATATCTTTGTTCATTTAAGGATAGGAATTTGGTTTTTGAAATAATAACTTGGTATGTGCTAGTCATTTTCATTGGAAAAGCAAATAAGTGATAATAATTGTAACTGTTGATCTCTACTATTGGTATTTCTATTAAAAATGTTATATCGTTGTTTTTTACATAGCCTTTAACTATGGCTATTTTTTCAAATATTAAAATGTTTGATTCTAATACTTCGAAAGGTAATTTACTATTAGTTATAAAAGATTTTATTCTCAGTAATTCTTTTAATAAATCTATTGGTTCTATTATACTTGAATGTAGGGTATTTAATTTTGCAAAGGTTACTGCGTTTTCTAATGTTGCTAGGATTTGTTGAATTAAAGTTAGGGTTGATATTATTTGGTTATATATCGTATTGAATCTGATTAAATCTCGCATGCCTAACATGGTAGTTCGCATGTTATTTTCTAAGGTTTCTATTCGATTGGCTATACTATCTTGATTTCTAATTAATTTTCTAAGGGTTTCATTAAATTTGATGATCGTTGATTGTGTTAACGATATTTGATTACTAATTATAGTTTTAATGTCGTTTTGATTTTCTATTAATTGTTGTATTGCGTTATCATAGCGTTCTGCGTCTTGGTTATCTAAATTTCCGGTAATTGCTTTAATTACGTTTCCTAATCCGTTGATTAGTCCTCGTTTTCTTCTCGTCATTTGTTCTGTAGGTATTAGTCGATTAAATTTGTCTTCGATATTTTTCAAAATGCTTTCTGTTATACTGTCGTGGTTCATCATTTCTATTGCGTATTCTTTTCCGAATTTTGTTGTGTCCATTGATTGTTTTAGTCGAGAATAATTATTTTTGATTATTTGAAATTCTCGTTTTAGCTCGATTAAATCAAATTTTTGTGCAAAGGTCCAATAATCTATAGTGTTTTGCATACTGCCTAATTTAATTGGTAGTATACCGGGGTTGTTCTTTATGTCTTCAATTATAATTTCTGTGTCCGTTCTACCTGGGTGGAGGTTGACGGTAAGGGTGACGATTGTCCATCTGAAAGTACAGGGTGTCTTAAATTTTTGAGGTGAACATATTTTGTTATCTTGCCGTCGTCTATCGCGGCTACGTTTTTGTCGGATATTCGTTTGATTTTAAAGGGTCCTAAATTTCTCGGTGCCGTTTTGTGTCTTTTACTTTGGTAATTTTTCTCGAATACGGTTTGTCCTATGGAAAATTTGTTTATGTCTGAGTTTTTATTACGGGTCGCGGTAATTTGCTCTTTATCATTATCTAATTTGTCCTTTACTTTGTCATAGGTTATTTTTAGTTTCTCCTTGTGGTCTTTAGCGTATTGCTGATAGATTTCTTTGTTATAATGTATATCGTAGGGGTTGCGTGAATCTGAATGTCCTAAGGTTAGTTCTAAGGGTGTAAAATTTGTAGTTGAATGAATCGTGTTATTATACGCGATTAATGCGTATGACATTAAATTGCTTATGTGTTCTTTCTTGTATTTTATTCTTAATAGTCTGATCTGTTCTAACAGGGTTGAATGTAGTCTCTCAATTAGTCCGTTTATAAAGTGTATTTTTATTTTGTGTAATTCTAAAGTGTTTTGAATTGTTTCGTTTTTGAATTCGCTTCCGTTATCTAATGTTATTGTTTCGGGTGTTCCGTAAAATGTAAAATAGTGTAGAAATCCTTGGGTTACGTCTATACTATTTTTAGAAGTGATTGGAATTGCTTGTCCTATTTTCGTAAATGCGTCCACGATTGTTAGGTAACTTTGTGCTTCTACTACTAGAGTATCTGCATGTAATTTCTGGAAAGGTTTGTCTGGTGTTTTAGTTAACATTAAGGGTATCTTTGGGGGTTTTCTGTCATATTTGGCTTTATCACATAATTCGCACTGGTTGATAAAGTCTGTAGTTAATTCTTTCATGTCCTTGAAGTAGTAGCGTCTCATAATTTGTTTTAGGGTCTCGTTTATTCCTCGATGGTTGGTCTTTCCTTCGTGTTGGTTTCTTATTAATTCATTTATTTCGTCAGGGTCGTCTAATGTTATTAATTTTCTTGTGCATCTTATAAGTTCGGGGCCAGAATTGTTAAATATTTTTACATATATTTCTGAAAATCGTTTGTACAAGTTTTCTGTGTTAAAATAAAAGTAAAATCGTTTTTTCTCGGGGGTGTATTCCTTTAATATTTTAATTATTTGTGATTCATTGTCGTCTTTAGTTATTTGAATTTTGTAAATTTTCTTATTATCCACTTTCGTGTATTTTACAGGGTTGGGGTTGTTTAAAACTTCTGTGATTATAAATTGATTGGGTTTCATGTCTATAGCTTCGTTTAAAATTTTTATTGCGGTTTCCGGTTCGTCATTTTGTGTTGAATGTATAGTTTCCATTTCTTCTGGGTCTTCTCTGACTTCGGTTTCGTCTACGTTTCCTGCTAATGATTCTGTCTCAAGTGCGTTAAGTTGGATTCTACTTAAAGCGTCTGCATTATTGTTGTAAATTCCCTTTTTGTATATGATCTCATAATCATATTCTTCTAGTCTGATTCTCCATCTTTGTAATTTCGAATTAGGTTCTTTGAGTTTGCATAGCCATACTAATGGTCTATGATCGGTATATATATATAGAATTTCCGTCCGTATAGGTACGGTCTGAAATATTTTGTTGCCCAAATTATGGCTAACAATTCTTTCTCTATCGTACTGTATCGTTGCTCTGTTTCATTGAGGATTCTTGATGCGTAACTGATAGGTTTGTCGTTACGTACTGTTCCTTGGCTTAATACTGTGCCTAAGGCTACATTTGATGCGTCTGTTGTTAAAATGAATGGTTTCGAAAAGTCTGGGTATTCTAATACGGGGTGATTTGTTAAAATGCTTTTAATTTTATCTACTGCTTTTATGAATTCTGGGGTATGTACAATTTTGTTTCCCTTTTTTAAACAATTGGTTAGGGGCTTTGTTATTTGAGCATAACCTTTTATGAATTTTCGGTAATATCCGCTAAGGCCTAAAAATCCTTTAATCTCTTTATTTGTTTTGGGTATAGGGTAATTTAATACAGCGTTTGTTTTATCGGGGTTTGGCATCACTCCTTGGGGTGTTATTACGTGTCCTAAAAAGGTTACTTCCTTCTGTAGAAATTCGCTTTTGTCCAGTTGTACTTTGAATTTTGCGGTTCTTAATCTTTCGAACACTTCTCTTAATCTTTCTATGTGTTCCACTAATGATGTTGAATACACTATTATATCGTCTAGGTACACAAGGCATTTTTTGTTGTGTATCCCTCGTAGTATGTTATCCATTACTCGTTGAAAGGTTGCGGGTGCGTTCTTCAGTCCAAATGGCATCCGTTTATACTCGTAGTGTCCTCTAGGTGTGCTAAAGGCTGTTTTCTGTGTATCTCCTTCTTCCATTTCTACTTGATGGTATCCTGATGCTAAGTCTAGCGTCGAAAAATATTGGCACTTGCCTAATTTGTCTAATATTTCTGTTATGTTCGGTAACGGGTATTTGTCGTCTACCGTTTTTTCATTTAATTTGCGGTAATCTATTACCATTCGGTATTTCCGTTTTCCTGATGCGTCTAGTTTCTTTGGTACTATTAGTACGGGGCTGCTCCATGGTGAATTGGAGTGTTGTATAATATCTTGATCTAATAGATCGGTTACTTGTCTGTCAGCTTCTTCCTGACTTGCCTGGGGTAATCTGTATGCTTTGGTGAATAGGGGTTTGTTATCCGTTAGCTCAATGTTGTGTTTAACTGTGTTTGTAAACGTTAGGGGTATTCCTTCGCAATGGAATATATCGCGGTACTCGTAACATAATTTTTGTATTGCTTTTTGTTCTTCGTGATTTATGTCGCGGTTAAATCGTATATTATTTAAATTTTGTTTTAACATTTCGTCTTTTTCTACGGGGTTATAATTTTCGTTTGGGGATTCATCTATTTCCATTTTGTCAAAGTTTAATTCTTCTACGTTAATCGCGTTTGTTAAAGATATTTCTACGGGGTGATCATTTGAGTTAATTATTGTTGTTGTGGCGTAATTATTTTTGATTTTTACTAATGCGGTTGGGGTTTCTACTCCTTGTTGAAAAGTTATGTGGTTTATTATTTCTAAGTTTTTATTTGAATTTACGGGGATTCTTTTTTTTTTTTTCGTTCGGGGTTCTAATGTGTATTTTTTGTCTATTTGGGTATTTTGAAATTTAATGGGGATTCGTCCATACTTGGTTCTTAATAATCGGTTTTTGATATCTATGTTGGCTCCTAATTTTCTTAGAAGGTCCATTCCTAATAGTCCGTCATATTTGTCATTAAATTCAAATATGCAGAATTTGTGTTTCATCTTTACGTTAAAGGTTTTTGGTAAAGGTATGTTTGCTACGAATTGATGTATGGTTGTTTGATGGGCGGTTTTAATTTTAAAGGGTTCTCTCTCTACATAGTTTAGATAATGTTTTTTTACTGTTCGCGGGCTTATTAATGTTTTAGAAGATCCGGTATCGATTAGTAATTTAAATTCAGCATGGGGTATTTCGATATAGGGTAATACAAGGTGATTCATATTATTTAGATTTATTACGTTAGGTCGTTTATAAAATGGTCCATGTGAAAATTTGAACATGTGTTCTCTTCGTCGTCTTCCTCGTAATTTTCTTGTGGTTCTTCGCGTTCATAATAGTTTGATTGATTCTGTTCATTATTCGTACACGGTTGATTATTATTATTCTGTTCGTCTTCATACTCTTCTACTTCCTGATGAAATAGCTCTTCTGAAGTGAATGTGCGTTTTTGATTAGGATTTGGTCTTATGTGCGTTATTTTTGTGTTACTGGTGTTACCAGATGAGGTATCCATTGGTGTAGGTTTGTAATAGTTATTGGGATTATTAGTGTTTATCATCGGTGAGTTTCTGTTAGGATTCGCGTTAAATGCTGGTCTTTGTTGATTTATATTTTGGTTAAATCTCGGTTGAAATGCGGGTCTTGAAAAGTTCGAGTTAAATGTTGGTTGATATGCGGGTTTTGTAAAGTTCGGGTAAAACGTTGGTTTTGAGAATTGTTTGTATTGGTTGTTAAAGTTTGAATTATTAAAATGTGGATTATTTGTTTGCGTTTGGTTTGTTTGTGCGTTGAATTGATTAAATTTTGGTTGTGGATTTATTTGTCTTGCGGGTTGTATACTTTTCATTGGCATATAGCTTTTATTCGCGTTGGGGTTATATAGTCGGTTTCTGTAGTACATTACATTTTCTTCTTCAATTATCATATTCATTGCTTGTTCTAAGTTTTGGGGATGTTGAAATCTAATTTTGTCTGAAAGTCTCTCGGGTAGTGCATTTAGATAGGTATCTAATGCCATCTCGTCGTACATTTTAGTTTTTATTAGTCTTACGTTTGGGTCAGTCTCTTCGATTTTGAGTTTTGTCAAGATTAAACTTCTTACATCTTGGCATCTCATTCCAAATTGATAGGGTGACTGGTTGTGTTCCATTCGTAGACCGGTTAAGTCTCTTATTAAACATTTTAAGTTCCGTTGATCGCCGAAATATGAAATTAATATCCGTTTAAAGCTTTCCCATTCATCTACGTCCTCTCGACTGGCAATTAGCGTTAGTGCCCTTCCGGTTAGTTTACTGGTTATGAGGCGGATCACTAAAGTGTTTCTGTCGTTATCGCCTGGCTTATAAAAGGTCTTTAAGAATATTTTGCTTGCCGAAATGTACGTACTTAACATACATTGATCTCCGTTAAATTGGGGTATTATTTCGAGGTACATCTTCATTTCATTAGTCATCTTGGCTGGGGTAATATTTGGGTAATTTTAAAAAGTAAAAAAAATATTTTTTTTTTTTTGAAAAAATTTGGTTTTATTTTGTAGTTCTTGGATGTTATTTAATGAGTTTTACGCTTGGTATTAGTTTGGTTGAGTTTACTTTTGATTTGCCGATTTTTAATTTTAATTTCCGAAGTTTCAATAGGCTGGGTTATTTTTGTGGTAATTTATCAGGTGTGAATGTTTTGCGTTATTTGAATCAGTTAAAACTTCTTTACTTTTTAATTACGTCGATTTTGTTATGTCGATTTTATTTAGGTGCATATTAATTCTCTCGTTGGTTTATGCGATTGTAAGGTGTCTGTAATGCTTACAATGTTGTTATCTGCTGTTACAGGATGTTGTTAGTCACTTAGTTGCATTTGCGTCTTTATTATAAGTTATATTTAATTTTTGCGTGGGTGTAAATTATTACTCGCAGTGTTTTTATATGATACAATTTGTGAGATTTACTGAAATGTTTTCACGTTTGAATACGGTTGTAATTTAAGTTTTAGTACCGTAGTTATTTATTCGTTCTGAGTAGTTTTAGATTGAAAGTTTTCGATTGTAATTTTGTTATTTATAATGCTTGAATTCTGAAAGGTTTCGCGATGTATTTAAATATCTTTTGTACTGTTTGTACTGTGATTTATTATTAGATTTTTATGCGTGTTTTATTCAAGGTTAGTTTCTATTCACTTTGATGAAGTATGATAAGATATTACGTTCAATTTGAATTCGCGCTTTGTTAATTCTCGTATTAAGATGTGGTTTTTTAATAATAGAATGCGATTTGTTTATTTATGGATGGTATTTGAGTTTGAATCGTGGTGTTGTAAGGTTTTGATTTTTTAATTGCTCGTTTTGCTTTCGCGTTTTTTATTCTTGGTGTATTTAAATTAATTTTGTGAGTCAGTTAATTCTTTTATTGGGATTATAAATTTTTATTTCTTGTTTTAGTTGGGATTGTAGAATTAGAAATTCTAAGATTTGTTGCGCCAGTTAGATTAGAAATTCTACAAATTTTTTGCGTTAGTTAAGTTTTGATTCTAAAAATTTCTAAAAATTTTTGTGTCAGTTAAGGTTGTCGAGTTAGAGGTTTTAAAAATTTTTCGCGCCAGTTAAGATTTAATTCCGCAATCTTAAGAGGTTTGATTTTGTTTTTAAGAATTTTTTCTTACGTTAGTTAAAACGTGATCTAGTCTCTTGCGCTTTGCGACTTTTTTAATAATTGTCTCTAGTTTTTGTTTCAGAATAATTTTTCTCAGTTCTTAGTCTCAGAATTTTTTGTTGTCTCTAGTTTTCATAAATTTTTCATATATACAAGTAAAATAATAATAAAATTTCAATAAAGGCTTGAAGATAATCTCTAGCAATTGCTAAGTCGATTATTTTCAACAATTGGCATAAAATATTTGTAACAATAGTTAACATATACATAAATAAATCATAAACTCATAAAACTAGCAAATATCAATTGTCTTTGTTAATAATAAAATAATTTTTTAATTGGTTTAGGAAAATGAACTTACACTATTTGCTTGGTTGCTCTCATTGATTTGTTTTCTTTGTTTCTGTTTTTTCTTTTTGGCTTCTTGGATTTGATCTATTCTTGTATCGCCTCCAATTTTTCTTTTGTTGAATTTGAACTATTCTTGTTTCTCCTTCAACGGCTGGATTTGAACGATGCGTGTTTCTTCTCCAGTTTTTGATTTTGTTCTGCCAAAATCGGAATTGAAATTCCCGGACCACCAGTTCCTCGAAGTTGGATTCGCTAGTGCCCTTTTGACATCCTACCGACTGCGCCAGTTAGAGTTCGTGGCTTCGAGCGGTCCTTTTTAAAAAGACTTCTTTGAACTTTAACACATTTATTTGGTTTTAATACAGAATTTAATTATTGAATTTGAACAAACTTGATTTATACATCTAAGTCGAAATACATTAATTAATTTGTACAGTGAGTTACCAGTGAACTGCAAGGTTAAAGCTGAACGTCTGATGAACTGACTAGGAGTGGAGCTCCTGGTCCTTATATAACTTTCTCCCCCTCACAATACTGTGGGAACCTGCGGACGTAATGTCCGCTTACACTTTACAATACTTAGTTGCTATCTTAAAAGCTATTCATAAATACAATGTTGCAGGCTTATTCTGCGTAATCACGGTACGTGACATCCGTCGACCGTCTGTGACCTGACTTTTGCAGTGTCACTTATCCTTGGGCCACTTTGTAGCGTTTCCACTCGTGGGAACTGAAATCATCATAATAATATGTAATAATATGTTGCAACGACATTGTTGCACTGTCTTAACATTTCTTAATGTTTCCTATTATTTCCTAATACAGGTATTAGTTTTATATATATAATAGATGGGGGTTCCTATAACTCGCGTAGCTCCGGTTGAGCATGCAATTTGCGCTCCAACGAAAATAGTCTTTTTAGCCATGTCAAAGGAATTATCAAAACGGGCAAAGTATCGTTGAACGGTAACGCAACAATAAAACGACCGCTAGGGTCACGAGAAAACGTGTTTTCAAAATCAAATCTGCCTTTTCTTCTTCTGGAGAAGTATAAGGCTTGATGGTAACTCTTCTATCTCCCAAAACCGCCTTAGGGTCTGGTCGATAGGATCTTCTACAGAAGTAAAAATGCTTGGACAGTATCAGACTGCAAGCTTTTGTGGGACCAATAATAGTCCAACCAAAATTGTATTTATGGCGGCAGGCTGAAGAAATTTGCCATGTATAACACCGCCATTGATGATGAACGGATAAACATCTGCTCCAAGGAGCATGTCAATAGTTCCTGGATAGTTCCAGGTCGGGTCTGCAAAGTGCAGGCCGCATAAGTGTTCCCAATTATTAGGAACTTCAACGCTAGGTAATTTGCCAGATATTGACGAAAGCACAAAAGTTGTGACTTCTAGAGATTTTCAGAGTCTAACATAGAGCGAATGGTGCAGCTGACGGCACCTCTATTGACCGCTGAAGTTGTCTGCCCAAGTCCATAAATCGGAACTTGAGAACGTATGCGTGGAAGCCAAAGTTTGCTCACGCAATCGTCTCGAATAAAGCTAGCTTGGGAGCCAGGGTCTAAGAGTACCCTGATCGGTTTGTATCTACCAGAACGATCTTGAACTTCCACAACAGCAGTGGAGAGTAAGACAGTAACCCCAAGATTTGAATTCGTCTGTGAAGACAAAACATTTGCCGGAATAGGAGAGGCTGACTGCGTCCTATTGGCATTTTTATGCATAGGTGTAGCGATCGGTTCAGCTGAACGGCTAGAAGCAGGTTGCGCTTCAAAATGTAGCAAGGTATGATGCGGCTTGGCGCAAGTTCGACAAGAGTTATAGGATTTGCATTGCATGGACGCATGGTCTGTTCGTAAGCAATTTAAACAGAGGCGTAAGCGTTTGACAATGTCAAAACGTTCTGTCGGAGTTTTCTTTAGAAACGATTGACATCTATAAATTAAGTGATTGCCTTTGCAAGAAGGACAATGGTGCGAAAATGAATTCTTTGAGTCACTGGAGCTACTTGGTGTGTCCAGTGAGACTACGTTAGAAGAAACTCTTGGTTTAAACTGAAACGCTGAGGATTTCTTAGGCACTGATGTGTGAGATGTATGGACAGTCGTCGAATAAGAAACAGGTGCGGTTGAAGAAAAGGTTTCCAACGCTGCACATTGTTGAGTTAAAAAATATCTCAAATCATTGAAATTGTGTATTTGCTTCGGATCCGATTGGAGTTCGAAGCGTTTTCTAGTGAACGGATCGAGTTTTTCTAAAAGACAATCGACCAGAATAAAGTTCCAATGTTCAGTGGGAAACTTTAAGTTAGTTAGAACAGCAAGGTTCTCTGAAAAACAATCAATAAGTGCCCTAAGTTTCTTAGGGTCTTCTGATTTTAAAGGTGGAAAGTCTTTCATAGCTTTCCAATGCAAAGTTGCCAATAAACGCGGATTGCTAAATCTCTCACGCAAGGCATTATATGAAATGATAAAATTATCTCCCGAAATGGGTACCGATTTAATGATTTTTAAAGACTCCCCGCTACAGCAACTGATAAGATAATTTAATTTTTCGATATTGGACAGCGACGCGTTATTATAGACCAGACTGTCAAATAAATCGATGAAAGACGAAAAATTCAGTTACCTCATTATTGAAATTTGGGAGCTTTAACGGTACCAATTTTGATCCCGAGCTGCTTGGAGCATTTTCAATGATTTGTGGTGCTTTCATTTCTTGCATCGTTTCGAGATGCAGCAGTATGCAATAATAAGCGGAATCTACTTCCTTCCGTAAGGCGTTGTAATTTAATAATTCTGCCTCGTCACAGGAGGCTAAGACCTCAACTAAATTTTTGTTGAAATTGGTGTAAAGGTCATTTACTCCCCTTGTTTGAATAAGGAACAACGTTTTTAAAGTTGGGTCACTTTGTATAGCGTTGCCCAGTTCCAACATCTCTATAATCCGTATTTTAAGCAATTGGAGCTCGGCTACCTGTA